>JANVCC010000075.1:3737129-3860523 GCA_025345505.1 Todiramphus chloris collaris
TATCTGAAGGCATTTAATCAATAAGAAGACTGAGAGGTGTCTTGATCAGAGAGCATGGAGATGTTTTTTCTAAATTCAAAATGTGACTATGATTTCTGGAAGCATTCTGCTTTTAAACTAACTGGGGTGGGCACTACAGAAGCACAGTGTGCCAGATGGTTTGTGAAGCATAAGTAAAACATTGGTTAAATATATACCCTGAGTTTCAGGCTGTACCCTGCTAGCTTTACTCAATCTAAGTAGTCTAAAGAGTGATCTCATAGGCTGTAGTTGTGCCTCTGACCACAGTGCATATAAAACCTGCAACAGTCAGGAGAAATGTAATAGGCACTAAAAACTTATTTTCTCTAGCTGAGAAACTTCTGCAGTAGGTTAGGTGAATTCAGGTTAGGATATCATATAAATAAGTAACACCAAGAATGCTAACACTGGCTCTTACAGTTGACCAAAGTTTGTCTTTGGACCAAGCCTGCATGACTTTTTGCCAGAAGTGCCCCAGATGTTGTTGATTACTTGGTTTGGGTTAAAGTCCTGTAGAAGGTAAGTCAAGAAAATGGACCCAACATGTCATATGCTCAAGGCCATTTTTAATGGAGCATCTTTGATATAAGGAGAGGCTGTGACAGCTGAAACTCTTTAGCTTGGTAAAGAGAAGGCTCAGGGGTGATCTTACTGGTGTATATAAATACCTAATGAGAGGGAATGAAGAAAAGGGAGCCAGACTTTTTTCAGTAGTGCTCATTGACAGGACAAAAGGCAATGTACACAAATTTAAACACAAGGATTTCCATCTAAACACATAAAACAGGGGTTTTAATTTTTTTTTCCTTTATTGTGATGGTGGTCATATAGTGTGACAGTTTGCCCAGAGAGGTTGTGGAGTGTCCATCTGTGGAGATATTAATCTGCTTCAGCTACCCCTGCTTGAGCAGTGGAATTGAATTAGGTGATCTCAAGAGGTCCATTCCAGCTTAAACACCTCTGTGATTCTGTTGTCATAGCACCATCTCTGTTATATAGAGATTACACTGTCTTTGGTTCTTGACATGTATGAAGTGTTTTTCTGGAGACAATATATTAATCATTTTAGTTGAAGAACCAGAATAACATTACCTAGAATAAGACACTGTATCTCCAGAGGCTAGTTCCTTCTCAGCTCCTTGGGAACCTTGGAAGTATTTCCCAATGGTGTAAAGTATGTGAATATTTTGCTGCTGTAATCAGACTCTCTTTTGGGGAATTAGGGTTTCTCACACATCAACATCCTGGAACCAAGACCTCTAGCAGGGATAAAGCACAGGAAGGATAGTGAAGAAAAGAAGTTTTGTAAAGCACCCTGCCTGCTTCCTTCAATACAGCACAGCCAAAATGTAAATGCATCCTGGCCAGCGTTCTGGTGCCCTCCTCCCTAATGCTTGTCATTCTGCAGAGCACCCAGGCACACTTTACTCAATGGTGATACAAATTTGGCCACCACTTAGCTTCCTAGCTCATGGCAGTGATATCTCAGAGAAAGGCCTGACAACTTTGGCCGTTTCCTGAAGCATGCGCTGTGTCCTGTAATCAGTTTGTTCAAGGGCAGCAAGGACCAAAGTCTGCATCTGGGGCTTCCTTTATATGGAGCCATGATCAGACCCACAGGATTGTCACTGTCCCCCAAGACACTATACCCATATCCTCTAGCTGATCTGTTTGTCCAAACTGTCTATTTGACTTTGATGTTCTACTCTGCACACAGACAATCTGCCCTTCCATGCCAGTGGGCCCATGAGTGGAAGGATCCTTGCCACCTATGTTGCAGTTCATTTAGAATGTGGACTGGAAAGGCCCAAGAGTTTTTTTTTTATTTTTATTTTTTAATTGCAAAAGCTTATGGACTGAAATGTTTTTACTCCCACAGCTGAAGTGAGAACCAATAATATATAGAGAAACATGCACTCCCATTCACAAAAGCAAGCTTTCACATAGTAAGTAAGAGAATTAATGAATCATAATAACTCATTCAATACAAATAAAACCAGATTTATGAATAAATAGTTGAAAATTATATCATTATTGAATAATATATTAAGTGGATGCAGCAAGAAGATTGAACCTTTGGGCTAGAAAGCACTAATAGGGGCCCAGCCTACAAGGGAAGAAATTTTATCTAACACAAGATTGAGAGGTTAAATTATCTGAGAAGATTGTGAATGATTTGCTGGCAAGAACTTGTATATAACCATAAATTTGATAGAGAAGAAGCACTGTGTTAGAGAAGAGCCCCTTTGCTAGGTTTGTTGGTTTGTTTTTTTTGTTTGGGTGTTTGGGTTTTTTTTTCACAAATATCAACCTACTGTGTTCTGCACAAGACAAACAGACATCTCTCCTTCTGTTCCACTCCCTGATCAGTGCGGTTTTAGCCTATCTAATATCAACAGGAAGCCTATGTCTTTCAAAGTTATGTTACATCTTAAGTTTTTTCTCTATATTGTTAGCTAGGTCTCTTTAGAAGGCTTTTTCAGCTCTTCTTTTTAACACCTAAATGTGGCAACAGAAGTTTGGAAGTGGCAGTGGCAGAGTGAGTCCGTTTGCAGGTTCAGCAATGCTCTTGCTATGTGGAATTTCACAAGCTGTGCCAGCTGAGCAGCAAACAGGGGGACACCAAAACAAAATCTCAGACCAGCTTTCCCTGTGACTGTCTCTCCAGACTTTTTTTCCCATCAACAATCTTTTCTAATCAACAACGAATTCATCTTCTCCCACGCACACACTTGTTCAGTGTTGAACTGCCTATGGACTGCACTAACTTTGTCTGTCACACCAAGCCAAAGCCTTTGCAGGGAAGTAGAGACAATTACTGGGTACTTCTGAACTGGGTAAGTAGCTAAGCAATGCAGTCTAGGAGAGAAAGGAAAAGAAGGGGAACTCTGCCACAAGTACAAATCCACACTTTTTGTAGTTTTCCTAGGTTTAACTAATTCTGTTGCTAAATTATGGGATTTTTAAGAATGACCAGATTTAGCAGCAGTGGGGGCTGGAAGTTGAAGGAACAGTAATGAGTTCTGGTCACAGATAGAATAATGTAGCCTAAGGGAAAAGGCTACATTCTTTCTGCTCCCATGCATATTCCCAGGATGCCATCTTCCTTTTTAGCAACATGAGGTACTATTCCCCCTCCTGAAAGGCATCATGTGAGTTGGAATGTTTCACAAGAGATCCTCAGTTTGCAGGTGCAGAGGTGAGTCTCTGGTTTTACATCACAGCTCTGTCTCACTGCATGATAAGACATATCAAGAATGCTGCAACCCTCAGGCTCTGGGGCTGCATCCTGTGCTGCAGTAGGCAGATGGTTACCAGCAGATTGCAGGAGGTGATCCTTCCTCTCTACTCAGAAGTAGTGAGGGCACACCTGGAATAGTGGGCCAAGTTCTGGGCTCCCCAGCAGAAGAGATATGTGGACATACTGGAGCAAATCCAGAAGCAACTTTCCTCTGTGGAGAGGTTAAGAGAGCTGGGACTTGTTTAGCCTTGAGAAGGCTCACAGAGATCATCTTATAAATATGTATAAATATATTATGGGAATATGTGAATAAGTAACAGTGAGAATCTTCTCACTCCTGAGTGACAGGACAACAGGCAATGGGTATGAATCAAAACATAGAATTTCTATTTAGGAAAAAACTTTTTTACTTTAATGGTGATCCAACACTGGAACAAGTTGCCCAGAGTGGTTGTGGAGTCTCCATCCTTGGAGATATTAAAAATTGGACTGGGTACAGTCCTGGACAACCTACTCTAGTTAATCTTGCTTTGAGCAGAAGTTTGCACTAGCTGATCCTCAGAGCTACTTTCTGACCTCAACCATGCTGTGACTCTACAGTTCTCTGACCTTGCTCCAAAGCCAGAAGGGGCTCCCAGGACTGGGCTGCCTGGATTCAGAGCACAGGGAGGCTGTCAGGGGGAAGGGTGTGGACACAAGTGCCTTAAAATGCTGCTTGATAGCTGGTTGGGGGAGACTGAAAAAAACATTTCTCTGAAATGGGTCTGAAGCAGCTGGCTATAGCTCAAAATGTCATTGATGTCCAAGCTTCCTTCCTGCCTATGTTTCTTGGCTGCACAGATGAATGACTTTGGGTCAGAAATGTCAGCAGGTGTATGAGGTACTGAGCTCCCTTTGGCTTGCTCGGAGCACGCTGCCTCTGGCTTTTGTCATGGGCTCTACTTCTGTCTAAGAGGCAAGTTTGTCTCTGCTGCTACCTGAAGGACTTTCTTCAGTAAGCAGTAAGGGTGACTTTCTGTAGGCTAAAAAGAGCAAGAGAACTGGGTCACACTTGATAATCTGGGACTGTCTTAGTGTTTTGTTTGTTGCCTACCACATTGGAGACTGGAATAAGAAGAGGCCTGGAAGGCCAAGCTTTAGAATGGAGATAGAAAGATGGTCCATGTGTTTAAAATGAGAGGCCCCAGAGACAACAGCTACAAAAATACAAGCATTTGTCTGGAGGCCAGAAAAGATTAGAGGGCTGTGGGACGTTCCCTTCAGTACAGGTATCTCTGATAGGATGAAGGCCTTTGCCCAGAGGTGTACTGCGTAAAAGCACAAGCTCAACTCTAGCACAGCTGCAGGAGTGCTCAGGCTCCCAGTGGCATAAACATGCCCTGCCACGGCATGGTTTGCATGGCATGTCCGATCCAGTTTTCTCTGTGCACATTGTGATGTTTCTGACCCAGGCTGTGGTGTTTCTGCAGTGCTCGGCAATGGCTGAAACCTCAGCTGTGGCAGCAGGAAGGACAGTGGCACCAACCGTGCTAGATGAGCTCCTGGAGATCACAGCTCAGAGCCTGGTGCGCACCGAGGTGGCTGAGCACTATGAGGTTATTCGGGAGCTGGGCAGGGGCAAGTATGGCCACGTGATGCTAGTGACCCACAGGCAGAGAGGTAAGGAACTGATTGCACCCTGTGAGCTACTATGCCTTGCCTCCTCTCCGCTCACCAGGGTGTTGGGTGGGCTGGTGGCTCCTTGGGACCAGGCATCAAGCATGGTGAGAGGTCCCCAGGGAGATTGGCAGGACCGGGACCTCCCCAGAAAGGGACCATACCACTGCACCCAGACAGGGAGCAGGTGATGCCAGGGGGAAGCCCAGAACACCAGCAAGCTTATGTGGATGAGATAGGTCCAAGGTCAAGCTGAGAAGTCAGTCCACAAGTCAGAATCAATAGGGTTCATCCACTGGCATGGATGTGATCTAGCTGGAAACCAGCACCATCGTCACACAGCTCAGGCAGGGAGTGCAGCCCCAAGCCTTAGCTTAAAAGGTGCCCCTAGGCCCATGACAGAGGGTGCAGGTGGAGCTTCCAGGTGGGGTTGGCCAAGGCCATTAAGGCCTATGAGTGCCCACAGGGCCCTGACACTATTTTTCCCCAGTCATCCCAGCTCAGGCTGATGGGCTGAATTTCCCTTCCTCTACCCTGTGCTCCTGTGCATGCACTGGCTGTCTCAAAATTCACGCCAGTGGCAGTGCCTGCTCCCAGGTTGGGTGTCCACAGGATATATCCACACAAAGTGCTGGGCCAGAACCTCCCTGTGGTGGTGAGTGTCTGGATCCACAGCTTCTCAGTGCCCTCTCTGTCTGGCCTTGGTTTGAGTGACTTTCAGGGGAGTCTAACTCACTCTCCCCATCCCCAGGGACTCCTATGGCTCTCAAGCTGCTACCCAAAGCCAGCACCAAGCTGCACACCTTCCTGTATGAGTATTGTGTGGCACTCTCCCTCGCAACCCACCCTGCCATCATTGGCATGTTTGGAATTGCCATAGAGTCCAGCCAGTACTACGGCTTCCTCTATGAGCCAGCACTGCACAAAGACCTCATCTCTATCATCAAACCCCGGGTGAGTGCTGCTACAAGGGTGTGGGGACCGGGACTGCAGTGTTTGACCCCACGCGGGCTGACTGGGTCAGAGGGAGGGAGACAAAGGCCATGGGCTGTGGGTCCCTCATCTCTGGGGTCTACAGCTTTGAAGTAGCTTCAGGCTTACAAGACCAGAAATGCAAATGTCTTCCCCAGTGCAGCTCATGCAGGTGAGAGCCCGGCTGCAGGGCTACCAAGATGCCCTGCGTATGCTGTACTGCCCGTGTCTCTCTCTCCCTGTCCAGGATGGGATTCCTGAGCCAGCCGCCAAGCAGTGTGCCAAGCAGCTCGTGAGCGCGCTGGAGTTCATCCACAGCCGGGGGCTCGTGTACCGTGATGTCAAGCCTGAGAACGTGCTGCTTTTTGATCCCGAATGTCGGCGCATCAAGCTGACTGACTTTGGGCTTACACGGCCCAAGGGTACCAAGCTCAAGCTGGTGGCTGGGGTCATCCCCTACACCGCCCCCGAGCTGAGCAACACTGCTGATTCCCAGGGGGTGCCCATTGATGCCAGCTTGGATGCTTGGGCCTTTGGCGTGCTGCTTTTCTGCCTGCTGACCGGCTACTTCCCCTGGGAGCAGAGCCTGCCAGATGACCCTTTCTTTGAGGACTTCATGCTGTGGCAGGAAACTGGCCTGGAGAAGGACCTGCCCCGGCACTGGAAGCGCCTGACGGCTGAGGCTGCCCTGATGCTGCGGAGCCTGCTGGCACTAGATCCCGCCAAGCGCAGCCCTGTCAGCGGAGCACTGCGCTACGTCGATTGCCCTTGGCGGCTGGAGGACAAGTGCAGCGAGGAGGGTGCAGTGAAGCCCTAGAGCCTGCTCCCCATGGTGGGAGGAAAGGCAGGTCTCACCTTGCAAGGGCCTTTGGGGTCTGGGGCATCACAGTGTCCCAGGTGCAAGAGGTCATGGTGACCCAAAGAGCAACTTATCTGCAGCACTGTCCCTGCTGCCATGGAGCCGAGCTCCCTTCTCAGATGATGGTCCTCACCTCATGGATCAGTGTTGCCCAGTGCCACCTCCTTGTGCTTCCTCAGGGCTTGAAAACATCTTTTTTTTCTTGGAAATGTCTGTCTGCATGTGAAGCACCTACTTGCTTCCTGGCCACAGGAACTCCTGGGTGGTTTCTATGGGCTGTGTACCTGCCTTATCCTCGAACTAGTGCAAAATATATACTTTTGTGTTTCTGTATGTGACTCTTTTACCCGTATAATAAAATGCCTGTGGGGGCTTGCTTGCTGTGGGAAAGCAGAAGTATGACAGAACCTCCAACTATCTCAGGACAACCTGTGTTAGGCAGGGAGCCACCGCCAGATGCTGCTTGGGCCTCCACCAGGACTCCTGAAGAGTGACTTCAGGCAGGCAGTGTGAAGGGGCTGAGAAGCCCCCAGCACGTGGCTGTGGATGGTAACTAGGGACCAGTGGTGGCACCAAAAATATGGTGGAAGCCATGGAGATGGGATGTTGGAGAGAGCCACAGAGACTCACACATTGTAACCTACCCGTTGCCATGCACTTCTTTCCCTTTCCTTGTGTTCAGGACCAGGTAACATATGGTCTCTTCTGACATGGATGGCTGTTAGCAGCAGGAGCGTCAGTGTCAGCTTGCGAAAGTCTCCCCCTCTAGTTCCTTTCATACAGAAAAATGGCCTTCTGCAAACACTGATAGACCTGATGAAGTACAGTTCACCCCTTTCCCATCTCAAATGTCTTAGATGTAGGTGGAAAGGTGAACTAACTGCCACAAATGTCCACTTGCATGATTCAGTTGAGAAGGCAGTAGCACTGTGAGGGTAGATGGCTTGGGAATCACTGGAAAAGGCTAACAGAAGACCTGTAACCACAGGCCGCATACATTAATCTGTACAAATAACCCCAACAAAATTTCCATGGTGATACCTCCCAGCAGTCCTACGACATTGCTTACTCCTTCTCCTCATGCACACTGACTGATACTACCTCACAGAGCCAGCTCCTCTTTGTATGAACCTCCACTACCACTTCTGCTGTTCTTCTGAATCCTTCAGACCCAAGGAACTGTTTTGAAGACTATCCAATGCTAGCTCAAGCGCACTTCCTACTTTGTATTGCCTTCAGGTTCTAAGAGAATGTCCCTTCACACTCTTTTAGATGCCTGCTTACCCTTCTAGAAGAATTTCCTTCCCCTGTTTTGCATCACCACTTTAACCATTCCCCAGCAAAACCCCTCTCCCAATCCCCCAATATCCTACTAGGTACACATTTTAATCACGGAAAGAAAGAGAAAGGAGAGAATTACAGGCTAGAAGCTCTTCTTAATTTGCTAACTCTTTCCAGTCCCCATGATTGTGCTGTTGGTAATCCCTTACAGTTCTTAGCACCATCCTGTTGTTGGAAACATCCTCAGCTGTTTTCCATTTTCAGTGGTTTTGTATCTTCTAAAAATGCACTGCTCCACCACCATACTTTTTAGCATCCCAGCTTTACTTTCACCTCAGATCCTCCCCTCCACGTGCTCTTCTGTACCTCTCCAACCTCCAGCTCTCTTTTTCCATCTTCTCCTCACCCCCTGGCTACTCAGCTTCCTCACTAACATTCCCTTTCTACTACCTATCACCTGGTAAACACCTTTTGCTCATTCCTCTCCCAGCAACATCACCTCCATACTACTCTTGTGCTTTTCCTGCTCCCTACATTGCTTACCCCTTGCATCCTCCTTCCAACTCCCCATATTGCCTTATCCAAAAGCATTGTGCTTACCCTGTTCAAGATAGACTTTTCTTCTGTGTGCTTCCACTTTCTAGAATCTTTTATTATCCAAAAGCATAATAAACACTGCTCAACTCTGTCCCACTGAGATTTGGCTTTAATTACACTTCGATTATTGTAGGAATAGCAGCGGAGTGGCAAGGTACCGACACAGTTCCTCACAGTAGGAGTGAGTGATCAGTGTTTGGTGCCTCACAGGGCAATCCTGGGAATGGTGCCTTCAATGCATCCAGAGGAGAGTAACAAAGCTGGTGAAAGGGCTGGAAGGAAAGTCCTGTGAGGATTCACTAAGGACATTGGGCTTGTCTAGTTTGGAGAAAAGGAGGCTGAGGGGTGACTTCATTGCTGTCTACAGCTTCCCAAGGAGGTGAAGTGGAGAGGGAGCTGCTGAGCTCTTCTCCCTGGGATCCAGTGACAAGATGCATGGGAATGGTTCAAAGCTGATGGTTCAAATGGTGCAAATGGTGCGAGCGGTGGTTCAGGCTGGACATTAGGAACCATTTCTTTACCAAGAAGGTGATCAAACACTGGAACAGGTTTCCTGGAGAGCTGGTCAGTGCCCACGGCCTGTCAGTGTTTAAGAGGCATTTGGACAATGCCCTTAACAACATGCTTTAGCTTTTGGTCAGCCCTGAACTGGTCAGACAGTTGGACTAGATGATTGTTGTAGGTCCCTTCCAGCTGAAACAATTTATTAAATTCTGTTCTATTCTATTCTATTCTATTCTATTCTCCTTAATATGTATAAATAACCAAGGGGAGGGTAAAAAACAGATGCAGTCAGAGTCCTTGCAGTGGTACCGGGTGACAGGACAAGAGGCAATGTGCACAATTTGAAATATAGGAAATTCCATTTAAACATAAGAAAAATGGCTTTATACTGACAGTGGACAAACATTGGAACACTGGTTGTGGTTTACCCATCTTTGGAGATACTCAAGAGCTGATTGGACAAGGCCCTGGTCAACCTGCTCTAACTGAACGGGAGGTTGGACTAGGCAGTCTCCAGAGCTCCTGTCCAGCATCAACCATGCTGTGATTCTGCAACATTTTTAATTTTGAGGACACTCTGTGTTGCAGCTGGAGATGTGTGGGGCTCCCAGTGTCTCTGCTTTGGATCTGCGCAGCATGGCAGGCAGTGGTCTCAGCAAAGCTGGACACAAGATGCAAAACTGTCTTGAAAAGAAAAGATTAGCAAGATTTTAGGGTTTATTCCAAATTAAAGTAAAGCTGAACTGGTGGAACACTGACTTCTTTGGGGAAATAAATCGAACTGCCCAATTCCATCAGAACCAAGGCTGTTTTTTTTCAGGAGACAATAATGCCAATTGCAATCAGGGATTCGACGCTGCCTGACAAAGCTGCTGTGACAGAGGCTATTGGCAGCGAGCAATGGCGATGCCCAGGGTTGTTTCTCTGTCTCCTTTATCATAGAGCTTTGAAACTTTGGCAGAAGGGCTTTCTGCTGCAAAGTTGTACGATATGTAAGTAAGTGATGAAGGCAGCACTGTGACTGTAGCATTTTCAGGATGGTTGTGCAGACAGAGTAACAATGAAGCAAGCACAGCAGTGAGCACAGTGGCAAAAGCTCTGCCCTGAGCCAAGTGCCCAGCCTGGGCTCCTTTTCTTGGTGGCTTAATCATAGCTGCAGATGGATTTCTTAAATCGATGGATAAACAGACCTGCTGAAGCCTAACCCCAGGGGTCTGAAAAGAGATCTGCTTGTCCCCATTATGCCTGCAGCAGCTGCTGGGAGAGGCTGAATGGAACGGAGCTGCGTGCAACTATCTGACCCTTTGGACGAGCAGCGGCTGGCTGCAGGAGGGCTGGCCAGGTGCCCAGCACCGTAAAGGGCAACATTTCAGCTAATGTAGGCACAAGGTATGGGGCAGATCTGGTGTCATCTCCAAAGAGGCATCAGGTGGCTGCAAAGGGGAGGGAAAGATGTGGTACTTCTCCCCATGATAGAAAGGAGAGATAAATTGGGTAATTACAGAGCTCACTGCACTATGTGAGTTCTGGCTGCAGTGGCTGCGGCCCAAGAAGGGTGAATCCAGGCCCTAGTGCCCTGGTGCCTGCAGCACACTGCACGTGGAGGCTGGGAGCATGGATCCCATGGCTCTTGGTAGGACCCATGGTCTGTGTTTCTGGATTCTCCTGTGAATGTCACTGTGGATTCTGCTCCCTCTTCTGCACCACACACTCCACAAGGGTCCTGAACAGTCATGCTCAGCAGCAGCCTGGGGACTGCAATGCAGACTGGAACCTGCAGACTGTGGGGAGGGGCCAGGGCCAGTGCTTTGGCATCACAACAGCAGGATGATGGGTTGAGCCTGGATCTATTAATTGGGTAGATCCCTTGGTCATCATAGTCTTTCCAGTTAGGAAGTGTTGGTAGGAAGAAGTTGGTTGGAAGGAAGACTGGAGCAGAGATGTGAAAGTGCAGGCAGATATGAAAGTGTTGTAATGGTCAAACAACATCACAGACCAATCATCTCGGAATTAAAATGGTGATTGTTGAAGAGAGCATTTAGGCATATAATTTGGGTTAACCATAGGTCATCCATGCCCCCAGCATATAGACTGCATTGTGATGCTGGCTGGACTCAGGACATATAAGGGAGGGTAGGATCAGATTGGATAGTAGAGTCAATGTCAACTTCTTCTTCTACAGGAAGAGTATGAAAGTCACTCTATTGGACAGGCTGACCAAAGGCAGGGCAGAGGTTCAGCCTTCAGGACCTCTCCAGTTAGGCTTCTGGCATCGTTTCTAGAAGTCTGCAGCATATAATCTTCCTTCTGCCTTGTTGACTCTGACACTATGTTACTTCCATCCATTCCCACTTAAACCCTATTAAGTATCATTGCTAGAACTCTGACTGAAGTCCCTTAGAAAGGGTAGTGAAGGTATGTATAACTCTCCATATTCCCCAGAGTTCTCTTGTAGCCTTGTCTCCTGAACTACACGCTGACCTTACTGTGTAACCCTTCCCACTCTGCACATAGATGTCAGGTCTTGAGACTGCAGAGGGACTGAGCACCAGATCCCAAAAATGAGTGGGTGAAAGCATCTCAGGCCAGGGAATATGATACGGCAGATGCAAGACTGCATAGTGCATGTGCCTGCCTCCTCCCACACTGCTTCTTTTGAGTTTTGACTTTCACTTCAAAGACAAAGTAGGTCAGGGCCTTGATAAAAAACACAAAATATGACCCTGTTCTGAGCAGCTGTCCTTCTGAGTACAGGGATGGAAAAAGACAATAGCTGGGGGATAAAGATGGTGGGAATTTGTTATCTTTCATTCTTACTCATGTGGGCATTTTGGTGACAACTGCAACCCAGCTGATGTTTTCTAGAGGTGCCTGTAGCTTAGAAGCCATCAGAAGTCATAAAGCCCCGTTGTCATGCCACAGTACAAAAAGCTGCAGGATTGAAAGTGGATGGATCAGAAGACTCATGGTCCCTGACTGGGAAATATGCAATGGCTCATGGAGTTTAGCCACTAGCCTTTTTTTCCTCAATCCTGCATCCCTGAGTGGAGACGCATGGACCAGAGGGAAATGGCCTAGAGAGATCAAAGGAAGTGCCTCAGTGGTTTCAACATCCTGTAGCTTGGGTTGCATCAGTACCCTGCTGCAATTTTAGTGCTCCTTGTGCTGGTCTATCTGACCACAAGAAGAGAATTGACGACTACTAAATCCCATAATGATTCTCCAGTATCCTAGACTTCTCTAGTTATGAGCCATCCAAGGTCTGACTGCCAGTCACGCCAGCCAATAGTCTGGGCTTGCCCATATACAGGCCTGCCTGTTGCTGTGAGCGTGTTTGCTGTTTTTCCCCTGGGCTGACAGGCAGCTGGGCATGTTCATAAGCCCTGTGTCTTGGCCAGCTTCGTGCAAGAGAGGGAGGAAGGGGGATTTGGCCTGGCCCAGGGTGGTGACAGAATGCAGTCACAGTTGTCACATGGACTAATTACACTTCTAACCCTTCTTTGCTGTTTACAAGCTGCCCCCCACCACAGACTCGTGTCTCTGGCTGGCTCCTGTGTCTCAGGGTGGAATCACACAAGGCTCCTGGCCTCACTCCAGGCCCTGGTAGCCACCTTCTGTGTGCTAACTCTGACTGAGTGCAGCTTCCACAGAGCTTTGCGGACAGATTTCTTAGGGGATAGTAGGAAAGATGATCTGTAACCAAACAGATTTATTTAAGTGGGGTGCTTAGGAGAAAATTTATTTTAAGTGATAAACCATCCTGGTTTTTAGTTTATATCTGACATCTAGCTATAGAGAGCTGGCTTTAGTCAAAGCAGTCTTGTTACCATGATCTCAGCAAACAGCTGCTTGAGCAGGCAACTCCCTGTCCTTGTCCTCAGTGCCACTCTGTGCCTGGCTCAGCTGGTTATCTTCCCTTCCACTGGCAGAGTAGGAGATGGAAGCAGAGCAAGGGCAGCAATGTGCAGACATTGCCTGGCATCTGCTGAATTTGCTTTCTCCAAAACCAGGTAGGGAGAAAGCAACAGCTTTCATATTCCCTTGTTCTGCCATTAACAGTTGTTGCAGCTGATGCTCTGCCTTGAGAAATTATTTCATCTTTCTCCTCAGGACAGTAAATCTTGCAGAGGCTGCCAAATGCAGAGCTAACTCATAATCATCTTCCCCAGGGGCATCCTGGGAAATCTTAATTTCTGACAATTTCTGCTGCAGAGAAATTTTTTCTCTCTGCTTTACCTTGCACCCTTCTCCAAATCTACTGCACAACTTCTGTCTACTCAGGCATCTTGGTAGGAACCAAAACACATTTAACTGCTTGTACTTTTATGATATGTTAAGCCCTGTGTCACCTACAGGTCAATTCCTCAGGCTCATGGGTGTGGATGTATTTACATGCCCAAACACCTGAAAATAAGCAAGATGAGTAGGTGGTAACCCGTCATACCTTTGGACTGGTCAATACAGATTGAGCACAAGAATTCCACTATACAGCAGATTTATGTGATGAATTCAGACACAAGACTGCCCTAGCCCTTAGTGTTATTGCATACAGCCACACATGTACCACTGAGGCATGACAGTCATAGTTGTGTTACACTCAAGGGTGTAGATTACCCCAGCTGGAATGGTGAGAGCTAGTCCATGTATATGAGGCTTTGAAAACACTATAGTGCTTATGCTGCTATGGACTAACACTCCTAACACTGAGGAACAGCACTTACCAGGGTCTTCTTTCCTTCTTCCACTGCTGAGGAGCTTTCAGGGGTCTTCCTTGGTACTGTTTCTTTTCCCTCCCTTTCTTGCTCTTTGATCCACCTTTCTCACACCCTCTGCCCTTTTTCTGTATCACTTGCCCACTATTTCACCTTCATGGGGGTCATCCTGCTGCAAAAGATGTATCCCTTGATACAAAACCCTGGAGGACTTAATGTTCTCAAGAAGCAATACAGGGTGCTCAGTGTACAACTCAATGGCTTCTTTCACCTGGCTGGCAGAGGTGCTACTCTCTTTCACTCATGACTCATTTGGATCAGTTCATTTTCTTGCACCACTGGTCTGCGGAGCTGTAGCAGGAACAGGCACTCACTCACATCCTTGGCTTCCCCTCCTTCATACCCATACTGCTCACAGTACTTTGGAGAAGACCACAGCACCTTTATCCCACCATGACTGTTTACCACTCAGCTAGAAACCTAAGAAAATACTTGCACAAACAGCAGCTGCTCGTTGGGTACTGATAGTAGCAGGGTGGGTGTGGAATTTGCCAGGAGGCTTGGGCAGCTTCTATTCCCAGTGCTGACAGAGTTTAGGCAGAGGGAAGCTGGACCTCCTGGTGACTTCCTGCATGTCTATGAAGGAAGCCACTGCCAATTTCTGTTTGAGTTTACTGTTGCTGGGCTGCTCCAGGAACTGCTGAACTGGTTGGTTTCTTCTGTACTGCTCCATAATGGAAATCTGGGGATTAAGTGGGAGCCACAATAGGCAGCGATCCTGTCCTGCCCTTGAGCAGCCTGCCACTTTCCCCCTGGTTCCTGGCTGCACAAGGGCATGTCAGGAATTGGATAGGGCTGGCAGAGGGCTGGCAGAGGGCTGGCTGTAACAGGATGCCCCTGTCCTTTCCTTTCCTTCCATCACTGTGGGAGAGGGATGAGTTTATGACATGTGGTATGTGGGGGCTGCCAGGTGGCACTGGCCAAAGGGATGATGAGATCTTAACAGGGGAAGGTAACTGGCCACCCACCACCAAGAATCAGTGTGGTTCTGACGAACAGTCTGAACACCAAGCAAAGTCCTGAGCTGTAACTCACTCAGCAGGCTGGGGCTGGGAACAGTATTCAGTAATCCTGACTTCAGGTCTTCTTAACCAGTAGACGTATTACTGTTCTCTCAGAGTGAGGCAAAGAATTGGAAGTCTTAGTTGTTGTTTTCCTTTCCACGGCTCCCCTTCTTACCATTAGCTCCCACACCTTGGACTTCAGCTTGGGACTCTGTTCTTTGAAACAGAAGGCTTGACCTCCTTTGACCTTGTCTTCAGTTTACAATTCACTGGACTCCTTCTCTGCCTGCACTGATGTTGCCATCTCTTTCCCGCTGTGTGTACCAACACCCCGCTGCCTCCAGAGGTCAGAACCAGTACTTTTTGTTTTGCTTTCACTACTATGTGCTTTCAGTCAGCGTGAAGAATTTCAATGGGGCTTTCTGTGTTTCACTCCTGCAGTCCAGCAGCAGCCTGTATCCCTCCTTAGAGCTCACTCGCGAGAGACCTGGCATGAGTCTCTTCTCATTGAGACTCTGGAGGACAATTCCTTTAGTCTCTAAGCAGGACTATGTACACATTTTTAGTGCTGCATCAGACCACCCCGGGAGTCTCTGGGATGGCCACTTTCTGCACCCATAATGTTAATCTACACACTGAACCATTATCAGTTGTTGGTCCAGGCACAACAGGAGCTGCCTGAAGTGGGGGGGATCCTCGGGGGTGGGGGTGTGGAGTCTGGGAAAATGCAAAACCCCCCCTGAGGCTCCTGCAGCAATTAGTCAGACACTTCACTGCGCAGGTGCCTGGAGTCGCTCCCATCTCACGCTCCCAGGAGAGCAGCTCCAGTGCAGCCAAGTCCGCACTGGGGAAGGGAATCGCGGCGACAAGTGCTGGCGAGGGGCTCTGTTGAGGCCTGGCTTTTCGAGGCCGGGAAAGGCCGGGCGAGCGGCTGTGCCGTGCGGGGCCGGCAGCCTGTGGCGGCTGCTGAGGGGCCCACGCGGGGCAGCAGCACGGGCGGCAGATCCGAACGAGGCGGAACCGCCCCAACGGGCACTCGCCCAGACCACCACCACCCCTTCCAGCCCCCTCGCCGTAACAGAAGCCCTTCGGGAGCACTGAGAAACCAAGCAGCGAGTGGGTGTCACCCGGGGAGCAGCAGGTCAAGGATGGGCTCCCTGGGCAGGTGAGCGAACCAGGGCAGTTCGCAGGCTGGGGTGCCGAAGGCTCTGCCGGCTGGACATGGTGGCCGCTCGGCAGAAGACCCTGGGTCCGTGGGCTCTGCACCCACCAGCTCGGGTGCAGTTTCCCAGAAAGAGCTCTCCTGGCAGCACGCTGTGTTGGGATCATTGCAATTACTGAGACGTGGTGGCATAGGTCACGTTACTGGAATGCTGGCATAGATGGCTATGGTCTCTTTTTTGTTTCAATAAGGAACCAAGGGCTACTACCTGCCAGCCTGCAGACAAGGCAAGAGCTTATGTGGACACACTGCTTAGATTAAAAGTCTAAAACTCACCCTTCGCTATAGCTTGTCAGGCAAGTGCTAACACACCAGTCATGTCTAGGCAGTCACTGAAGAAGTTAATTTCTTGCCTGTGTCCTAGGGCTGAAAAGAAGCATTGAAGAACAGCAAATTAGCCAATATCTGTCTTGAGACAGACTTCACAGCCTCAGATCAGAGGAATTAATTGGATTGTCTTCACATCCTCACATTTTCTTTCCTTATAGTGCTCTCGATAGGCTAATGATTAGAGAATAGTTTTTAATAGTTCCTGAGAGAGGGCTTTATAGCCTTCTCAAACCCACTTTTTCAGGCCTGCATCTTCACCATGAGATTCAGTTATGTTAGTATGCAGAGGATAAATGCACACATCTTCTGTTGGTGAGTAAATTGTACACAAGATAAATTCAACATGCCTGGATTAGCAGCTGGTAAACTTCGGTAGCACATAAACTGAGATAAGTGTAAGTGATTTCCTGTACACTCTTTCTGTATCCCTCCTCCATGCTGGAGCATAGCCTGGGCATGCAGTGCTACTGGTCACTTAGGTCCTGCCTTCCACAAAAGTCCTGTCACAGAGACCAGAAGTCAACAAGTCCAGGCCTCTGATTTGGACTGTAGGACACCAGAACCACTGGATTACCTTCTCTGTGTACTCAACAAGATCTCTGCTATCTCATCTGTGATGCTACTTAACCCTCATAGGAGCTAGCCTGTCTTCCTTTAATGACCTGGAGCAGAGTCTACAGTGTAGGCTTGGAGGTAAGGATTATAATCCCACATTGCACTGCTGCTGGTGTGCAAAGGTCCTGTCCCCATTCTGCCTCATCCATAGTGCAACTTCTTGAAACAAAGTGGGATATGGTTTTTGCAATACCTTAAAGGGACTTTTTCATTACAGGGATTCTCATTACCACATCTCAGTCCCTTGGATGCTCACACTGCTGCACTGCAGTAGCTGAAGCTTCCAGTGCTGGGAGCGTGCCAAGGATTCAAACACCCATATCCACTAACCCCTGGCTAGGGAATCCAGATTTGCCTGAGACTTAGTAACATGACCTGTTTTCCACCAGCTCTAAACTGCTCTGTTTCATCTGCCATTGTTTGCCCTGTTAGATTCTGCACTTTACTCAAAACCAATAATACTCAGTGCTCAGTTTTGAAAAAGGTACATCTCTGCTCTTCCTAAACAAGCAGAAGCTGGAGGGTACATACTTTTTTTATTAGCAAAAAAGAAGAAATTGCTGCAAACTTTCTTGACTGTCAAGGAAGAGAAGACAGGCACGTGCTGATCTGTCCGTTTTCTGAGCGCTTGCTTGGTTGCAGGATGAAGGAGCAAGAGAAAGAGCCTGACCCAGATCTTGAGGTGTCAGAAATGAAGTTCCCGTGGGCTTTTCTTAGGGAGTGAGTCAACACAGCTGAAACGCAAGGCAGCGCGACAAGTGTTAACAGGATGTGCTGTTGCAACTTTGTGCTGAAGGTGCTCAGCAAAGGAACTTTCCTAAGTGGGTTTTCAGTTATTGCAGTCATTTAAGCCACTCCTACTTCCCCAGTGCTTGCCACACATCATGTTCTGTCCTTCTGAGCTCATTCACAGTCACTAGCACTCGCACTCACTTATCCTCAACTGTTAGTGCTGCCCTTAAATCAAAGGCAGTGGTGGAAATTTGCCTTTCCCAGCCTTTGGCCTTCTTCCAATTACAAGAGATGTGTTAATGAGAAGACCTCATCTCTAACTGTCTAGTCAAGGCACTTGCAAAATGCCAGCCAGCACAGTAGCTGGATACGAAAAACAGGAAACCAGCTAATGTCAGCTCAGGTGAAGACTCAAATTCAAATAGCAACAGACAGTAGGGAGAATTGAGAACTACCCGGGGCGAGCACATTAAGAGAGCTTCGGGGGTCCTTGGAGAAGCATTACATTCACAGGAAAATCCTGCTGAGTGTGAGGACCATCAGCTCCTGCCAGCGGGTTATGGGACACATACCTGGCAACACACAGCAGAGGAATCAGTGGTGTATGCGTGGGAGAAAGGTCAGGAGATTGCAGAGGGCTTTTCACTTGCAAGCTGGGTGATGGGAATGGTCAGTGAGTGATGAATATGAGCAGCTGGTGGAGAAGTTCACCATGAGGCAGTCCAGTTAGAGAGCAGGAACTCAGCAATTTTAATATTGGACAGGTTTTTTAATGATACTCTGAGAACTAGGTGCCATGAGGCACATAAATCAGAGCAGCTTCTTGAAATCGAGACAGTCTGCCCTGAGATCAGAGCAGCTGAGATGACACTAGATAGTCCCCTGTGTACAGGGGTTCTGTTTCTGCCAGCAGGGAAACCACTCCCTCCTGATCTGGAGTGAAAATTTACATTTTTGAGGAACCAGCGTGGTTACTTACAAATTTTAGAGAAACAAATGTTTTTCTTTGAGTGGTATGAAAAGGCACTATACTGTATCAGAAATCAACAAATCTTTAAATTCAAAACAAACTTTTAAAGTTGGGTTTTTTCTATTATTTTTCTTTTAGAAACAAAACATTTCAAATTAAATGTGGATTCAAGAAAAACTTTTCAAGACAGTTCATTTAAAAAAGATTTAAAGAGGGAAAGCAGTGCTGTTTCAGTGGCATCTTTGTAAATTTTAATGGGTGAAAGCTTTTTTTTTCTTATTGAAGTGGTAAAATACCGACCCAAATGTAATTTAGTTTTATTTGTTTTCTGCCAGAAATCAGGGTATGGGAAGAACGTACTCTTCCTGTAACTTTGAAGTATCTTTCAGGAAAAGAGGTACATTTAAAATTCTCTTTAAAAGTCTTCGGCAGATACATAATTTTGCTAGTTGTCTTATGAGAATCAGAAACTACCTGCCAGTTCACCACTGTTAGCCAGTTATTCCTTGTTCTTTAAATCAGCTAATTTTTTCTGTAACACAAAGTTTGAAAAGCCTGCCTCAACATAGTTGTACTTAGCTAATGAGAATGACTGTACCACATCAAATGAAAGATCCAATATTCTGTCTCTTAAAAGTAAAAAAGATAAGAACAGGGCAAGTATATGGTGATAATTCCTCAAAGACACTTTCCAGCTTTCAGCAGATTTTGACTTAAGAGCTTGAGTCTGCATATAGATGGAAACTTTAAATTTAATGGTCCTTTATATCCTCTATGGGTCTGAGAATGAAACTACACCTTGGAGTTCAAGGTAGGGAATATATAGTCCTTTGCAGCAGAACCAGTTGGTGCAGAGAAGGAAGAAAGAAATCTCCCTTGACTTTGATGGAGGCAGAAAAGAAGTGAAGCTCCAGCCAAGTAGAATGGAAATCCTTGAGATATGGTCATAGTATAGATGAGTAACCAAGTACAGCATCTTACTTCACTCTTAGCATTTTGAAGAAGTTCCTCATTGCTGCTCTCTCTTTAGACACTGCTTTGGGATACTTTGAAGATGAAGCTGATGCAGTCATGATCTTTTCCTGTTGACAGAAAACACTGTATCCCATTATGAGACCTACTGCAAACAGAAGAAGTTTGAATCCACACTGAGCATTTATAATCCTGTATTACTCAGCTGCTCCGATTTTCTGAGAAGGAGAGGGGATTTATGGTAACACTCCCTCCCACAGAGTTGATGCCTTCAGCAATCACAGAATCATAGAATGCCTTGGGTTGGAAGGGACCTTTAAAGGTCGTCTAGTCCAAGCCCCCTGCAGTAAGCAGGGACATCCTCAAATAGACCAGATTGTTCAGTGCCTCATCAAGCCTGACCTTGAATGTCTTCAGGGATGGGTCCTCCATCACTTCCCTAGGCAACCCATTCCTGTGTTCCACTACGCTCATAATAAAGAACTTCTGCCTACTGTCCAATCTAAATCTACCCTGCACTAGTTTAAAACCATTGCCCCTTGTCCTGTCACTACATGCCCTTGTAAACAGCCCCTCCCCAGCTTTCTTGTAGGCCCTCTTCAGGTATTGAAAAGCTGCAATAAGGTCTCCCCGGAGCCTTCTCTTCTCCAGGCTGAACAACCCCAACTCCCTCAGCCCGTCCTTGTAGGAGAGGTGCTCCAGCCCTCTGATCATGTTTGTGGCCCTCCACTGGACCTGCTCCATCAGGTCCATGTCCTTCCTGTGTTGACGGCTACAGAGCTGGACGCTGTACTCCAGTACAATCCTTGATAACATTACTCACACTGACATCTGTTTTCCTAATTCTAGTTTTCTTTCTTCTTTCCCTAACTAAAGTTCCAAGTGCCCACCATTCAGTGTAAGCAATCAATCGGATTGTGATGAATTCCTTGAGGTTCCCCAACTTTCTTTTGCTCACTCCCCGTTTGCCTGCACAGCCCTTCTTGCTTGTACACTGCAGAAGAGCTGTCTTCCTACTGCCCATCTTGAAGAATAAGGACTCCTTCAATGGCCTTCCAGACAACTTCTGGCCACTGTTCTCCTCCAGAATTCCTTGACATTGTTGTACCCACGCAAGAAAAGCAGAACAGGTCCATCCACAGTGACCAGGGTCAGTGAAAAGTCAAGATCACCAGGCAAGTCCAATTTGACAAGGCAAGACTAAGGACAAGCCAGGAAATCAAACCAGCATCAGTATCAGCAAGGTACAGGCATAGCTGAAACATAGGTCAGGCAAGAAGCAAGGGCATGAGCCTGAGCTTAAATGCAGCTATGGAGTAAAAGTGTGAGGGCTTCTCCCAGCTCTTTCTTACCCCCAGCATTTTCCCCAGCAGTCTGATTCCAGATGACCCACAGGTGTTCTGCCAGAGCTGTCCTTGAGCATAAGTAGCCAAACCTCTGGGAGGGAGCAAGGGGAGTACACTCAGGGCCCAGACAGCAGTGTCCCGTGTTCAGTTAGCACCTGGACACCAGAGAGCTGGCAGAGACCTGTTTCTCTCAGTGGCTATCCTGCTGCCATTCAGCACTGCCGGGCAGAAGCCTCACTGTAACACAATTACTAATAGCTCAGGGAGGAATCTCACAAGGATGCAAATTCTAGTGCATGTACACCAGGTGTGTATTGCAGGCTCCATGACTTACAGAGAACATACTAAAGGTTTGCCCCTCCAGTCATCTGAGTTCAGCAGACTATCTCTCTTGTATCAAAGAGATGAGTTGTTTACAAAGCAAACACTGTCAGTCCATTTAATTGGCTCTTTAACAGGGTGAGAAATGTTCCCTGGCACAGAGTTCCTGGGAAAGCCTCCAAGATGTGAAATTGAGAGGTACTTCTATGCAGGGAGGGCAAACAAGGCTGGTCTCCCAGACCTAAACCACACAACTGAATCATCTCTCCATGGATGATCGTAAGAGCCCAGGGGGTGTAATAACCACCCCCATGGCCAATGTAGCAGTAATTTTTAACAGTGCAGACCATGGTTGTTCCATGCTTCCACAGGGGAGTGCAGCTCCCACAGTGTCCTCTTCTCTATGCAGCCTTAGCCTAAAGACATAGAGCGCACACAGGTTCTGGAGCTAGTTAGCTTAGTTTGTGTAGGTCTGGGTCCAGATATCCTAGTATCCAGCTGTCTTTATATTACAGAGACAGCTGGCAGACCCACATGTTAGCAAGACTGCTCAACTTGCTCCACTTAAAGACCCTATCTGTGGTTGCCTGTAAGCTTGTCTGATTGGATTTTTCAGACAGGAACTGCTTGAGTTATGAGGCATCTTTCCCCATGCAGAACACAGAAGTGATCAAACAGCAGGCTTTTTTTTTTTTTTTCTAAAAAAAGGAAAAAAATATGTTTGTATTAAAAGCTGTCAGTTTGTAGAGAAACAAGAATGTTGTGTCGGAGCTCTTCTTAACCGCATTTCTGAAAAAAGTCCGCTCAGACGCGATTTCTCTGTGTCGCTGCTGCAGCCCAGAGTCAGAAGGGCAGCGGGAGCTGCACAGCGCCCTGCAGCTGCTGCGAGCCGGGAGTGACCGGCAGGGACAGAGAGGAATCTGCCTGCTGCGCTCCTGGCAGCCTCCCTGCCTGTGTCTGCAACGGCGAGCATTGTGTCGGCGTGGAGATGGGAGAGATCAGAGAAGGAAAGGAGCCAAGGCCTGGGAATGCAGCAGGAGAGGCTAAGAAATAAGGTTGGGAAAAACCGTCTTATAAGCGGGGAACTAGAACTAGAGTGACAAGGAGGCAGGGCCAGGGTAAGTGTCCCAGTAAAATGTCAGAACTTGGATTTAAGAGGGCACATGGGGCCAGTCATGAAACTAACTCAGGTTACTGAGCCCTTCAGGGGAACTCGGAAACATTCGAGTGCTCCTGGTGGTACCCGTGTGCTGTGTCAGTGCTGCTGGGAAAGACCTGCCGGGCTGTTTCTGCTTCTGCAGTCTGCCGTGGCAGTGACGTGCCTACGGTGCCATCCAGCGGTGAAACTCGCCTTTTCCCCGGAGTAATCGAGTAGTACTGGACAGGCCCATGGGGCCGGTGGCCCTCACCTCCAAATACACAACTAGGAAAGGCTTGTATTTACAAACACACCGTGATTAACTTGAATATCACAATGTTGATATTCACAGTCTCTCAAAGCAGAAACTCAGTTACTGCTGCTGTGAGAGTGAACCAGTTTGTGTTGCACGGGTGTCATAAATTTGGTTTAATAGCTTCAGTTGTGTGTTGTATGCTGTGATGAAAGTCATCTGTTCTCCAGTTGCCTCTGTGCCACAGTTGTTGACAATGTTAAAACTACACTTTTGTTATCCTGAAGAGAAGTACAAGCCTCTAAAAAACACAGCTTCCCTTTCTTACAATTTTGTCAAAGCTCAATCACCAAGCTTCAGACTTCCCATACTTAGACCTGGTTAAACATCAACAAATACTTCATACAGAGCACAAAACCTTTATTTCCCTGTCAGATCAGCAAAACTACATGATTTCACAATTTTTAAAATCAATTGGCTTGTGCTCCTAGAGGTTTCTGAGTTAGGCAGCAGTTTACAGTTCAAACTTGCCCTTGGAAGCAAAACAAAAAATCCAAACCAACGAAGCACTACCTAATTCTGTCCGCATCTCAGCTCACGCATCCTTAGAAACTAGCAGCACATGGCACTGCTACAGCCCGTGTTACTGACTGTAAGCTCCAAGTTCCTGTGAACCAACCCCCTACACCATCTGCAGAGCACAACCACAGCTTTCCCCCTGCCAGCTACAGTGCTGCCTGCACAGAGCCCTTACTCCTCTGCCTCCTCCACATCTCCTGGTCAGGAAATCCAAAGCAGAGCAGTACTAATGTACAGTACTGCCCCTTTCTTCTTGGCATCTCACATTTTAAAGGAGCCATAGGATCTAAGCCACGGCAAAAGAAAATAGATGATGAGTTGATAGGTGAAGTTTTGAAACAATTTGGTAATGGGCTTTCCACTGCAGACAGACAGGCTGGCTCTGGCTGGGGTAGAGTTCATTTTCTTCATCGTAGCTCATATGGTGCCATGCTTAACATTTGTGACCACAACAATGGTGAAATCAAACTCATGTTATAGCTATTGCTGAACAGTGCTTGCACAGCATCAGAGCTGCCCCTGCTTGTCACTGTCCCAGCCCCCAATATGTAGGCTGGTGCACAGGCTGGAAGTTGGAAGGAGCACAAACAGGCAGATGACCTGAAAGCCCATGACAGTCCATGCCCCGTTCCACTGTGCTCAGATATAAAACACTGGTGGGAAGGAGAAAGAGGGGGGGAATATTCAGGGTGTTGCGTGTTTTGTCTTCCCAAGAAACACTTTCAGGTGATGGAGCCCAGCTTTCCTGGAGGTGACCGAACATCTGCCTGAGGAGGGGGAGTGGTGAATGAATTCCTTGCTTTGCTTGTGTATGTGGCTTTTGCTTTTCCTACTAAACTGTCTTTATCTCAACCCACCTGTTTTCTCACTTGCACCCTTGTGATTCTCTTCTTCACCCCCTGCAGAAGAGTAAGCCAGGGGCTGTGCAGGGCTTAGCTGCCTGTTAGCCCTCAACAGGGAGCAGCTGAAGTGGAAAAAAAAAATTACCATTTTCTCACTTCCTATCACCTGTACTATGAGGTGGAAGGGGTAGAGCAGTGCAATTACTCCCTTTGAAGTTCTAGCTACATGCAATTTCTTTTTTTTCCATGTTACTGAACAAAGTAGGAGATGACTCCATGGGAGGAATTTTTGATTCACAATTACAACCACAAATCGATGCAGAATGACGGACTTCCATCAGCAGTAAAACTGATTAACTGCTTGTCCACTAAGCTACACCTACATGAAGATAATCTGGGAAAAGGCCACAGAATAATTACGAAAGATCCATTGCTTATTTTATATCACTGAAACTAAGGCTTTGTGGGATTCTTCCTCCAATCGTTCTGGAAATAAAACATCCTGGAACTCTCCCATCATAAAAGTCAAACCACCTCCTCTATCCCCTTTCACTGATGGATTTTGTTTGCCTGAAGTGATATATAATCACAGCAAGCAAAGATTAGAATGAGACTTTCAGATAACAGCAATCAGTACAAAAGAAAGTTTCTTCTGTACTACTATGCTCTGAAAGTTTATGCATGTGAAATGTAACACAGCTAACTAAGGCACCTTTCCAGTACTCCCCTACCTTTTGAAATCTGAAAAGAAACCCCAAAAAACCCCAACCCAACCCTGAACATTAATTCTGGTCTATCACTTGTTTCTTGCTAATAATTTCCCAAGCAAGGCACCTATCAAATTTTACTCCACCATTCCAAGATCATACTTGGGACTTACACAGTAAGTGCACTGAATTGTGTTAGTACAGAGAAAAGCTGGGTGGGGGTGGGGAAAGTACTTGGCTGAATGTGCATAACCATGAAAAAACTTCCTTGAACATAAATCAGCAACAAACTTAAGGGGTACCATAAGAGAAGAAAATGTAATCAACTGGAAGCATGAAATACACGTCCTTTAAAATCCTCAGATTGAAGCATCATACTTGATGGATTTAGCATATGACAATTACTGAAGGTTACAATAACTTTCTGCTTGCTTCACTGAAGAGTGACAGACCTCTTAAAAAGAGAATCTATGGCCTTTGCTCAGAAGAAGCTAAAAGAGTGAGCGGCAGGAGTAGTGAAAAAGGACCCATGGAATTTTATTACCGTATCAATTTTTTTTTCCTATACATTCAAGAAGTGTTTTCTATGAATATTCACACCTAAGAAAAGATGCAACAATACTTCTGACACATCTTGAAACGACCAGTGCTAAATTGTGTTTTATTTCCGACAATTAGGCATTACAGTATCTGAACAGTGTCCAAAATAAATAGCTGAAGATGAAGCATCAACTACTGTCTTCGCTACTGCTGTGGCCCCCTTAATGTTTCCTGCTTTTCAACCTTCACTCTTCAGATTCTCCAGGCCTACGGATATCATCGATCTTCAGAATCATTCTAACAACCTGAGTTGCCAGGGAAATCTGCTGTTTCTTACCAATCAAGGTTTCTATAACATTCTGCTGCTTCATATCTGCCAAAAAGAAGCAGAAGAGTTAGATACCCTCCTCAAATATAGATACGTTTAACCTTAGATACTAAATTCCGTGTAATTTTAAAGAACATTTTAACAGTATTACTCTTGTCCATGACAGTTGACAAACAACTTGTACAAACTAGTTTTATGTCTGAGTTATCACCAAAAATCTTAGAACATTAAGATCCAAACTCTTTTCCCAACTAAGTCTTCCCCACTGCAGCTTTCCACCTTTCTGCATTATTTCTTTTAAGAGTACTCTTTCCCTACACAAATAGTAGAAGCATCCTACGGGCCGAACAGTAACTATAGAAGTGAAAGTTCAAGTGTAACAAAGCAGAAACACCTAATCAAAAAAGTTTTACACCAGTGCAGTATCTTACATCATATTCCAAAATCTATATTTTTTTAAGTCAACAGCATAAGATGTGAAAGTGGATGTCCAGATGAAGATAAGTTTCATATATTAGTTTCTTAGTCTTCCCATGCTTGTTACAGGTCTACATATGCACACGTACTGGTGTGAACAACACTACCTAAAGACATTTGCAACCTTTTGTTTACTCCTTCACAAGCCGTTCCTGGCAACAACTGTTTGTTGGGCTGCAGCACAAACTGGATCACTAAAACTGCAGTATTTAAAATATCACTCGCTATTGCCTCAAAATGAGTAGCTTTTATTCCTGTAACACAAAGGCAGCCAACACCTTGAGATAATCTTGTCACCAAATAAAGGCTTTCAAGAAATGACACATTTTCTACTTGGTAGACATGCACATCTCTCCACCTGCATCCCCATTTATTTCAGAAAGGGGCAAGAGTTCACAACTGGAGTGATGCACAGGTAACAAAAAACAAAACAAAGGCTGACAGGCAAAATAAGCATTTTGATCTGAGGAAAAAAACCCTGGTATGTTCCTCCTTCCCCACGCTGCAGTTCTTACCGTTTGTTCCTTTCTGCAAACAATCAATGCCGAGGGCAGGATTATTTTCTTTCACTTGTCTAGCCCGCACTTCGGTCATGGTCTGTATCGGATTCATACCGCTGTTCTCCGAAAGTGCCATGGGAATTACCTCCAGGGCATCTGCAAAAGCTCTCATAGCATATTGTTCCAGAGATGGGCACTAGAGGGGGAGAAAAAAACCCAAAAACATTCATACAGCTGTTAACTCCAATGTTAGCAAAAGCAGGTTTTCACACTAGCTAGAAAATGTATGTACGACATGCACATTTTCTTGGAAATGCACATCTCAATAACTGAAAGAACACCTTTGCGTGGTAACTGCTTCCAAATTAAACCACTTTAAAACAGCTTGTATCATAAAAGGAAAAAACTGCTGGTAACGACTTCTTACAGAGAGGGGAAGGAAAAATTTTAACACTGGTTACCAGCAAATGTCAGGAGGTTCCATAATATGTGCTTTCTTGAAGCTCTCTGCAATTTTTTTTTTAATTTCTTAAAATGGACTTAATCTTTACTTTCTCTTCATAAATTAAAGAAAGGGGTAACTGTTCCTTTCTTACCTTATCTGCTGCTTCACTAACTGCCAAGGCACAAGAAATTTCAGCTGCCCCACCACCATACACAATACGATTATCACGAACAAGATTCCGGATTACACACAAGGCATCGTGAAGAGATCGCTTTGCTTCTTCGATAATCTGGAATTATAAAATGACGTGTATTTTAGAATACACACAACTGAAGGCTATGTAGATGTACCTCCTAGAAAAGAACTGGAAACTGAATAAACTGTAGGATCTTTTCATGGCTCTAATGCAGCTCTATTGCTGCTATATTATACTCTTTCAAAATGTAAAATGTTAGACAGTAACACAGAAGGAATGAAACAAAATACAAAGTGTTGTTTGATAAGTCTAAAATTGAAATGACAAAAAATTACATGATAAGGTTTTCAATCTTGCATATTTCTAAGACACAAACAAATGCCAACATTACTTTCAGATTGTACTTTGTGTCAACTCCCAACCTGAAGCATTTCACAAGTTCTGCTAACCTTTCAAGTAGTAGTTTTGCCTTCTTAAAGAAATCAGAGTAGGGATTACATTCTTTTCATCCTAAGGTTTTTCACTCAAAGTAGGACTTGACCTATTAGACTAAATATTATTTAACAGAAAGAGTACAACAATGATCCAGGTTTAGTATATATGCATTTAAAACGATCCCATTCTCTGGGGGGGTGTGTGTGTGTGTGTTTTAATTATTAATTTTTTTTTTTTTTTAAACGGGCCTACAATAAACCCAAATCTTTCAAAAATGACCCTTCCATGAGAAAAACAAATTAAGAGCATGCAGAGATAAAATTATTTCTGTGTTTATGAACTTTGTGGTCTAATAGGGTGAAAACGAAGTTTTCATTCAAAAACATAGGATGTGAATCTAACAAGTGACATCTAACAGTCATGACAACCCTTCCCCACTTCTATTTGTCCACATGGCAAGGAAAATTTAGACAAGAAGAGTTTTGAAAGAAACTATATATTCTTCAACTTATATTGTAATGTAACCAAAACAAAAAAAAAACCTGTATAAAGTAAGCATCTCACCATTTTATTTCCTCCTCTAATGAAAATGGTCACAGCTCTGGAATTCTGACACTGCTCAATGACAAGCATTCTGTCCTTCGTTGTTCCAAAGGAGATCTCTCGGACAATACCCGCAAAACCCAGTTTCTCTGGCGTCAGTTCACAGAAGCGAGGAACAATCCGTCCTCCAGTTGCAATGGCAATTAACTGTAGTCAAATAACCATCAATTAATTTGAGAAGAATTTCCATTGTTTTTTGTAACATAAAACTAGTGGAAGAGAATCTGTCAAAAGCCTGCTCCAAAAGGTTATCCTCCCAACGCTTCAAAGTATTTCTTGTGATGCCTTGTTTCCACAAACAGCAAGACTAAAGCCATATGAAACTGCTGACAAGTACTATACTTCAATTACATCTAGCAATGTATATGTTATATAGTAATATATTTTTATTATATACTAAGAATACACTTCAATTATAAACCATAATCCCATTCATTGTAGTTTCCTCCCACAGAGCCCAAAGACCGTTCTCCCTTACCTACCCACACACGACTGCACAGTTCTACCCAGAAAACCTGAACTTCCAACTGGTACAACAAATTACTTAATTTGAGAACTGTACAAAGCACAATTTTAGAAGACTTTACTCACTTCTATTTCAGGTCCACCAACCCAACGAACAGCAGGCAGCTCATTCTGGAGCAGCAAGTGATTTGCCTCATCATCAAAACCCCACTGGCAAATAGCAAGGTTTGCACCAGTGTCTTTTATCTGAAAGAAACACACATCATCTTCTGATCAGAACCAAGACAGGAACAAAAAACAATCTTTTCATGGGTGTAGTTCTCCTAATTTTCTCAAAACACAAGTCTGAGAAAGAACCGTGTAGCATACATAGAGATCAAAGTAAATTTTGAACCAGGATGGGGTCTCCTCCTTACACAAACTTAGCAAATGCAAGGTTATGAATAAATGCTAGTATGTTCCCCCCTACCAGGATTATTAGGTCATTTCCAGAAAGAAATCAATGCACTATGGTATTCTGTGTAAAGGCTATAAATAGTGTACAAAACAGAAATAATCTTAGAGACTACCTGTTTCACCATCTCTTCAAACTTCTCCTTTTCATATTTCTGCAGTGCCTTATAGTCTTCCACAGATGTGACATCAAGCTTATGCTTGGTTTTAGGCTTAGGTGGTTCAAATGGACAAGTAAGGATTGCAATTTTAGCATCTTTAAGCTCCTGTACAGTTAAAACAAAAAAAAACAAAACAAGAGAGAAAGTTGAGTTTTGACCTCAGTAACACCTCTTTCTTACATTTACTAAAACATATGGACACATCTTTAAAAACACAGGAATAGGAATAAACTTGTTTATTTGACTTGGCTATAACTAACTACACCCAAATAATTCCATCAAGTTTATAGAACACAGGAACATAAACCTCGGACCCTGTCCTCACTCAGTTGTACAGCAATATCCACCCTGCCCCAACCATTTCTCAACATTGTTGTAAATTTTTCTGTAAACTTGGTCTCTTCCAACATGAACTTAATGCTCCTCTCCTCTTTCTTTCTTGATATATGGGTGAAGAACCAACACTTAAGAAATGCCAAGACAGCATTTGAAGTGGGCTAGACAATCCTATTTAGGCCATTACAGATGAGACACACACAGGCACATCACTTACTTTAGGCATCTGTGGATGACTGAAATCTTTATCCACAATCACTCCTTTAACCAACTGTGTATCTTCCAGTCTACCTCCCACTTTGCCTTGTACTTTGATCAGCTCAAAATCAACATCTTTACGTTCCATATCTGCTACTGTCAGCACAGCATTTACAGCAATTTCTGCCATTTGTCTGTGACAACGGTTAACTCTAGGTTTAAAAAAAACCACAATAAAGTTGCATTACATTTCCACAATTTGGAAGAAAAAAACAACTCTTACCAATCTCAAACAAAAAAATTATCACTATAGACAACAATTTTTGTTCGCTACATTAATTGTGGGGATCCTGCTTATTTGTTCACAGAAATAAAAGATGCTAAATACAGCAGAAAACAGAACACACGACACGGTTGGTTTGTGTTTGTAGGCACCATCTCAAGACACTGATTTGAAACAAGTGATGAATATTAACTACTAAGAAACACTCAGTTTGCAGAAACCACTGTTAAGACAGCTCTGCAAAGAAAGCAAACATCTGAATTTATACACTACACAGAAAAGCTATAATGAAAAATGCACTTATGGAACTATCCTACCGTTTTTTTGTTTCTTTAAAAAAAAGCCCAAACCAAAGCAAACCTTCTAAATACAACACAATTATTTTTCAAAGGTTTGCATTACTCTTGGAATTTGCTATGACTGGAACCAATAAGTCAGAATAAAATTGATTTTGCAGCTGTTTAACCTCAGGGAATTGACCCTTTAAGAGAAAATTGCTTATCCTGAAACATAACTCCATTGAGAAATTATCCAAAAATCAAACATAAAAGAGCCTTCAGCAGCCACTCTAATAACAGAAATAATTTAATAATCCACCAAACCACCAGGATATCTCATTTCAACTTGATGTGCTTTAAGGGAAACTCTTCTGAAGTTTTTGTGACTTACACTTTAGAGCCTAGCGTTGTCTTTGCTGTCTGGATCAGAGGTTCGATGTTCTGTGGATCAACTGGAAAGCTGTCACTGATTTTGTCTAGATGCTCGATAGCAATGCGGGCTGCCTGCTCATAACCGTCTGCTATTCTGATAGGGTGAATACCACGATCTAGTAATTGCTCAGCCTGTTCCAACAGTGCTCCAGCCAGAACTATAGAACAAAATTTTGAAATAATGATTACTCTTCCAGATTGAAGCATTTTTAATACATTATAAAAAGATTAAAAAGGGGGTTTTTTTCCCTGTAACATTGTTACATTTCAAGGCTTCTTAAGTGACAGAATAATCCTAAACAATTCCCTGCTTGCTGTGCTTAGAAAGAAAATGACATTGTGTTAGACCAAAAAGAAACATGGGCACCAAGATGGGACAGGTAGAAAATCATGCTGAAATACTGAAAGCAAAAAGAGGACTCTCAACACTAATTTAAAATGTAACCATACTTAGCAAAGACACAAAAGCATCTTTCTGATTAAAAGACACTGGCAAAAACTGATATAAATACCAAAACAGTAAATACTCTAAAAACGTGCTATAGCAAAGCTACTGTTTCTTCACAACAAAGTTTCTTACAATAGCTGAAGAAGCTTGATTTTAAGCTGATCCAAAATAAAGTATTTTCTTACCAACAACTCCAGTAGTTCCATCCCCAATCTCATCATCTTGAGATTTAGACAGCTCCACCATAAGTTTGGCTATCTGGTGATCCACATCCATCAGATTCAGGATGGTAGCACCGTCATTTGTCACTGTCACCTCACCATCTTTGTCCACCATCATTTTATCCAAGCCTAAAATAAATACAATCAAAGCATGAAGGAAAATCTAGAAAATCCCCCAAGACCTTTACTGAGAAAGAACCATGAACATTAATTCATTATTACCATTGGGCCCAAGGGAAGTTCTCAAAGTACTTGCTACAGCCTTTGCTGCCATTATGTGAGACTATAAAACAAAGGAGAAATTGGTTAAATCATTATCACGTATCCCTCAAATCAAAGTATTAATAAAAAAAAAAAAAAACCCAAACCACAAACCCCCCAAAACCACAAAGAAACAAACCCAAAGCAAAAAAAACACAAAACATCGTGGAAAAAAAGGTAAGGCAAATAATGTAATTTAAGTGACATTGGCCAATTACGCCTAGAAGGAAGGGGGGGGGAAGCCAGAAACATACCCTGTGCCTTTTCTTGCATGGCTAAAGCACGCAAAAGCAGAGCAGCTAAAATGACAGCCCCCAGGTTTAACGCAGGGAAGCAAGAGAAACAAGCAACGACAAAAGGAGAAGCCAAGTGTAGTTTTGCTCGGCTCTCCCCGCAGCGTTTAAGCCGCACGCGTTCACACACGGCTGCCTACTCGCTCAGCCACAGCCCTTCCTGGCAACAACGGGAGCTTCGGGTGCTGGGCCGAAAGTGAGGGGGCTGCGGGGAGCCTCCCTGCTCACGGCGACCAGGAGCCCCCGGGAGGGGCGCGCCGCACCTACAGGGTAGACGACCCCGAAGCCACGCGGGTCAGGGACGGAGTCACGCCACGGAGGCCCCGCAGCCCCTCTGCCGCAGGCGGCGGGCTCCCAGCCCTCCCCACCTCCTACCGCCGCGGGACCAGACCAGGCTTCACACGCCCCGCGCCTGGCACGGGGGAGAAAGCACGCGCGAGAAAGCACGCGCGGGAGGCCTAACGGCGCCTCTTCCCGCCCCTGGCGGCAACATGGCGCGGGGCGGGCCGCTCGGCCAAGGCGGCCGGACGGATCGGCGGGCCCGGCCACTGCCCGCTCACCTTGAGCGCCTCGAGCCCCATGAGACGCGTCTTGCGCTCCTGGTCCTTGAGGATGAGGAAGGGGCGCCCATACTCATCAAACGCCAGAGTCCCCATGGCCGACATGGCTGCCGCCGCTCCGCACACCGGGCAAGCAAGAGACGGATGCTGCCGCGCCCGCCGCGCCGTGACGCGGCACGCTCGCTCGCGCGCGGCCCCGCGCCTGCGCATCGGGCAGAAGCGCGACGCATTTCGCGGGCGGGACTTATGTGGCGCCCTCAGCGGACCTTTCTGGAAGCAGCCGGCGCGGTGGGAGCGGCGCTCGCGGCTCCGCTCTCCAGCCGGAGAGGGAAGGGGGGGGGAGCAGGAAGGGAGGACAGGAGCTGCGGTAACACAGGGACGGCCGGTGCGGCGCCGCCGCATGCGGAGAGGCGAACGGGTCGGGAGAGGCACACGGCGACAGGCTGCGCGCGGCTTCTCTGCGCGGCGCCCTCGGAAAGGTTTCTGTGTGGTTCCCCGCGCCGGAGCGGAACGGCACTGCCCTCCCCTGCAAGCGCTGCCGGCTCGCCGCCGGCCTGCTACCCTGGGGAGAGCCTCCTTCGGCAGGGAGGAGCAAGGGCGGCTCGGGGACGCCTCCCTGGGCGCGGGCTCCCGGGCGGTGTGTGGCGGGGAGCCTCGGCCTGCTCCGCCCTTAGAGGGTCCCGTGGGGGAGCGGCGGCCTTCCAGGGACCCTGGCAAACCACTCCAGCGCTTCGGCTCCTCGGGCGCAGGGATAGTAACGTTTCCCGAGGGTCTAGGAAGCGGTTAAAGCCATACAAGGGTTTTTTTTCCAGATGTCCTATCCCCTTGACACAATACACGGGTTTGGCTTAAGAGAGTGTGTAATTTTGCTGCTGGAGAAACCCCTCTTTACTGTCTGTCTGTAGGTGTGATGGCCAAGGCGCTGGCAAGCGAGAGCCGCGCAGCAGGCGCGCGGGAGGAGTGTGAGAGCAGCTCCAGAAGGAGAGGCTGGGGGCTGTTGGTCACTGCTGGTGTTGGTGGGACCTTGGTGGCCCTCTATGCCGTGGTCACCCCCTTCGTGACCCCGGCACTGAGGAAGGTCTGCTTGCCCTTCGTTCCTGCAACTTCCACTCAGATCAAGAATGTGCTGAAAATGTTAGAAAACAGAAGTGGCTCCCTGGTTGACCTTGGTAGCGGGGATGGCCGTGTTGTAAGTGATGGACATCAACATCCTTTTACGTTGCCTCTCAAAAAAAGTTCCATGTGCTCTAGCAGCAGCTGCTCTTGTTTTTTCATACTTACAAATGTGTTGTCTTTGGCATCCAGTGTTTTTGTTTGCAGAAGGTTTATACTCAGGTGCATAATCAATATTTCTTGTTTCAGTCTTAACCTGCAAACTGGCAAGGTAGTGTACAAAATGTAAACCTCATCCTGTTGTCCGCAGGAAATTGCCCTGCGTTCATGTGAAAAGATGCAAAGTATTGTTATTGTGACTGCCAAGAAACTTTGATTCTGTGTATGTTTATTAGCTGCAGCATGTGAGACTGTGAGATTAAATAGCACTGCACTTCTGGAGCTGCAGCTCTGTGTTTGTTATATAATGGTAATATAAGAGTAAAAGAGAATGAGAAATTAGTAATGGATTACAAAAAAAAAATCTTAGTGTTGTTCAAATTGTCTTCACACCCTTCTGCAGTGCTGGCTGCCTCACTTCAAACTCTGTGTGGTGAAACTAGAGTATTGCCAAGAGAAATGGTGAGAGTCACTGAAGTAAAAGTGATACTGTGCTTCTAGGACATCGTCTGAACCCCAGTTTGTGAAACAGGGTGGTGAGAGTATAGTGGAGAATGGTGTAGGGTTTGTTGTAGTTGTGAAGTTCTGTACACCATTGCATAACCTTCTGCTTCAAGTCAGTTTTAGCAACAGGATGACACACTGAGTGGGGTTTTAATGGAAACAAGTTCTTGAATGCTGCCTCTGTTCAGGTTTCATGTGAATCAGTCAACCATTTGTCCACACTAAAAAAACTTGGGAAATCCAAATCTGTGAAGGTGGCTTAGAAGGAATTGTGACCAAGTAGGAAACAAAGAAAAGCATGTAGGTATGAGAGAACTGCATTTTCTGATGCTCTTTCTGCTCATCATTCTGGCTGTTGACCCTCATCTGAGGCATCTAATTTGACTGGGCACCATGTGTCATAATTAATATGACCATATTTTTGTTTCCAAGTGTGGTAAAAATGTCACGTTCTAAAAGAATGTTTGCAAATGCTGCATGCATGGTGGAAGATGCATTAGTTTAGTAGTGTGAAACACAGTGTCCAAGTTGTGCTTTTTGAGAACTTCTACTAAGAAGTATGTACTTAGTTACCCTTGCCTGTTCTGTAATTCCTAGTTCCACTGGGCTTTTTCTGATTAAAATTTGTCATGCACCTTTCAAATTTTGACTTAAACCTAAAGTCTAGAAACTGGTGCCTTTTTGTACATTCCTTAATCTTTTTTTTTTCTTTTCTTTTTTCTAAACAAACAATAGGCTTTGATCTTGGTTGAAGACACTTGCAGTATCTAATTTAGGGGAATGCCATTGAAAATCTATTTATCTGAATTATCTTTTGCCTTTTAAAATGATATATGAAGCTTAGCATTGGTTGAAAGCTGTACTGTTGAGATTTGGGTATGGTTTTGTTTTTTTTTTTCAATTTTCTAACTTACATTTAAATTTTTGTCTTTTTTTGTCAATCAACAGAGTACTTTCTTACTCTTTCTATTGGTAGGTCATGTTGTCATTTTGGCCCTTATTCAGGAGGATCTCAAGTCCATATTCATCCATGCTTTTCAAATAAATTAAGTGCTCTAACTTTGAGCATTACTGCTTATGTCTTCTCTTCATGGTCAATTTTGTTGCCCTTTAATTTCAAGTTAGCATCATGAATATGTTAAATTAGACTCCTTTGTAAATCATAGGCTTACTACAAGCTCACAGCTTTGCCCTGTGAATGTTTAAGTGGTTCATTTTGTTCTCTTGTATATATCTATTCATTTCAATGGGACTTGTCATAACAGTAAAGTGTAGTTTGAGTTTTTATTCACCATACTGATATGTTGGGGATTAAAATCTGACTGATTTACAAAAATCCATTCCTTTGATATATTTTGTAAATGAAACTCTGTGCTCCTGTTGAGATGAAACGTTCTCTATTTCTAAGTAAAGATTTCTTTTATTACTTGTAGGTGATAGCAGCTGCAAAAAGGGGATTCAAAGCTGTTGGTTATGAATTAAATCCCTGGCTAGTGTGGTACTCCAGATACCGTGCCTGGAGAGATGGGGTACATCAGGACACCAGATTTTATATTTCAGACTTGTGGAAGGTAGGTGGTGAAGTTCATATAAATGAACCCGGGGTGTTTGAGACATCTCCATAACTGGGAAATACTTGCTTCGGAGAAGCAGAATGCTGGCTGGCCCACAGGGTGCTGTACTGGGCTTTGAGAAAAGTACTTGTGCCCATAGAAACTAGACTCAGCACAAGACACTGCTCTGCTGGCTTTGTGCTTTGGGGAAGTCCTGTCCTTTATCAGTACAGGCTCCTCAAGCGTGCTGTGTCACTCTCGGGCCTGCTGAAGGGTCTGGGGTACTGTCATGTCGGGCTTCACTGAGACCTGGTTCTATGGAGTCAGTCACAAGACTCTTAATTACCTGATGTGCAAAGTCACAATCTTTTGCTGTATCATTAGACTCGTGTTCTTTTCTAGCTGAGCAATATGTTACCCAGCTTTCAGTGTCGCTCTGCAGTCATGTACACGTAACAGATTTTTTTCCCACAGTGTTTGCCTCTTTAATGAGGTGTGCTTTGTTAGGTTAGATTTATGTGGGCCTCTCCCCTGCTATTCCTGCCAAAGTGCTGGGGTTTTTTTTATTTGTTTTTGGGAATTTTTTTTGGTTGGGTTTTAGTTTTTCTGTTGTTAGTTGGTGGGGTTTTCTGTGTAGTGAGTTTATTTGTTTTGGTGGTTTTGTTTGTTTTGTTTGTTTTCTGTATGTTTTTGTGTGTGTGTGTTGGTTTTTGTTTGTGGTGATTTGGTTTTTATATTGTTTGCTTGGTTTGTTTTTTTGTAAGGGGTAAAGGTGGTTCCAGGGGTTTTGGGGAAAAGTGTGATGTACTGTTATTGTCTTTGTTCAGAGAGGACCATAGGAAAACTTCGTGGGACTGACTGGAAGAACTCAGGCATTGGAATGCCTGGCAAGTTTTTATAGATTGCTAATGTTTAATAAAAGTGGAAGCAAACTTAAAACATACATCATTATAACATGTACAGGAATTGTAGAAAAACTTAAGTCATGAGTAAAATCATGTAGATATTTTCTAAATTATTGCTTTCTATACTGCTAGAATTGATGCCATATTCTGGGCCAGGCAGTAAATTTTTTTGCTGTTCAGCAGTATAAAGTTGCCTTTACTTGGAAATTGTGTGATGGAAAGTTGATATGGGATCCCGTTTCTTATTTTTGGACTAGATTCCTGTTAAAGGGAGCACAGCCAGAGGGATTAGGGGAAAAGAATGGTGAGAATTTCTCCAAATGCAAATTAAGACTTGTTCTCAATTTTTCTTTTAGGTTTCTTTTTCCCATTATACGAACATTGTTGTTTTTGGAGTACCTCAAATGGTAAGTTTGCTTTTTCTTTTATTTCAGAGTGTTTAATTATTTTAATACCAAAGCATTTGGTGTTAGTATATTCATCTGCAAAATGAACCAACCTGAAGAATTTCAAAGGTAGTTAAGACTAATTTTTTGATATTTCACTGTTGCTTTTTAACGCCCATGATAAAATCTGGTCTAACTTGTCACAGTATGCAGGCTGGAGCTCTGAAAATATATGTGCTTTTTTGAGAAGTATTTTCTGTGCATTAGTTTGGAACCAAATTGAAAACTGCTGTTCTCAGGTTGCTTGGGGGAAGGTGATAGATTGAAAAATCAAAATTTTCAAGAAACACACTGAAAAGATGAGCAGTTCTCAGGGTCAGGATGGAGTAAGAAATTGAGCACAGATGATTTTTTGTGAACCTTGTTAGAGGAGAGTACTGAACTTTGCTTGTGTTCTCCACAAAATTGGATCACCTTAAGTAGGACAGCAGCTGGTGTTACAAAATAGTCCCTTGCCCAGGTTAGACAGTGAGGGTTTAGAAAGGGAGACAGATACTTCAAGTATAATTGCTAGAGTGCAAGTCCACAAATTCTTTCCCTTTTAGGAAGGCTTTGTAGCCTGTGCTCATGGTGTCCTTGGGGAAATTTTTTTAAAACTGGGGTAGGAACTGAGCTGCATAGTGACCGCTTTAGTGAAATGTTTGGATAAATTCAGTCAGAATTTACATTCTCTTTGGCTCTTGGCTTAATATAGCTTTATTTTTTTCTAGAAGAGATGAAAAAAATCTCAACTATTTAAATATTCGTGATACTTTGTTTTATTATTAGAATATTTTTATATTGAGGAGCGAAACAGAAATATCCTGTAAATGTTTCCGTATTGATTGTTCATCTTCTAAGACAGTTGTGGGATGAAATGAGTGAAGAGCTTTGTGATGCTATACCATACAACATACACTGATAATATTTCTGTAGCAGTAGCAGGAAGATGAAACAAGAAGCATAATAAAGCTGTGCTATTCTCTGCTTTTTCTTTAACAGCATTGGAAAGAAATACCTACTTCAGATTCAAATTTTATACTCATGTTGGAAGCTGAAGTGAAAATGCTCATTTGTTTGTTTGGTTTTGGTTCTCCCCTACTTTTGTGGGTGGCATATTAGTGAGAACTCTGATGTTCCTTGTGCTGCAGGTGTTGCCGGTTGCTCTCTAGCTTGAGTTCCAGGAGGGGGCAGTATCAGTATTTCAATTTGCAGCCAGAAATTCTGCAATTGCACTGGGGGGAAAAGTGCAGGTGTAAGAAAGATACTTCAGTAGAAATAAACAAACGCCCTAGGAAAATGTGAGTAGACTTAGCAGAAATATTGGCTTAACTTCAAATGTAATAGTATAAAGTGAGATAAATTAGTAACAGCTATGATAGAAAGAGTAGCTACAGAGCTCAGAATAACTTCAGTAAATACTAGGCTAAATTGTTCCAATAAAAATAGTGCCATAAATGTAACAGATACAGATATATGTGAACTACTGTGTTTCCTGAGCATTCATTTGCTCATGATCCCTTTTAAATTTACTTCGGAAGTTGTGAATGGTTAGCCTCCTGAATCACTCAATTGATTTTCTGCAAACTTTAATGCATTTTCTTGGATTTACTAAGGGCAATAGATCTCTTAGGTTTTTTTAATAATACTGGTCTGATTTGATGCTGTCACACAGTGCTTTTATTTCATATCTAAGATTAGCTTATAGAACTTGGATTTATTCATCTTCAGGGAAGACTAAGACCTATCTGCTCTTGCAGTTATCTGCAGGAAGGTGTGTTTATCTATTAGTCATTGCAGAGAGACTTTTATTTGTTCACCCTCCTTGTAATTCCTTTTTTTTCTAGTCTAAATCTACCCTCTTTTAGTCTAAAACCGTCGCCTTTGTCCTGTCACAACTTGTTCAGGGTAGGATGACAGATTTCTTACCAGGTGTTCATGTTCACAGCTTCTGTGTATTTTAACTGATTATATACTGTACAAAAGGTTTATTAAACTGTGTATCTATGTAGAAATACTAAAACAAGCTCGACCCTGGATTGATATAAAATACGACATGATTACAACACCTCATGTTACTGAGAGATGTAGCTTAAAAACTGGTTTGAGTGTCTCAAAGATGCAATTCTTTTTGGCTGAACTATTAATAAAGTTTTCTAATTTGAGCTAATGCAGACATGAGATGTTACAATTATCATAATTACTCATTAAAAATTAGACTATGTCTGCCTCTGTAATTTCTGTAACAACTTAGTCCTTCCTTTTATGATGTCTCAGCTCAGTTTGGGTGACTGAAGTGGGCTTATTTTCCTAGTTTATTTAAGGCAAAATAGCAAAATGTTTGAAAGCATTTGCTGTATGGATGAAATTGGAGCATAGAATGCTTAAAAATATTCAGAGGTAACTTTGATATATTAGATCTGTGACTGTGGTTTTCTGAAAATATTCCATTGTAAGCTTAAATGTGTCAGTAATAGGATGTTAACATCAAAGGCACACCCTGCCTGTGTGTGATAGTGAAAGGTATCTGCAGCCTTTGGATATACATTTTCTTCAGTCAGTCTTGTTTTCTAATAGTGTTCCATTGTGGTCTTTTTCTGATCATATTTTTATATAAAATTTCGTGTTCTTCGTGACTTCATCTGAACTGTATTTGTAAACAATTACTACTCTTTTAACCTTTTAATCTAAATCTTATGTCATGATATCAGACTATATAGATTTTTACATGCAATAGAAGTAACCTGTGGAGCTTATTCTTATAATTACTCCCTGATATAGACACAGTATGTAAGAATAAAAGGAATTCCAAATGGATGTACACTGATCTACCTAAGCATAACATCAGACTTTTCCAAAGGACAAAAATGTCTAAATCATCTGTGAAGTGTCTTCTTTTTTTTTCTTTTTTTTTTTTTTTTTTCTTTCCAGAACATAATGACTCTCTGGGATGGGAACAGTATTTCTTTGAAGTCTAGATGATTTAATTAATTTCTTACTTAATCCACAGCAGAATTTGCAAAGTACTTATTGGAGGTAGACTATCTCACTGGACAGAGTGCTTCTTTGTTCTGGGCAAGTAGAGATATTTCTCTGGACTTTGATATCAGCTCAACTTCTGCAAATGGAGGAAAGCTGAACTGTAGATCTTCAACCAAGAAATGTTGCATAGTGGTACTTCTCTCAGTCCCCCACATCATAATTCTCTCTGAATTGGAGAGATAGGTATTTGGTAGTTGGACTGTTTGGTGGATAAGGAATTGGCTAGATGGTCATATCCATGGAGTAATGGTCAATGGTCACAAGTAATGTCCCTCTGGAGTTCACATTAGGACCAGTGCTGCTTAATATTTTCATCAGTGACAGAGACAGTGGGATTGAGTGTGCTCTCAGCAGATTTGCAGATGACACCAAGCTGAGTGGTATAGTTGACATGCCTGAGGGACAGGATGCCATCCAGAGGGACCTGGTGAAGCTGGAGAAGTAAGCCCATGTGAACCTTAGGAGGTTCAACAAAACCAAGTGCATGGTCCTGCACCTGGGTCAAGGCAATTCTCAGTATCAGTAACAGCCTGGGGCATCATGGGATTGAGAGCAGCCCTGCAGAGAAGAACTTGGGGATACTGGTAGATGAAAAGCTGGATGTGAGCTGGCAATGCGTGCTCACAGCCCAGGAGGCCTAACTGTATCCTGGGCCGCATCAAAAGAAGCGTGTATGGCAGGTTGAGGGAGGGGGTTCTGCCCTTTTACGCCACTCTGGTGACACCCCTTCCTAGAGTACTGTGTCCAGCTCTGGATCCCTCATCACAAGAAGGACTTGAACCTGTTGGAATGAGTCTAGAAGAGGGCCACAAAAATGATCAGAGGGCTGGAGCCCTCTACTGTGAGAAGAAGCTGAGAGATTTGGGGTTGTTCAGCCTGGAGAAAAGAAGGCTCCCGGGAGACCTTATTGCAGCCTTTCAGTACTTAAAGGGGGCCTGTAAGAAAGATGGGGACAATTTTGGGTGGCTGGTGGGTTGTTTTGTCTTGTTTTGTTTGTTTGAAGTTTTTTTTGTTTGTTTTTTCATTTGTTTGTTTGTTTTGGGGTTTTTTGTATGTGTGTGGTGGGGGTTTTTTTGTGTTGTTTTTTTTTTTTTTGGTATGGTTTGTTTTTTTATTTATTTTAGCAGGGCCTGTTGTGACAGAACAAGGGTAATGTTTTTAAACTAAAAGAGGGTAGATTTTGACTAGAAGAAATTTTTTGCTATGAGGGTGGTGAAACACAGGAACAGGTTGCCCAGAGAGGTGGTAGATGCCCCATTCCTGGAAACATTCAAGGTCAGTTTGGACAGGACTCTGAGCAACGTGATCTAGTTAAAGATGTCCCTGCTCCCTGCAGGGGGGTTGGACTAGATGACCTTTAAAGGTCCCTTCCAATCCAAAGCATTTCATGATTCTCTATGCAGTTTTCTACAGTACTGCTGCAGGAACTTGCACATATATCTTAACATGCTGGAACCAACAAAGCCCAATTTCAGTAGTACTTAACATACCAGTACTTTCCCATAGTGACATCAGAATGTTTGCTTTGGGTTGTTGGCTGTGTGGTATTTGGAGTATTCCAGGATCTGCCTTGGGGTTAGACTAGAAATTGAGACATTGGCCTTTGAGTGTCACAAAATAGTCCATGCGACTTTGGCTGTCATAAATACTGTAAATTTGGGTGGCTGAACTTTTCTTTCTCTACTGAGAAAAATCCCACTAGAGAGCGTCATGAATTGGAACTTGCAAAAACTATTTTCTTAATTTGTAGAGCTTTTTATCTATGGTTTTTCATTGAATTTTTAGAACTTAGAGATATGATTTTCTTGCTCTCACCAGTCAGGGCACAATAGCCATTTTCTACTTCTAGATATTCATTGTCAATATATCAAAGCCAAAATGTACATCATTAATATTTTACTAAGTTGTTTTCCAACAATTTCTTAAATCTTGGACTTCTCTTGAACATTTGAATGTGATTCTACAGAGAATACTTCTGGTTTTTACTGCTACTGAAAGCTCTTTATTATTGTTCAACAGATGCCACAGCTGGAGAAGAAGCTGGAAGAAGAACTTGAATGTAATGCTAGAATCATTGCCTGTCGTTTTCCTTTCCCTTGCTGGGTCCCAGATCACACTACTGGAGAGGGAATAGACACTGTGTGGGCCTATGATATGAAACGTTCTAGAGCATGTGAAACAAAAAGCTTGGAAATTACACCAGAGACAGAATCCTAAACATCTAATTCGGTTTTGCATTGAATTTTTTGGCTTTTGATTTTACTTGTTTAAGATGAATGTTAATGGAGCCCCAGGATCTGGAGATACATATTCGCTAAAATAACTGAAGTATTCTGGTTATCTGAAAACACACAGAGATTAGTGAAAGGTGTAGTTAAATGCCTTAATGGAGTTAGTAAAAATTCTGAGAAACTTTTATGGAAGCAGAAAACTTTAATACGGAAAATGAAATAAAATGTGGTTCACTACTGTTAAAGGGAATTTGTGCTAATATAAGTTAATGATCAAACTGGTGAACTTAATATGTGCATTCTTTCTGAGCCTGCATAGCATTTGTTATTGGTGTTGGAAATGGTGTGCAAGTGGCTTCTCAAATGAGCTGTGGTTCCCAAATGTCTTCATTGTGTCTGCCAAGTAGGCATAATGCTGCGTGCATCGAACTGATGCAGACTGATTATCATGATGATACCAGGTCTTACACCTCAGCTAGACCATATTATCTGACTTGAGAAGCTAGATGTTATTTGGAATGTGTAGTCCACAATTCCACCTGTACCTAGGGAGTATTATTTTTGGTGGGAGGGGTTGAGTAAGGAGAATTTAAAATGCAAATTTATACTGAGGATTTGAAATGGAGCAGTAGAATGGTTTTGTCCTGATAATGTAAAGAATGTTTCTGCAAAGGAGGGATGATTCCAGCCTTGTGTGGCAGGGCACAGCTGTAAATGTGGAGACTGTATGCACTGAAGAACAGTGATTTCTGGTAAGCTGTCTTTTACAGCCTTTCGCTGTGGTGTAACACTACATCTTTGCCCTGATTTGAGGTAGAACAGAACTAATTCTGTTCAGTGATTTTTTTACTTTGCAGCTCAATCTGTTCTAACTGCACTTTCTGAAGTTAAAGGCATATTTTTGCAGACAGTGTCTGCTTATAGCAGTGATAACCCTCCATGTTTATAGTTGCTACCAAGGGTTGCCATGCAGAAAGGCTTTTGCTTCTGGTTGCTCCTGTGAAGCCCAAGGTCACTGGTAATTCTTGTGTACCATGTTGCGGGGTGTAGAAAGTGAAAGGCCACACCTGCAGGGGGGAGTGGATAGGACAGAAGACCCTAAACTGGCCAACAAGGTATTCCATCCCATAAACATCGTATTTGGATTACGAGGGTCGAGCTCTCTTCTCCTTTTTCCTCTCTCGCCTCTTATGTTTTTCTTTTCAGTATTTTTGTCTTCCTCTATTGCCTCCCATCTCTTTTTTAACTCTCTGTAGCTTTACAGTCAGTATTGAGTTTCTTGACTTATCCTCTGGCCTGACTATATGCTGCCACTTAATCTAATATTGCTCCAAGGAAGTTAATCCCCTGTCTCTGAGCTGCTGTTTATTTCTGACTCATGAGTTGTGGCTAGGTAAGAAGGCACAGAATCAAGTTTAAAGTACCACATTGTAGAAGCCAGTTGAATGAGTATAGTCTGTGGGGAAAAAAGGTTCCAAACAGCAGCCATTGGAAAAGTCTTTCACCTTTAATGAAGGACACAGCTTGCGAGGTGACAGAGATCTGAATTCTGCATACATTTTTTGAGAATGACTTTGCTTTTTCCATACGTGCGTTCTTTAAAATTTTTTACCACCTTAATACCATTCTAAGATTTACAGGGAGATTAGCAGAGACAGCATTTTGTTGGTCTTTTATAGTTTGTGCTGTGGGAGAAAAGGAGAAAGAGAATCTTGCAGCACAAGTACAGCAGTTTGAACTATTTCAAAAGCAGTTTGACAGACTTGCACATCATCTGCGTGTATTTCTCATTGGGTAGGAGCATCTGTACCAAAAACGGGTTGTGATGCCCATTCACTCAGATGTGCTCGTGTCTGATACCATTACACTTGAAAGGACACTAATTCTTGATAGATCACCTCATATTTCTGAATTTTCACTTTTCATGATGGCTTACAAATACTGAAGCATTTATTCAAGGAAGGACATGAATCCTTCAAATTGATGGTTGAAGGGGACAGCCTAACATCGGATTTAACACCAGTAAATTCTGCTTTGACTGAGTTATGTTTCTTTTACCTTTGACAGGTTTGCAGTTCTCTAGTTCTACAATGTAGCCCCAACTTGTTTTTTAGAAGTAACGTATTTTTTCCAGAAGACTTCTTGAGTTCTTGATAGTGTGACAGTGTGACACCTGTGTTTAACTTAAAGATCACCCTTGAGTGAGATAGCTGAATAATTAATTTTTTCAATATTTTCTCTGAATTGTAATCTTTCTATTCATCCACATATGCTTTACTGAGGGACACTGGTATGTGCAGATTTTTTTTTTTTCCTCTTCGTTATTTTTCTGAATTCTGCCTCTTAGTTCGATGTTTGCTTTTATTTTTCATTTTGTCTTTTTACAATTTGTCTGTTTGACTTCATAACTTCATCAAATCTTCTCATTTCCTTTAATTGTTTTTCTTTAAACTAGTTGCCTTTTTTTTTTTTTTCCTCAGCGACTTTGCAAGAAGACTAAATATGTTAAGGAATGTCCTTTTTCTCTTGAACATATTAACATGTATTTAACTAGCCTTCTTGATTCATTTAGCAGTCTGTATGCTGACATAGCTTGATTTTTGTTTCCAGTAAATGAAAGAAAAACACATCCACCCATATGGTATTTAGGCTGAAAAATAGCCTTGGTCTGCAACAATTCAGACTATTTAGTAGTTTTAAGTACTTAATTTTACATTTTTATTCTATTTCGTCACTTGGCGAATGAACACAGGCCTTTTATCCATTCAGTAGTTCTTTGGATTTGGGTTATTTATTCAGGTGGAACTTTTGCTGATTTCTTATTCTTGTTACAATGTTGGGGTTTCTATTCGAGGCTTTGGTTGAAATGTCAGACTGATATTTTTCCTGCAGATTGCTGCGTAGTCCTTGAAGAATCACTGTAATACTATCCAGTGAACTGCTAGCATTGGTAAAAATGAAGTGGAACCTGCTTACCAGTAAATGTGCAGGGATATTTTTCAACTTACTGTATACATTGTGGTTTTTAAAAATAAAGCAGGCATGGAAGACCCATTTAAAGCTTGTGGCATAAAGTTTTGAGGTGAGCAGAGGGCTTTGCAAGGTCAGAAGCAGTAAATTAGTGAATGGTCTTCAACCTGAGGTTTGTGGGTGCCTGCTGAGGAATCCACAAAAAGTAACTTAAAAAGCAGATCTGCTACTATCAGTAGGTTTGTATTTGCTACCCATGGCTGTGTCCTACCATTGGAAAATTCGAATGTGTCTGAAACGAGCACTTCAGTATCCCTGAACTAAAAAGATGGGTTTATGTAAGACATTAGCTATATGGAAATGAGTTTATCAAAGCGAGGAGTGTTCTTTATTTCTTTCTGTTGATTGCATGGACTGTTGAGCCTTGAATGCCTCCAGTATACAAATGTTTGAGCCTCCGTGTCTCTTCCTAATTTGCTATGTGAGAGCAGTCACGTGGTTTTGGACCTTCCCATTCCATTCTAGTAATTCTCACTTTTTAGGTAATCTGTGATAGGCCTGCTTTAAGGGTCTAATTATGGTGTGGTGGGGTTTTTTGTGGTTTTTGTTTGTTTTGTTGGTTGGTTGTGGTTGGTTTTTTGGGGGGGTTTTTTTTGTTAGTTTGTTGTGGATTTTTGTTGTTCTTGTTGTTCTTTGGTTGGTTTTGGTCTTTTTTAGAACAGCTTAAACATTTACACTTGCAGAACACCTGATCAGCTGCCACTGAACCCTATCTAAAAAAGCTGATAGACCCTGTGAAACTCCTCAATGTTGTAATCTCTGCAGCTGTCCATGACAAAACTCTGGTTCAGGTGACCAGAAGTGTGCCTAGCTCTTGCATAAAGTCTCTTGATTGAAAATGGAAGAGTGAGGAGAGGACACAAAATGAATGGTAAAAACTTGAGGATCAGTGTGAGTTCTGGGAGAGAAAAATGGGTGATGTGGGATACAGCTAAAATCTAAATGACCTTCTCTGTTACTACCACTCTAACCTCTAAAGCTTGCTGCTATCTTCTATTTCCCCAAGATTATTTTGCTCTTCTTGAAAGTATAATTCTGCCTTATTCATTTGTTTGTTTGGGTTTTTTTTTTGTTTTTTAAGCTTTTCAGAGTATACACAAATCAAAATAATTTGTAGTCCAAATATACCATTCTCTAAATTGTCTACAAGGACCCTCATCATCTGTGTTCAGGTATATTTTACTGCTTCTTTTGTTTGTTTTTTTTTTCAGCACACGTAGAAGCCAAATTTACACTCTCCTTTGTGAGTGTGATCAATACCAATTAAGCTTATTTGCAAACACAGACCTCACGCTGAAGCAATTCTAAAGATTTTGAGCAGGAAGGGGACAAGTAATGGTCATGATTTGAGAATACTAATGTTATTTAGTGATAGGGATGGTAGAGTGTCCTGCCATTAAAAGTACCCATTGAGGTACTTTTAATTTCAGTTGTTGGTCTGACCTGTCAAGCAAAGCCAGCAAATGAAAGACTGGTAGCAAAGCAGCACTCTTGTGTGGTAATTGAAAATAAATTTATTTTCTAACACTATCATCACTTCTTGTTTCATCTGAACACTTCTTGTTTCATCACAAACACTTCTTGTTTCATCTAAATTGTTGAGTACTGTTGTTGCTCTGATGAAGAGTATGTTGGTGGGAGAATATGGTTGGCTGAGCTAATATAACAAGTGAGCATCTTGAAGTGTTTATTCTGTAGTACTCTCAGATAATGGCTATACTGTTTCCTCTTCCCACCTTCCACCCCATGCCCCAGTAAACTCCCCCCAGCTTTAGAGTGACAACATTACAGATTTAAAGTGGAAACTACATTTATCACCCTTAGAAATTAAAGATTACAAACAGCTTTCAATATGAAAAAAAGTTGCCGGCTTCAGCAACTGGGGCTTATTTACCAGAGTGCATTAGGTATAATGTAGGTCAGACCCAGACTGGCTTAAGAAACAGTTTAAGTTTCTTAGAAAAAAATTAGCACTTCTTGTGAGTCTCCTGGACATGCAGTCTGAATTAAATAGTTCGCTTATTCTAAGGAAAATGCTGATCAAACAGCACTCTTCTCAGAATTATTTACTTACTACATGAAATGTAGGTAATCTAAGCCCTTTCTAGAGAATGGGAGCCTGGATGCTGGAGCTTTCATGAGACTTTATCTAGAGCTGTTTTCTTCATGTTTGTCAGTACTTCATCTGATGTTCACAATCACCGGATTGCCCACTTGGACGCTACTGACATGTAAGGACAAATGCTTCAACCTCTAACCTGCCCTAACTTTAATCTGTTTCAGGGTAACTAATCAAAAGTGATCCTGTCTCCTGTATTGTTTTAATGTGACCTGTTAAATTTTCACTTCCACAGGCATAAAACTAGGTGTTGCTTATGATTCGTTTAATGATTAATATCTTTCTATTCTGTCGTATGCCTGAAGTATCTATATTGGCAATACCTGTCTCTTTCCATTCTGTGCAAAATACACAGTGGATGTTTTATTGGCCTTGGGTGTCTTAATTGCTGTGGTGAGACAGTTCTCTTCTGGTGTTGGATATGCAGGTTGTTCACTGCCTGAGCTTGTTAGGACTGGGTTATGAGTGATACAGCTTTCTTGTTAGGATGCTTCAAGCAGTGTTGAACCCAAAAAACACTGGGGTTCAAGCTCCACAGCAGATAACCCAGTCAAAAGTACTGGGCTTCACTTTGCATTTACTGTTGTTAGCAATCTCCTTCTCCCTGATCACTACCCCACACGGAAAATAAACAGCCCCCCCACATCGACCAGAGTGTGTTCTTTGGTTATCATGTGCTGGTGCAAATGACTGCATTACTTTCCAGCTTTGTCTAGGCCACAGGCCTTGTGTGGCCTTCCCATCTTATGTTTCAGTGTAAGCAGGCTCATTTTTTAGCTTCAACTGTCTTGGTCAAGAGTCTCCCTAAGAAGTAGTCATAGTCTCTAAAGGTACTGAAACAAGCAGGCTCTAGTTGCTGAAGGCATCCTGAAGCTTACTGTCTTTCCATGATGGGAAACAGCATCAACATTTTCTGCAGGCTTTTGTAAAGACTGCTTTAGTGTTGTGGAATTTGGTCTTCAGTTTAGGAACTATACAAAGCAGAGGATAAATTCACTCTTAATTTTCTCTCTTGTAGTGGGTCTGGCTGAGCTGCTTTTCCCCATCCAGCCCTCATGCCGAATAGTAGTAGAAGATCATTCTTTAGTTTTACAGTGCTGTTTGTTTATGGTACAGTCTAATCATAAACTTTCTTTTAAAGGAGGGAAAGACCTAACACCAGAGTCTTTCCTCTCCAGAACAACCTCAAGAGCAAGGCTCTTTAACCGAGGGGCTTCCCCTTTGGGTACTCTCTCAGCAGCACAAAGATCCTGTATCAGTAGGAATGGGAAGGCTTTCTCTCAAATTCCTGTTGCTGATACAGATGATAGTTATCAGGACCACTGCTAAAATGTCTTGGTTTTCCACCAAGACTTGGCATAATTACCTATGGCTTAAGGTTAGTTCAAGGGGTTGGAACTGGATCTAATATAGAGACTGGGAGTAGCAGGACTTGGTTTGCTTTTTCAGGGAACGTCAAAAATAAATATTTGCTCCTTACAATAGCCTAATTTCTTTATTATGTCAGTAAAAATATCACAATATATCGATGTAATGAAAATACAAGAATAATTTATGCTAATGCTCTGGTGACAGTCTGTGCTAAATGTTACTGAAGGGAGATTTCTATGTTCGAAGAGAGGTGCAAATCTGTTCTCCCTTCAGTAAGCATGTATTATTCCTGTTAACTTTAAAGGAATTGGCATGTGTTTAAAGATTAAAAAGTAGATGTAGAAGATGACGGTTGGAATGCTAGCTATTTGCATTCAGCACTGCAGTAAAATGCAATGTTTGTACAGCAGTGTTTGTTTTCAAACTGCTACTGAATAGTAAATCTAGCAATGATTTTGTAGGGTTGGCTGATAACATCTTCCCCCTTTACAACTGCAAAAACCATATCAAAGAGCTAATTTGTTTGAGACCGCAAAAGTGGTGGCAATGCTGTGATGAAAATTCTTAAGTCTGCAACTGCGTTTCTGTGTCTAGAGCTGGAAGAATGTATTTTTTTAAAAGGCCACTTCTGAGGGTGGCAGTACCTGTGCATTTTCAGAACTGATGGAGCCAAAGACCAAAAGCACAGATGCTCACATTATGCCCTTTAGTGCCTTACAACTGTAAGTGGTTTTCTGTCACGTTCATGATCTTGGTTTTGTTTTCTTCAGTCTTGCCTTCTTATTAGCTGTTACTACATCAGATGTTTCCTGGTTACTGCTTTTAACTGCCTTTGGATCCTTCTGTCACTGTTTATATTGTGCTACTTTGTATAAAAATTACTTCCATTCATGTCTATGACTTTTGCATCGTGTACTACCTCTTGGTCTATTTTGTGTGAGAGTCAGTCTGGTTCCTCTCTGTTTCGATGATTTTTGGGCTTTTTTGACAGAAAAGGTCAAATCTTGGATCAACAAATCTGTTTTTATTGGGTGTACTAAATATAAGTTGGCTGCAATCCAGCATAGGTATTGTGACTTTTGTTATCTTGCAGTTTTACTGGCCTTGCATGTATGTGTGTGTGTGTGGGTGTATATAATTTTTTTTTTTTTAACCTTTGCACATAGTCTGTGTCTTAATTCCCTGAGGACACTTCACTAAACATAAACAAAAGTTGATTTTTATGAAGTCGTTAGATTGATTGGTCATGACATGTATTAGTAAGACTACGTGTGCTAATTCCTCTCTCCTATATTTGTTCATGGGTACAAATGATATCAACTGAAAGAAGAACTATTTTTGTTAGGCCTTAGTAACTTTATTCTTCATCAAGATGGCATATAAAATTGAATTTAAAAGGTTTTTGTTGGTGTGAGTCGTTAACAGCTCTTGCTGTCACAACTTTACGTCCTAACAAGCCCAAATTTGTTTTACCCTGACACAACCACAGTTTTAAGTACAGTTATTGCCTTGGTCTTCTGGTTCAGAAGCTGTTTGATAGTGATCAGCTTAACATGCGTCAGTGCTGGTTTTGAGCTAGTTATATTCATCTGCTTGGAAAATAGGGTGCTGAAATCACATGTGGAATATTACTAGATGAGTTGCTTTGACTAATATTTTTCTAAAATGAGGCAACATCGTGATACCATCTCTAAATATGAACAAAAGCCAAGACAAAATACTTCCTCTACCATCTGCAGGAAAATGCATATTGAGCAATGTATGAAAAAAAATGCACTACCTCCACCGTGGCAATCAAAAGGCTTATCTAGCAGTTAAGTAAACATAGTCAAAGTTTGTTAGTCCCAGAACAATGCAGTAAACAGCGTTGTTGGTTTCTGTTTCTTAGCACTGAATCACGAAAAGCAATCACAAGACCAGACCATTCTTGCCAAATAAAAAAGCAAGTCAGAATGGGTATACAGAAAAGGCCGCCTGAGACAGTTTTCTACACAGAAACATGAGTTGTTTGGGTGCTTTTCCCCCTAGCTGGAAGATTAGTGACAGCCCTTCCCCACCCTGAGACTGAATGACTGCACTGCCTTATGCAGAATACTGATGTGCTTCAGTGTATTGATACGTGTAATTCATACCCCTAGAATTACATAAAATAGGAGAAGGTGATGGGGAGAGCAGTAGTTACTACCAGTTAGGTAGTGCTACCCAGCATAGTAACACTTGGATGTTTGGCCTGCGCTACTTGTATCGTGCCTTGGTACAGTAAATACCTGTGAGATCAGGTGAGAATCAATACACTTTTTCAGCAAGGGCCAAGAAGAGAATGAACGATGCAAAAAGGCCAACTGAACTGAAAAAGATGAAATTGGCTTCTGTGGAGCAAGAAGCCTATGTGCTACCTGCTTTCAAAATGTTTATTGAACAATGATAGAGAGGAAACTTGGATCTCTTGATTTAAATTGTTTTCCATACTATGGAGTTGTTACACCATCTCTTATATCCATACCCATTAGGGAGTATCTGTTCTGTAGATTGCTTTAATATTAATGGATTATGCTGATCAAAACTATTTGAAAAAACATCTGTCCCGCAGTCTGTATAAATAAAAATGAGGCCTGTTCAATCAGGGCCAAAAGAATGTAGGAAATCAGTAAAAACTGCCTATCTGTAGTGTTGTAAAGCCATAAAGCTGTTGATGGTTTTTGTTGGTTTGGGGGTCTGTTTTGTTTTGTGTTGTGTTTTTCTTTCTTGAGCAATTGTACAACAGAACTTTAATTTTAAAGGATCAAATATCTGCACTGCAAATGCCATTTTTCAACATGTTTAGATGGATAATCAGCTGGAACAGATTACAATCCTTATCTTGAAAATTTGTTTACCACACAGAGCACTCTGAATTTATACCATATGCTCATCAGTCTCAGTAAAAATATATTTTCTTCTGTGTTGTGGGCTAGGCATGTTATGGGTACATACCAAAGACTTGAGAAACAGATTTCAGCTCTTATATTTCGTAACACTGACGTCTCTAAGATTTCAGAAACTATGCTACTAAAGCACCTGGTTTTTTAAGAATAACTTGATACCATCTCATTCTAAAATACAATGTTATAAAATCTCAGCATGTTCTGTGAATGATTTGTTTATGATTGATTGATGTTATATTATAGAGGAGCTGTAAGTTGCAGGACCTGCAAAGCAAAACGAAGAAAAATCCTTGTTCCACTTCTTTCAAATGTTTTCTGCTGTTTTCACTTGCTTTCCAGTTTCTGGGTCAAACTCTGTCAGTTGGTCTCCAGGTTGAGATGGCACTTTTACCTGTATATCAGCAGTGCACTTACACCCCTCTCCCCTTTTGTTTTTTCTTTCTAGGTTCTACATTTATGGAGGTCTAGCTAAATTGGTATAGGGTTTATTTCTACATTAGATACAGTTTCTTAGTTTAGAAGATACCAATAAGATTTAAGTCAGTGCCTTCACCAAATAGGTTAGTGTATTTTAAAGCAATCTTATAATGGCTAGGAAAGCCCCTTATGGCAAATCTTTTTCAAGGTGCCAGACGGAAAAAGCAGTAAAATAGATAATATTTTCTAGACGACAAAGTTTATAAAGAATTGTCTTAATGTCTGACCAAAATAAATCCTTAAAATTCATTCCAGGCTGCAGTTGCTGATTGCCTCAATTAAAGAAGGTGGAGGGGAAAAGCAGAGGCTGAAAATCAGATGGCTCTTTTGAGCTAGACCAGATGTCCATCAAAAATATGCAGAGAAAAAAAAATGTTTAATATATAAAGCTTCAGTGAATGGTGGTCTTGTTAATGCTGCTCTTTCTTAAACAGTATTGCTCTCCTGAATACAGGGATCAGAGACCAACAATCCAGGACAGCCTGGATACACACAGGGGAGTTTTCCCATGGGCTTCTGCCTCTTCTGGAAGGATCAGGTTCTTTCAATTGCTGTTTCCTGGTATTTTCTGAAACAGCCTGGGGTAGGTGTATGCCAGCGGTCCAAATCCAGACATGAGACCTAGTTACAAGGATTGCAGTATTGTTAGACGTGGAGGGAAGGTGCAGCCTTCTCTGAAGTACGTAGTGCAGAAGTGTTAAGCATTGTCACAGTGCAGGGAGAAGCTCAGAGCTTTTTTTTCTTGCTTGTGGCAAGACAGTAATAGTTGGTAGTGTTTTTGTGACTTACAAATTAGAATTAACTTTTGTTCTTCTAATATAAACATAGATGGAGGGAGTAAAGACATTAATTAGCCTTTTCTAGTGACATATCTTTCTGATGTGTAATTGGTCAGGACTTACTACAATTCTGTGTTTGCTGGCTTTTAGATGATTGAACAGTTCCTTGTCCTTTGCCCTATGGAAAATGAAACTGATTTCAACACCAAGGTTTCAGACAACTTCTGCTGCTGGGGATTTATATGATCGTTCACCATTACGCTGAATCCTACTGAGCTACTCTGAATTCCTTATATTACTCTGACAGAATTTAATGAAACTAACAAAACTTGAATTAGTTTTACTCCGGTCACTATTGTGTGTCTATTTTTTACCTGCATTTGAATTATTTGGAAGCCTTATTTTGGTTATTCTGCTTATCTGTTTTCTGTTGTAACTTATACATTTTCCTTTATTAGTATTCACTCAGTATGGATAATATAAAAATACAGGAAATAACTAAACTCTTTCAGTTGGTTGCAGCCCTCATTTTGTGTGTGAATCTTAGTGGAAGTCACTTGGAAGCAGTAACGTTTGAACCTGTTGGTTCAAGAAAACCGAAACAATAATTGAGATGCAAACTTTTAAATCAGTAGCAAACCTTGTATCTAGAAAATGTATATTTTTACTGATATTCAAATAAACAGCAGCAAAGCAATCCTTTTCCTTCTAGATATTGCATGTCACAATATTTGCAATGCTACATATGTTTTACACTGTAATTCTTACGGGGTGTGTTCAGTTTGTTTCTGAGCCTTTCTAGATATAGTTGAATCTCTCTTCCTTGGCAAGTTATTAATGTTACGGTAGCCAAATAATAATTTTCTCGTAGCATGCAATTTTGTCTTCTTAAATAGAGGATTCTGAGATATTGCAAGTATTTGAGTACAAGGCAGATGTAACACTTCTGTCACAGAATTCTTTAGATAAATGCCTATACTTATTTTATAAAGTTAAAAGATAAAACTGTGACTAAAGCCTGTTGTACTCTTTAGCTTTACCTGTAACCCTCTATGAAGAGATTTCATTGGCATAATTAAATTGGGTGTAATTGTTTGCCAGCTGTAGTAAGCTCAGAGGCTCACAGTGTCCACTTTGGCTGTTTTCTTTGAAAAGTCATTATTTGATCAGTGAACTTCCTTTGCCACACAGAATATGCATCATCTTTTATAATGTCATAATGTTCTCATTAACCAGTGCTGATAGGGTCAGGCACTCCACAGTCACAGGAGTATCAGCTATTTCCCATCCTGACCTGCATATTTCTCCAAGTTTTTGGCCTAAACATCATTTGGATTTATATTGGATATAACCAAATTTTACTGAATTGAAATATTTTCTCTTGCTGAAATTAAACATAAAGTGTTCTGTTCTTCATTGGAAAATACTCTAGTTGCCTGTATTGTACTCCTTTCTTTGCCTGAGGAAATTTAACTCTGTGCCCCTTAGTGTTAGGTCACAGAACTCTTCCATGCTGCATGAATAATTAAGCAACCCCTGCTGCATAGGCTGCAAGTTGTGAGTACCATGTCTCAGTAACCGGTACTGAAGGACAGCTTTGGCATTAAGATTCTAACCAATGATGTAGCAGTTTCTCTACTACCAGAGCAAAAGGCCAAGCAGCAACTCCTTTAAACTTCTCTTACCTCTTGTGTCCCCTATCTTCCCCGTATTTTCATCAAATCAGGGCTATCCATGCATTATTGTGGTGTGGAAGTGACATGGAAGCCTCTCTGTCCTGGGAAGGCTTTGACCCAGTGTTTCCCCACTGAGGAATTGCTGCCTACTCCAGTGTCGTCTTCACCCAAATGAAGAGGGAGGGGTACAAGCAAAAGGTCACTGCCAGAACTGGGTATCATTCTCCTTGCTTCTCTCAGCCCCCAGGTTTTGATGATGCCATTGATGATGAGGTTAAACCTGTCCGGTTTATGTCTGTAAACACTTCAGGCAACACTAAGGTTTCCTTTTCTGTCATCATAAATCTTTTTTGACAATAAGAGACAGATACCTGTGTTGCTATACAGAAAAGTGTCACTTTGGATCATGCTCTAAATCCTTAGTTCTGATTAACCATTATGTGGTATGTGATATCCTGATCCATAACCTAAATGAATAAAAACTTAAATATGGAGCATTATTAACAGCCTCTTAATATGCACTCCTTTATGATATTTTATAGTTTCTTGCAATGCACGCATAATTCAATATACATGTTATAGCACAGTGAAAACATATACAGTACCGTATTAATATACTCATTGTAGTCCACTATATTTTAAATACATGGAATTTTTTCTTTCTTTTTTGAATTTATTTTTTTTCAATATGCTTTGGGATGACCAGAAGCAAAAAACCTGACAAAGCTTCAATTACTACAATATTGCAACTGAAGACACTACAATTTGTGGTAATTAATGGAAAAGCTTTTGTTTATTTATCTTCAAAGTGATTTGAATTACCAACAAATTTAGAACCCAACTTTTTTAAGACAAGAGAGGGGTATATTTTTACCTGAGAATACTGGATGGAACTAGGGTGCCTGTTTTGTTATTTACAGAAGATTGCATCTTGCATTCACACCAAGAAGGTGAATAAGGTATTTCATATTTAATGTAATTTACTTGAAAACTTTCAACAGTCAGTCATCAATTCCTTTCCACAAATGGAATTCAAAATGTGTGATTGAATGACACTCAAAACTATGATGTTAGTTGGTGAAGATGGATGTTATTTGGAAATTAATAAACTCGAATGCTAAAGAGACGAAAGAATAAGAGGTAAAAATTGAAAGAAAGTATGTTAAGATTTCGAGTTGCAATTCATGTAACAATGACATGACTTTGTAAACAAAACTTCAGAATGCTGTAAATTTGCTAGTCACGTCAAGCTAAGTGATAAGAAAACACAAATGGAATAATGCCAAGAATATTATAATTTTGAAGTAAATCTTGTAGCTCAGTTGCTGTGTTCTGTAGTGTTTGCGTTTTATTTATGAAGGGTTCCTATATAAATCTGTTTGTAGCATACCTATTTTTCTGTCATTTGCTCCTCCTGACAAAGACTCTCTCATTGAAGTGTTTTCACATCATGGAAAAGAAATCATGATTTGTTTAAAGTCATAATTTTCCTATAATTGTTGATAGAAGTCTCTAGGGGAAGGTTTTCAAGCAGTTACTGTTCTTGGGTTGCTTTTCTTTAAGTGGAAGATCAGTAAGTGTGAAGTTGTTTATAAAATCAGAAGTTTTCATGCAGTGTATCACCTCATGGTTTAGTCTTATGGTAAATAACTTCTTTTTTTTTCTCTTTAATTACCTGTTTAGGAGAAACCTTTGTCTTAACAACAATGATTTGAGGTCATGCATTGCATATACTTTCAAAAAGTAGATTTCAAGCATTCCCTTATTTCTTACCTGCTTAGTTATGTTCTTAATAGTTGTTTTTTGTGAAGGGGTAAAACCGTGTTGACATTGAACAAAATCATAATTTACCGACTGTGGAGACAGAATCTTGGGCAGTGAGAAATTTCATCTGTTTTCAGAAAACGATATCAGAAGACAGTTGTCTGCATTAATGTTCTATATTCTCATGTAATCATCAAAACATTTGAAGCATGTTTAATCTTTGAGTGACAAAATGCATATAGGTAAATAGAGATAAATGCATTAAATTATTGGAAAAGTGAATAAAGATCATCATCTGAACTAATAATTTGCCAATGATATGTAATAATACTGAGTTTGTTTTCAGTTCACTTTAAAAGTTGAAAATAAAAGATTCAGGCAGGTGGATGCACTTCAAAAAGCCTTTAAGTATTTGGGTGATTACTGAGACAGTGCTATGTCTTGCAATTTGTAGTCTGGGAGAAGAGTTATGTGTTTCTAATTTTAAAAGATTTAATTATTCTTCATGTATCTTGAATTTATGAAAGTATGGATAAAAGTATACTGTAGTTCTTAAGTCAGTTATATCTTAATGGCTGAAATTTTATCTATGGGAAGGGCAAATACTTAACTACTTGCATAACTTTTATTTTCAAAATTTTTCATAGAAGTAGTTCTGTAAAAATCCCAGGTATTTCTTATGCATTCACAATTTTTTTTACTTTGACCTCTGTCAGACAGTTGGCAGTTTTTTAGACATTGTAAACTCTAGAAGTACTTGCAGAAAACTGTAGAGAACGCATAAGGTTATGAAAGGTCAAGTGTCCTTTTCAGTAGTCGTAAGCATCAAAGGAGACTTTACAGTAGCTGTAAACCCTTCATGGTTCCTTCTGGCTGCTGTAAAAAATTTGGATAGCATATCCAACACCAATTATATTTGCTGGCAGGTATTTATTTGGCAACAGTCAATTATGCATTGTGTTTGTGAAATGAGTCCTGTCAGTCTCCTGTGTGGAAACGTTTTTCTTTGGTCATTTTAAAATATACTCAAAAGTTTCTGCAGCTCACTCTTGTGAGTGACCGTTGTGTTGTCAACAGATTGAATATGCAGGGAGCGTGCAACCTGCGACACTTGCTCTGCCTACTTGAATATGATGCTGCTTTGTGCTATCTTTCTGTTCTATGTCTCTATATTGGATTGAACTTAATGTGTAGTAGGTCAAGCCAAATAAATGGATTTGTGAAAGGCATACAATTAATTATGTTTGCCACAACAGTCTTGATGTGGAACACAGCCTTTGTGTTGTGTGGCATGTTGCACCAGCTGATGGATCAGAAGAATAAATATCAAACCATCAAGCAGGTATCAGAATACAAACCAGCTGCTGTGATGAATGGGTTTTCTTGCATCTGCTGATTGTTTTAGCTGGTAGTGGTAGATTTGATTGGCTTGTAGTTCACAACAGCAGTTAACTTCATAAAAAGAAAGTTCCTGTATAAAATAGTATTAAAAATTCTGAAAATTGAAGAAAATGTAATTTCTAAAAAATCCCCACAAATACTTTCCAAATCCCAGGTAAGACCCATGGGCAGATACTTAGCTATTGATACTGTCCCTGTGGGGAGAATGTGATTATAACCTGCACTTTGTACTCCTTAGAAACCTCTGTTGCCTCAGCCATTGAAATCCACCAACAGCCCTGACATGGTTAATGTGCTTTCTATAATACTTACAGTAAAATAAGCAAAACTTGAACTTCTTTATTTCAGTAGCATTTTTCCAACCCAAAGCTTGAGTCAATTAGAACTAAATTACAATTCAAACCATAAAGTTAATTATGAAATGCAAGTAATGTGACTAGTACCAGTATTAGTGGTAGTTAAATAGCTTTGTATTATGGGCTTTTTACTTATGTCTGAAAAGTTCAGGTTTCAACTTGTCATGGATATTTGTGTTCATAGCCCATAACTACATTGTAGGAGCGCATGTGGGGAAAAACTGTAGGCTTCTAATTGTTCAGGGAACAGTAGGTGTGATTATTGGGACCAGTTTGGGACCTTGCATTCTCACAGTCAGTTAAGACTTTTTGCAAGTGCAATGCCCTTTTCTTTTTGCCATTGGGAACAAACATAGAGGTGTTTTATGACATCAGGGGCTTCTGAATGCTATTTCCCATTCTATAAAGTTTTAAATGCACCCGCTTGCCTGTCCTGCTCTTGGCTAAAGTTACAAATGGATGCATTAGTTGTTTGTGCTAAATTATCAGACATAAATTTAATAGCATTGAATAGCACTGTTGGTGCCATAAAATTAGCAGTGAGTACAAAGATAACATTGAAGTCTGTGCTGAGAAGATCATGGCTATTCAGATCTTGCTCTACCCTTAACTCCCCAGTGTATTTATTTGCAGGCTGAAGAAGCTGCCATTTTATGATTTGTGCTACATTTACAAGGTTATGTGTGCAGTCATTAAGCTCTTAGAAATCTTAAGCTCAGCACCCTCTATAGAGTGCCACTTGTAGTGGGACAAACACATGACCAGACTGCTACTAGTTGGCATTGATGGTGATTCTGTGTGTCTGCTGATAGACTTTCAAGAAGTTGTCAAGTAACTTCATAGAGACCAGCATATTCATAGTGTTTATCATTATTTGATTGTGTTGGTATTTAAAAGAATCTGATACAGAGATAAATACTCTGACAGAACAAATAGCATTCCACTCTAATTATTGTCTTGAGTACAAATATTAGGAAGAAATCATATTTTATGCAGTAAGGGAGCAGAAAACCTGGTATGCTACCGATTCACAGAATTGTCACAGTTGGAAAAGACCTCTAAGATCACAGCATCCAACAGTCAACAACAACAAAAACCCAAAACAACCAAACAAAAAACACAGAAAAAAACACCTTACCATCCCACTAGAGTATGTCCTGAAGTGCCTTACCTACAGGTTTTTTGAATACCTTTGAGGATGGTGACTCCACCACCTCCCATTCCAGCACCTGACTACTCTTTCACTAAAGAAAATTCTTCCTAATAGCTGACCTAAATAAACCTCCCCTGGTTTGGCTTGAGGCCATTTTCTCTAGTCCTGTCATTATTTACTTGAGAGAAGAGGCTGGCACCCACCTTATATGTGAACCTTAACATGGCACAATGATACCTGTAAAGTGGAGATTTCGGACATTGTTACGATATTCAGTAAAGTGCTTCCTTTTCTTTTGAATGATTTCAAGAGACTCTTGAACTATCTGAAGAGTCCATTACATGGATGGGTAATCCAGGGCACTTATGCTGATACGAAAGGTGGAAAATATGGTGGAAAGGGAAGATCATGGTCTATTTAAAACCCTGTAAGTTTACTTTATGAGCTACTTCAATTTTTTTCTAGTTGAGAAATACAAAAAAACCCCTAGCCTGTAACTGGACATCTTTTATTGCAGCTTTAGCCTTACCTTTCAGCTGTGGGGAGATAAATACAACTCCATGTTGAAAGTGGAATACTAACCGATGCATTAAGGGAGATATGACCAATTTTCTTGAGCCTGTACACTGTAAAACAAAATCTGTGTATCGGAGAAAGCTAAGGAGAACTTTAGGACATGGTTTGTGGTCAGGAAATAGGAATGACAACCCCAGTTCTCCATAAAGGTAGGGCTGGATGTGGACATACATGTTGCAGCTAAGCAGTTTATTTGTGTTTGATTGATTTCTTGAATAATGGGAAATCCACTAGAAATTTCTTTTATGCCTTTTTCTTTTGAAATTTCCTGTTCTCCATTAGGATAAGCAGATGGCAGCAGTTCTAGATCAGTTTTTTCCATTTTGTATCTAATGACTGAAAAAGGTTCAGAGATAAAGTTTAATTTTTTATCTTTCTGTGCTGAAGTTGATGAAGTATTTTCATTTAATCAGATATTTAAAAATGCTGTTGCATAAGGCTTATATTGGTCTAGTTCTGTATTAAGAAACCTATCACATGTTCTTAAATTTCAGTGCCTGACATTTCATTTTAGTAGGAGCTAGACATCTAAGGCACTGAGATCCAAATACTGTTACGCATCTGTCTTCTCTTACTGGTGCTCCTCTTGTTGATTCTCTAATTAATCGTGCCTTTCCGTTATCTGGATTTGTTTGTAAAAACATAGAGATATAAGAAGAGATATTTGAAAAATGCTAAAATGCAAATGGTAGTAAGAGAAAACCTATATTGAGATGTTAGACACTCCTTCTGGGAGTTCTCTTTTTTTTTTTTTGCCTTTTTGCAGAATTGTGACCTTTTGTATGGATAACATGTCAAAGGAATTTGGGATTGGTTTGGCTTTGGGTTTTTCTGTTGTTTGGTTGTTGTTGGTTGTAGTTTTTTTGTTTGTTTTTAAAAAGAACAAGAAACTTGGTTTTTTGTAAACTTTTTCTTTAAATGACTGGGAAAATGTATTTACATTTATTACAAGATGATGGTGCATTTTGATGTTTCTGGAGAATTAATTCTTCAGGAGAAAGCATCAGATTTATTTTGATGAAAAGAATTTCTTCAAAATATGTAGGACATAGTAATAACAACAATTTAAAGAGCACTTTTGTGATTATTTCTGTATACTCAATTTTACACATTTATGTTTACCCACAAGGACATGGTTTTGAATATCCAGAGATAATGTTGGCAGTGAAAAAGTTAAAAGGGGCTTGTTCATCAGTTTGTTGAAGAACTAGAAATAACAAGTTTTTCTGTACTATTCCAGAAGACAAAACAGTCCATGTGGTCTTTAAAAGGCTTGACTGACTCAAAGGACTGATGATTCATTTTTTTTATAGAGTTTGGAAATGGCTTGGACTTACTGATCCATGACTGAAACTTCTACTCCTCATACAGGTAAACAGAATCACAGAATCACTCGGGCTGGAAAAGACCGTTAGGATCATCATGTCCAACCACTAGCCCAACTCTACAAGTTCACTCCTAGACCACATCCCCCAAACCATTGGGGGTTTGTTACTATAGGATTAATGTCTCATTAATTTTTGAGTTCAAGAACCTTAACAAAAACACACCCACGTGAAAGTGATTTATTTGCTTGTTGCATGCTACCAGGGGCTTTTATGTTACCAGAAAGGCCTTTCTGTTGTCTGGGAAACACAGAAATATTAGATAGTTTCAAGAAGGAAAATGAGTTAGAAGAAACCTCTTTCTCTCCAAAGCCAACATCAAAATCTTGAAGAAACTTCTGATGGTGAAGGGATTTAGAGTGCTATGTTTCATTTTTATTTGCTTACTGAACTGAGTATTTAGAAAAGGAACAACTCACTCTGTAGGAATTTACTTTGGACATCTCAATTCCACCTTGGGGTCTGAATTCCAGCTACAATTTCTAACTGCAGTTTTACTTTTGCTATGATTCCCTATGTCGTCTTTGCTCAAAACTGTCACAGTTTGGGTAATTTGTGAATTGTTGCTGAGACAGAAGTTTGTTTTGAGATGTATAAATCAAACTATGGTGAAGAAAAATTTTCCCTCCTCCTTCCTTCCTGCTGGTTTCACATAAAGTGCTGAAAAGCTGCTTAAACTCCTCTGAGGCTGCAGGAATTCCCAGAGACTTCCTTTGTGAAAAGGAGATTGAAGACAAGCCTTCATCTTTTCTAACAGGCTGCTTAGTCCAGCGTTTAATAGGTGGTTGGGCATCTGAATAAAGTATAAGAATCTGCTGGAGACTGCAGGATACAAATGAGGGGACTGGTATAGAAAGAGATGTTTAGATCTAATCTATACTGGCTTTACCAGCAGTGTCTACTGTCTGTAGATGTAGTTCAGTCTTGGCCAGAAGATACTTTTTCCACATTGCTTAAATAACTTAAGTTACTTTTCTAAGCACACCATTAAAAAGGGGCTGACTGGACTGAAAAGCAGGGTGACTTTGGGGTGGTCCTCTACCTTTTCAGCTTCTTTGTGTCCAGGTGCTTGGCTTCCTCCACTTGTAACTTGGAGAGCAGGCCAAGGCGGGCCAGGTAATTGTACTTAGGTCTTGGCTTGACACGGAATTAAGGACATAGAGATTGTATCCACAGTATTGTCAAGGTCAGTATTTGCCCTCAGGACTTTTACTGGCATATAAATATTTGAGTCCTCTCACCAAAACTTTCACCAGTATAGTATACGTAGTTTTAAGTGCTGAGCATGAAGGTGGATAGTTACAATGCTTTATGGACAGATGAAAAAAGAGCAAGACCGGAAAAGTATAATTGAACCAATGTCTAAATAATCTGACATTACCATAAGTTATTTGGCAAACAAGCAAAAAATACTTTCACCAAGAATCCTAAAAAAAATGATAAATGAGCATTTGTGTTTTTCACAGTTTGTTACTCAGCAAGGGCCATACAGTAGCATCTTTATAGTAATAGAAAGTGGTAACAAAGAACAACTAGCAAATTATGCATTTTTTTAACCAATTGCAGGTTCTAAAATGGTGGGCTTTTTAAAAAAAAAAAACAAAAAACCCCACCTTGAAACAAACAGACAATATAAGTTGCAGAAAAGCTTCCATATAAACACAGGTTTCTTACTGTAGTTTTGGTACTGCCTCCTTTGAACAGTCTATGATCATGAGCTGATTACTAAAATGCTGTAAGTCTAATTTAAAAATCAGGAAATTTTAACTGGATGGCTTTCAGCTGTTTTCCATAGCTATTACTGTCACATAACTTTCCTAGTGTGCTGTTTCTACATGCTTACATACAGAGGCAAAAGTTTCAGGGAAGCCATGAGCAGCTTTGCTAAGTAAAGGAAACTGAGGGTGTAGGTCAGAAAATGTCTATTTGAATAATAAAATAAAAACATCCTTGAGATGTGCACTTTCTTGGGTGAATGTATTTTATTCTCTCCTGGAACTTCTACAGTAGGGAAAAAAAAAAACAATCAAGCCAACAAAATAAAACATTCATTCTGTATATTCACTTACAAATACCTTGAGAGCTTCCCTGAACAGGTTGCATGAATGCTCCTTATCTTCTAGGATTTCATTTTATTCTAGGGACATTCTTGGAGAGACAGATGTAACTCTTTGATTTCTCCTCTTTGCTTAAGTGTTCCAGTCATTGTAGTTTGAGTTTTTGCCAAAGTGGATGAAAGGTTTATATTCTTTTAAGATGTGCTGTGCAGCTGCTTAAGGCGTGACTGACTTAATAAAAGAAAAGGGAAAAAAAAAAGCTGCAGTGGAATAAGTAAGAGCTCAAGTTTGAATCTTTCGGTCTTGTGAATAAAAAGGAAGAGTTGTTCACAGGTGAGCACTGAATTCTTTGTAGCAAGTGAGCAGATTTCAGACTATCAGTATGATCACAGGAGTGCCCACCCCTGCTGCACTCTGTTCTGTTCCCCTTTACACATTAATTCCTTGCTCCCTGGCGTGTCTTTTTGTGATGAGCTTTTATGTTTAATCAGAATGTGAAGACAACATTTGTTTAGAAAATTATAAACAAACTGAATATTCTTTCTAGTTCTTGGCTACTGGAATACTTTACCTGTTTAAACTGAAAAACGTTCTTTGCTGTTTGCCTTAACTCATGTGATTTGTGTTTAGCAGGCCAGGCTTTTCATAGCCTCCATGTTGCCAGAGCAAGTGATGAAAAATACTTTCATCTTAAGATTTAAAAACTCAGCTCTATTTCAGCATGTCACTTCCATCACACTGGATCCGATCCTTCCTCCTTTTGAGTGTTTTTATCATAGTTATCACTAGCAAGAGAAACTATGGTCTTCAATCAATCCATTCAACACTGCAGTGTGTTAAGTAGCTTGGAATGGGCGTATGATCTAGAAATAAGTATCTCAAGCAAACATGATAAATGAACTGCTGATGTCTAAATCTTTATTGGCAATTGTACAAGTTTTAATTGAGAAAGGATGAGTGGGAGCACATAAAATATGAATTACTGTTGAAGTTCAATCTGAACTTGGAAACTGAACTCAGTAGTTTTTAGTATTCCAAAAACGTTCCTCATTTTCATGCCCTTTTGTATATATAGATTTTTTTTTTTTTTTTTCCCTGAGGTTTAAAGCCAGGGGATAGCAGAGAGGTAATGTAGGTACCCAGAAACTAGGAAATATGGAAATGAAAACTAGTTCAGCATTAGGATAGTGTTGAAGTACAAAACTTGGTGTTCAGCAAACAGGAGTGCAGTTTCTGAACTGTTACATTTGAATGCCAGATTTTTTTAAAAAGACGTATAACAAACCCTCCATACCTCACCTGATGCCTTATTTAATGAATGATTTACATTTTCTCTGATAAAGCTATTTCTAAAACTGAGTTTCATACTGTAGTATGAGTTTCACAGGTATCGCAGAGATGCTGTGAAAAGAATATGCAAAGAAAAGAAATAATTTATCTTCATTTTACAGAGAAGAAAACAAGGTACAGGGAGATTTAAAGCTAAAATTGTCACATGTTCTCCAATTTTGTGTGCTCTTTGAAATGCACAAATTACTTAGAATGATTTATTTTTTTTATTATGAAAGAGACTTCAGCTTCCCAGTGTCTTCAGGTGTACCTTTTTGCACAGTCAGCATTTCTGTAAGTATGAAGCTCAGCAGATGAATGCACAGAATGCTCATTGATGAGCAGTGATAAGTTCAGTTTGCTTAATACTTGAGAGCTTCAGAACTGAGATAAACATCAAATCAGACAGATCTCCCAAGAAGGCATTAAACTGCCCTAATGATACCACCATCCTGTCTCCTGCAGTCCCAGGATTCATTTGGTACAGACCTTCTCAAGTCCTGTAACCAAGGATGCAGGCATCTCACAGACAAGAGAACTGTTTCAGTGGGTGATGCTTAGGAGAGGAATCTTTCCATCTTGCACAGGGCTCATCTGGAATGAGGGCGAAGTGCAGAAAGCAGAATGAGACTGCACTGGAGTTGCATGAAGGAGTGAGGAGAGTAGGAGTTGCAAGAAATTGAGGCAGAGATGCAGTGTGAAAACAGACTGTTTAAAGTTTGGCAGTATTTTATATTGAAGTGAAAAGGGGTGTTTCAGCTAACAAAGTATAGCAGCCTGCTTGCTGTTTAACCTGTCTTCTAATCTTAGCTCTTGGAAACCACCAAGCTTTTTTGGTTTTGTTCTACAGAAAAAAATAAGTGCATTGTCAAAGGTCAGTGAGGTGAATTCAGGTGTCCTGAGTTTCAGTCCAGAGTTCTGACTGATGGATAGCTGCTGGAAACCACATACAGAAGATTAGTTGCCTGTCTACTAAACAGTATTTGGGCTGGTTTCTAACCTGATGAAGTTTTGTTGCAAAAGCCTGACTGCAGCCTGGTAATGCTGTGCTGTTATTCCAGGCTTGATTATCAATTTGATATAATGCTAGTAAATGACTGTAAACTTTTTAAAAACTAAGCTTTTGCTGCATAATATCCTCTTTCTCTAAGCTAATTGAGCAAATTATAAACCAGACACTTACTTGGTGTACATGAATGGTTCCAGATTAGCATTAATATACATGCTTCTTGAGAAACAATCAAGTTGAGAGTCTGAAATTATTAAGGAGGCATATTCTATTCGAAACTCAGATGAATAGATATGTTAGCACTGTCACTTGATTAGGGCTCTCATTTGTTTGACTTTCAACACTGAAATGCAGTAAATGAGGTAACAAAAAGAGAATAGTGCATTGTAGTTGCTGCCTTTGTGGCATCTTAACTTTGTGCAGTCATACAACAATGCTCTGATAGCCAAAGAATTCTGCAGTGTAATTCAAACACTATAAATTGGTATGATTTCATTGTTTCTTCTTACTGACAGGCCTATTTGCTAAAAAATCTTGGCAAGAATTTCCACAGTAATCGGTGTATTGTGTTTCTGTTAAAGTGCAGTTTAGTAAAGTATTCCTCTAAAGAAAACACCTTCAGTCTGTTCTGATGTGTACATGAGAATTTATTCAAGCACACATTAGGAAAAAAAAGAATCCTGTCAGCCAGCTCTATCTTGAGTGTCATGGTATGCTTTTCAATTGCTCTCTGGAAAAAAATCCTGCTTCATTTTGCATTTTCACTCTACTTAGTTCCACATGTAGCACCTATATAAACAGCCTTTAAAATAATGCCTGAACTCTCCATTACAAAGTCATCGTTGGCATAATCTTGACCTGCCTTGTAGTTTTTCCAAATGAAGTAACAATAACAAGCACAGCCCATCCCCTGAAACTGGCTCATCTGCCAGGTTGCGCGGGCAGTTCCAGCCAACTGAGATTCCCAGCTATGAGAAAAAAATGAAAGAATGAGGCTGCATGCAGTAGTTTGTTTTACACCTTTTGTGCTGGATCCTTTTGATTTAACTGCTGTCAATGCTGATGCAACCAAAAATATTACCACAGCCTGGGCATCAGGTTCAAACCAAGGTATCAGTGTCTGATGTGCTCTGCTACAAGGGTGTGGAGTGAAGGTGTTGCCAGAAGCCATCCTGTTAGACTTTATTCTCAGAGAGTAGCCTCAGATATTTTGCATTTGCAGTGCTTGTTGGAGTCTTCAGCCTGGATCTCTTCTAGAGAAGAGGCTAATGGGACCAGATAGCTGGGGTGGCCATAGAGAAGTCTGCCGCAGTTGTGTTCTGATATGTGCTCTGCTGGATTGCAACCTGGCTTCCTTCTACCCTTCCTGGAGCAGCTGCTATTTCTGCTGAGCTGCCACCTGAGCCACTGCTGTTGTGGCTGCTCCCTCATGAGGTGTAGAAAGACTTGATTCATCCATTTCCAGACTCTGATACTTTGCTTCTTCATACTAGGAGATTCTTATGCTAACGTAAGCAAGTATTTACCCACATAAAATGGAGAGTTTAAATTTATTCGCTTTTTCTCCTTTCCTGTTCCTTGATGAATAATTGAAAGCAACAGAGATAATTAGCGTCAATTTTCTCTTCAAGTCTAGGTCTTCCTAGTGTGCAGGAACTCACTGTAAATTTCTTGAGCTTACTGTCTGGAAACATGAGGCCTAGTCTTGATGCCACAGAGAAGTTGTCTTCGTTCCTGTGTAAGACTCAAACCCATGATTCAGTCTTATTTCAGCAGGGAAGTGTTACTGAAAGTGTATGGATCCACCATCTTTTACAATTATCTTTTCACTAGCACTGTCATCAGCAAGGTCTTTTGGCCTTGTTTTGGGGATGATGGAGCAGGGACAATGACAATTCTTATCTTCCCACTATTCTGCAGCTCTTAACATTGCTCCTAAGTCTGCAAAGCTAATAGAAGACTTATTGCATATGAGGACAAAGTTACTTTTAACTGCAGTCCCTGTTGTTCTAGCCTGGATCTCTTGTCTTCTCAACGGAAACATTACTTGCATACTGGCTTAGTGTAACAGTGTCATAGATTGGTTCTTTCTGCTTTTATTTTTCCTTCCTTGTTTTCTTGCATCTACCTTTGTTTAGCTGGATAGGTATCAGTTTCTTCTCACATTTTTAATAGCAAGAAGGGCTATTTTTAAAGGGGAATTCATAATGTCCAAAAAAGTTGCCTGTGGTTTGTAATTTAAGCAGAATTTGTTCCATTCCTCTGTCACGTATGAATGGGTCTAACTTGCATATTAGAACCATCATGCATGTGTAATTGAAATGTAACTTGATCAGAAGAGCACTATTAAATTTTGCATTCCACTTAGGTTTTGGAAAAAGATCACAGTAGTAGTAAAATTGCAGTTTCAAAATCTAAATTGGTTAGTTAGTAATCTATTTTGTCTATTTCAATGTAGAGATAAATTAAACACCTATGGTAGCAGTTCTGCTTGCGTTTTCCTTAGCTGTCAGATCTCTTTTGTGTTAACCAAATGTAATTCTTTTCTCTTCTGCTTGAAATATCTGCTTGCAAGTCTTCTGTACTCGGGGCAGAGATTATTTGTTACCACTCAAATTTACAGCTTTTTAAAGCTGTAATCATCTGCAAGAGATGATACATTGATGGTTCTTCAGATAGCATGCTAAATTGAATTTTGTGACTAAAATAGTCATATATCAATTTTTATAATTCATGCTGTCTCACAGACATTTTTAAAGTTCAGTTTATTCTGAATGGTCTTTTAATCAAACCTAAACACTCATCCCTCTGCCCCTATTTACACACTTACCTGTTAGCAGGACAGGTTTAACCCCAGCTGACAGCTAAGTACCATGAAGCTACTTGCTCACTCCTCATTTCCCCCCAGTGGGATGGGGGGCAGAATAATAATTTTTTAAAAAGTAAAATTCATGGGTCGAGGTAAAGACAATTTAATAGGACAGAAAAGGAAGGGAAAATAATAATATTAATAGAATACACAAAATAAGTGATGCACAATACAACTGCTTGCCACCTGCTGACTGATGCCCAGCCAGTCCCCAGGTTGCAGTGTCCCCTGGCCAACTCCTCCCAGTTTATATACTGGGTATGATGTCATATGGTATGGAACACCCCTTTGGCTTGTTTGGGTCAGCTGTTCTTGCTGTGTCATCTGACAGCTCCTTGTGTACTTCTGCTGGCAGGGCAGTATCAGAAGCTTGAAAGTGTTTGATGCTGGCAGGGAAGAAAACTGGAATGGCTAAACAGGGAGCTTTTACCCCCTTTGGAAGAAGGGGCAGGCACCTCAGCGTGAAGACAGGCATCTCGTTAGGTCATGCAGAGAAAAAAGTTAGAAAGGCAAAAGCCCAGCTGGAGGCTGGGAACGTTGTCTACCTGGATTTTAGTAAAGCCTTTCACACAGTGTTCTGCTAGAGAAGCTGTCGGCCCATGGCATAGACAAGTGGGCTCTTCGCTGGGTTAAAAACTGGCTGGCTGGCCAGTTGTGGCAAATGGAGTTAAATCCACTTGGTGGCCAGTCACCAGTGGTGTCCCCCAGGGCTCAGTTTTAGGGCTGGTCTTGTTCAATATCTTTATCAATGATCTAGATGAAGGGATTGAGTGCTTCCTCAGCAAGTTTGCAGACAACACCATATTGAGCAGGAGTGTTGATCTGCTCAAGGGTCAGGGGGCTCTCAGGGGGATTTGGACAGGCTGGGTCAATAGTATGAGGTTTAACAAAGCCAAGTGCTGAGTCCTTCACTTGGGACACAACAACCCCAGGCAATGCTGCAGTCTTGGGGAAGAGTGGCTGGAAAGCTTCTCTGGGGGTGTTGGTTGACACTAGGTGGTTGACTATGAGCCAGCAGTGTGCTGAGGTGGCCACGAAGGCCAATGGCATCCTAGCCTGTATCAGAAATGGTGTGTCCAGCAGGAGAGGGGAAGTGATTGTGTCCCTGTACTCGGCACTGATGAGGCCACAACTCGAGTACTGCGTTCAGTTCTGGGCCCCTCACTGCAAGAGGGACATTGAGGCGCTGGAGCAGGTTCAGAGAAGGACAACCAAGCTGGTGAAGGGTCTGGAGGACAAATCTTGTGAGGAGAGGCTGAGGGAATTGGGATTGTTTAGTTTGAAGAAGAGGAGGATGAGGGGAGACCTTATTGCTCTCTACAACTACATGAAAGGAGGTGGTAGTGTGGTGGGTGCAGCCTCTTCACACAAGTAAATAATGACAGGACAAGAGGAAATGGCCTGAAGTTGCACCAGAGAAGGTTTACACTAGATAATTAGGAAGAATACTGAAAGAGCAGTCAGGCACTGAAAGAGCAGTCTGCCCAGGGAGGTGGTGGAGTCACCCTGGAGGTGTTAAAAAAAATGTGTAGATGAAGGACTTCAGGGCATGCTGTAGTGGGATGGTGAGGTGTATTTTTTTATGGTTGGTGTTTGTTTGGTTTTGTGTTTTGTGGGGGTTTTTTTTGTTGTTGTTTTTGTTTGGTTTGTTCGTTTGTTTTTGTTGTTGACTGTTGGATGCAGTGATCTTAGAGGTGACAATTCTGTGATTCTGTGACACCGTACAAACACAGCTTGGCAAAATATCATATGCTTATATCAGTGTGTTATCAGCATTATTCTCATCCTAAATCCAAAACGCAGCACTGTAACAGCTGCTGGGAAGAAAATTAGCTTTATTCCATCTGAAACCAGGACACAGATTAAAAAATTGAAATGTTCACAGCATAATGTGAAATCCTTTCATTGTTTTCGTTTGTCATTAATATATTATGGTTTCATTCCTTACTGAACAAACTCTTACTTTTCCAGAAGTACTTACATTACTTGGATAATGACAAGAGGGCCATTCAGTTAGAAAATAAGATCTTTCTGATTGTGGTTTCAGTAAAGGAATGAATTTTCCTGGCCACCCAAATGTCAGACTGCTGTTGTAGGTTGTCTGTATTTTATTTTTCAAGGAGTAGTGGAGTGGTACAGCATTTAGCTCCAGGGTTTCTGGTCTCAAAACAATTTGTGTATGTGCACACAGGGATTAGAGTCTTTAGGAGAGCACATTGAACACCATAATCACTTAAGCTTTCAGTAACAATTGTGTTTTGGGGGGGAAGATGTAATACTTTATTCAGAATGGTGTTGAGAAACTACTTTTTAGAACAGCTTAAGAATTCCATCCTAGATTAAAACACTGCAGTCAGAACTCAAATTTCATGTGCTTAATATGCTGCTGCCCATGAGTTAGACCTAAAAATTTGCATTGGAGTTGCATGGAAGGTTTTGGTAGCAGGGAGGTTACTGGGTTGGCTTCTGTGAGTAAAAAGTTCCCTTATGTGTGGTAGAGCCAATGCCAGCCAGCTCCGGGATGGACCTGTCACTGGCTGAGCCCATCAGCAACAGTGGCTCACTTTGGAGAATTTTGTGAAGGACTGACTCCTATGGGAGAGACCCCATGCTGAAGCAGAGGAAGAGTGTGACGAGTCCTCTCTCTCAGGAGGAAGGAGTGATAGAGGCAACATGTGATGAACTGACTGTCCCCCTGTGCCACTGGGGAGGAAGAGGTAGAGAAATTGGGAGTGAAGCTGAGACTGGAAAGAAGGAAGAGGTAAGGGGAAGGTGGTTTAATACTTGGTTTTATTCCTCATTATCCTACTCTCATTTGACTGTAAATTAATTTCCCCAAGTCTCATGTCTTTTGCTCACAACACTAACTGGTGAATGATCTCTTCTTGTCCTTTCCTTTCCATGAGGCTTTTGTTATATTTTCTCTGCCCTGTTCAGCTGAGGATTGACAGAGCAGCTTTGCTGGGCACCTGGCTTTCCACCAAGATCAACCCACCACAAATATGGAGGTGCTTACTGTTCTTAGAACATGTGGATTGTATTTCTCTATGTGTTTCCACCAAGAAATTATCTTCAATTTGTTCTGAGCATTCCTGTGTAATTCCCTGTTCTTTATTTCTGAATTACAAGTGTAAACACCAGTAAATTTAAAAGTGAAATGAAGCACGTACTTTTGCAAATGGGCAGAGCACTAATATTTTGTAGCAATGGATCACAGTACTGAAGTACAGCATTGTGACTAAAATGTAAATCTACCAATTTCGGTTTTATCTCAAATGAATGTTTACTTCACATTTCAGCTGCTCAACTTTCTGATTGACTGACTGAAATGAATGATGTATCCAGCATGTCGATGTGCATTATTTTTCAGAAAAATGAGATTTCTTCTCTTACATGGCTGATGTATAACTAAACCACTAGAAACTAGTATTTTAGAAATGGCAAAACAAAGTTCTTAAAGATCTCAAGAAATGCAAAGCTGCATGATATAGCTATTGAATCAAAGATGGCATAGAAAAGTTTTAATGGCCTATTTTGTACATAACACAATCTTAACCAGTGAACATTCTGCAGGGAAACTTTGAGTAATTTCCCATGGGGAGGGATTGGTTTGTTGGATTTTTCTTTAGTTTAGATTCTGTAAACTCTGCACCGGTTGCTTTGTTCATTGATCTATTTGACTTCATTGTTGCTATCATTAACAAAAGAGTTTGTTTTCTACATAGACATTAGCAAGCTCAGGTTTTGTACAAAAATGTAACCCTTTTTGTTCTTTGTCCTTTTCAGCTTCTTTCCGTAGTCGTTCCTTCCCCACAGATTTTAGCTGTAATATTGAAATTTGACGTACATATTGTCTTCACACACTCAGTGAGACAGAAATATTTGTTACTCTGGAACTCCACCCTCCTTCCCCCTTCCCCAGTTTTCTTTTTTAATGCCACACCTGACCTAGCAGTACCTTACTATTGAAAAGTCCTATCTGCAGCAACCATTATATGCAGATAGCTGCTTTTCAGCACACAGTGGAAGAATCTGTCTTAATAATTTTTAAGGACACTGCTTCTACAGCTTTCCTCACCAGCTATCACAGTTTTGCATGATTTTTTGTTTGATTGTTTGTTTTTCCAGCGTCTTCAATGTGTGTGGTGGTTCATTTCTCATGCTTTTCTGCGAGAGGCAGTGGGGCCACTGCACGGCACTGCTCTCTGGGTTGAAGGAAATCTATGTAGAAGGTCCTTCATGAAGTATTGCTTCTGGATATGTTTTTGCATCCTGCCAGGAGTCTGATTGCTGCTTCTGAGAATACCTAAACCTGACCCTTGCTTCCTGAATATCTGATTAAGGTGGGTAGCTTGTCAGTGTTTTGAATTTTCTGAAGCTTTTGGGATGTTGATTGGAACTGGGACCTTCAGCTTGTCTCTCCATTTTTGGAGCCTGTCTCATTTAATTTTTTAATGTTTTTTTTAAGTGCCTTCTGCTACCTTACTTGCTCACTTTCAGAGGCAGAAGCATCCAATTAACGCTGCCAGAGAGATATGCTGAACTCGTCCCTCCTCCCTCATGCTGTGCTCTCATCTGGAGCACAACAGAAAACAGCAGAATGAACTGAGCAGTCTGGGGAATCCACATAGCTGGCAAGTAGCAAGCACAAGCTATCTGCTCTTTTTTTTCTTTTATATTTAGTGTAGGCAGGGAATTGAGGGTTCTGCTAAGTCCTGTCATGACCTGGGAGAGCAGAGTGAAGAGTGCTTGGAGAGAAATGAGGCTGAGGCTCAGTCAGAGCTGATGGGTTGAAGGCGGGTCAAAAACCTCAGAGAAGATTGGGGTAGGTACCAGGCAGGTGTGCAAATTGGAGTTTAGAAAGGACTTGTAGCATGGTTATATCAGAAAGCATATATATTACTTATACATGGAAAAAAAGGCCCGATTTGGAGGCTGAGCAGTAAAATAGAGAGGTTAGAAGGGAGCTGATAGTATTTTGACATTATTAGCAGTACAGAAATGGTGTCAGGTAGACTCTGTCCTGTCTGCTTGACCTCTACATTACCTCTCTGTTTTATCTTCTGACTGTGTCTCAGCCCTTGGGATTGCTTTTCTTTAGAAAGACAAGTAGCAACAGTGGGATGACTCAGTGTTTTACAAATTCTCCTTGTGTTCCCTGCTTCAGTACGTGGAAACTTTCATAGACGTCAGGTAAGATGTTATCCAAGAGTGATTTGATGCTACCTCTGTGTCTTTTCCCTTGTTAAAAAAGTTTGGATTTAATGACCTTACCTTTCAAAACCATTCTCTGGTCCCAGCTCAGCGTTCAAAAGGACTTTTCTTAGAGATAAGTGAAGGCAAAAGCATCTAAGAAAAAGATCCTTCTCAGTACTTTCTCAGCATAGTTTTCACTGTGCACTTTACCTGGATGTTCTGGGTGACATATAAATTAAGTATTACTGCTATAGGAAGAAGACTGCATGTTTTGAAGTGCCTGAAAATAGTACTTGCAGATTTTTCTTCACAATTTCCTTTTGTTTGACGTAATACTTTTACATCAGCAAGATGTTCCAGTATCAGGATGATAGTTTGTATTTGTTTGTGAGGCTGAGGAAAAAAATAGAATGCAGAAGTCTAGGTAAAACAAGATAGTTACCTTTTTTAAGCTATATTGGCACACACAAGATGAAAGGAGGACATGGGAGCCATGAGCTTCCTAAAACTACAGGAAGCCTTACAGCAAATATTTTCCTCTGCTACTACCCACAGAGTATCTGCCCAGACCCTTTCACAGCCTCACAGGGAGATGAATGCCTGCAATACAAAAGACAATATCTACTGTGTGCCATAAGGAGGGAGAAGGAGAGATGAATGATGCTGCCCCCATGTAGCCGAGGCCCCTGCAGTAGTAACAGATTTGCCAAATGAAACTGGAGCTAAAGCAACTTCTTCCTGAGCCTTGCACCAGATTGGCTTTTTCATCTGTCCCTCCATCAGGATGGCTCACAAACTCACTCTAGTTTTATTTACTTCCAGACAGGCATTCTGACCTCCCTGAGAGGTGTGCCCACCCATATGTCCACTATGTAATTAATCCTTTCTAATTATTTTCCACAGTGTTTAGTGTTTGATGACAGTTTGGAGTCATACAAGCAGCACTTCCACTCATCATGAGTGCCTGCATACATTTTGCCCAGTTCTTGCATCCCAGTGCACTCCTAACACCACAGAAACAATTACCATGAGCATCATGCTCTTCCCTGGATTTGCAAGCAGCAAGTAACTTATACAGACTGATAAAGGTCAGGATTTTCTGGATCTGAATTATTAACTTTCCCTGAGACTCTGCTGGACTTGACAATGTGCATAGCTATTACACTATCAAAGGCAAAAGGTGGGAGAAGAAAGAGGAGGTACCCCAGAAAAAGGGGAAAAAAGGCTGGGCAGTTCCATTCCCAGAGTTTTTCTCATCAACTTTCAGAGATTTCAAATGCTGAATTGTAATGAGGATGTTATGGTGGATAATATTTTACAGATGTAAATTGTACACACCAGGTACCCAGTATGCATACTATATAAAAATATTTAAAATAATTTTGTACTAAACCCCATACTCTGGAAGCAAGTAAACCAGAATATACTAAATTGTTTGTTTAGTTCTCTTCTTTATGAAAGGTACATATTTTCTTCTAACATGGTGGTAGAAGAACTGTGAAATACAAATAATTTTTTTCTTTTTGCTCTTCACCATTATGGACAATATTGACTGCTCCCACTCAGTAAGATTAGCTATGTTTTGTACATGGCAAATGCATGTTGGTAGTTCAGATTTTTTTTTTTTTCCCCAAAGCTTTCTCTATTCTGTTAACACAAAACTTTTCATTGATCTATTAAAATTGCTCTTTTGACTAAGTAACTTCTAAAGGGCTATATTCCTTCTCATGACAATGTCCATGGACTTTAAGCAGTACTTTTCATCACTGTTACAAAATTGTCTCCTTCCCCTACTACACCACATTTTTGACCAAGTTATAATTTCACTTGAGAATATTTGGCTTCTGATGACCCAAATATTCTGGAAAACATTCCCTAAAACTTTGCTCTTTTCTCATTTTCCAGGATTTACACTCTAACCTGGCACTTCTTACCCAGAGAGATAAGGGTTGTACGATTTGTGAACCTTCCTAACAGGCTGATTTCACACTTGACTTTCTAGTATTTAGATGAGCATTTTAGCAATGTTGGATATAATTTAAAAGCCTAGTCCTGTACAATATCATGAACTTCATGATACTGTACATAATCATGGTCTTCACTACAGAAGCACAGTATTGGGCTTCTCAGGCAAGAATTAAATGGGGTTATTTTTGACACTAGAAAGGTTAAGTGCTGACATTATTATTATGATGTCAATATTTCAACTTTTGCCCTGGCTTGGGAGTTTATTGGTGCCTCAGGTGCTTTTTCAGTTATGCATTCTAATTCCACTTGAGCAAGCCAGCTAAATTCCCCTCCTTTTTTTTATCCAACCTTTTCCTCTGCTTTTGACAACCTTCTCCTGTGCCTAGCAGAGCCTTCTTCCTATATACTTGCAGCTGCTCTTTTCATTTACATGACAATACATTAGTCAGCAGACACAACTTCACCTGGTCTTCTAGGACAGGAGGAAAGAGCACTCTGTCATGCTACCATATGACAGATAAAGGAGGAGCAGATGTCCAACCTTGAAGTGATGAGCACAATGTTTCTAATGAGAGTGTGGATGAAGCCAATGAATTCTCATCTCTTTCACATCCCAGATCTTTGGAAAATAGTGGAAACTGGTGGACCAGTTTGTGTCCATTTGGTGGAGCAAGGGTAGAAAATGCACTGCCATCAATGAAGACTTCTTCCCAAAAGGAAGTACTGGGTAAGGCAGGACCCTTGCATGTTTTTGCAACCAAGAGCAGAAAGAGTTTAATTCAACAGCTCAACCTCAAATTGCAGTGGAATCTCCGAAGACTGGACTCACTTTGTGAATTCCTGGCAGAAGAAGCAGAAGCTTCTGCTCACAGCAAGGTACAGCATTTGCTGTGTACATCAAACAACTGATGTTGACATAAGATAAGGCCTTGTGATATAGAAGGTGAGGATGGTAGTGAGTGGTCTGGTTTTAACTTTCTTCTCAGTTCATTTTCAGGAAGATTTGAATTAGTCTTTCTGACTAGTAGAAATGCAGATAAGATGCGTTTCAGTTATTTCTGCTTAGATGGAACCTGTTCAATGTAAAGACAGACTCAGCATAATGTGATTTCTTTGAATGTATTTGCTACGTGTCTTCCTCTATCAAATCTGAAATTTTCCTGTGGCACCTGCTGAATGCCAGGAAGATACATCTAAGGATCATAATATTACCCATATGCTCATTCTACACTCAGGTGGCTGAAAAGTAGTGGTATTTGGCTTTCAAAAGCATTTCTTATGCTTTTGAAAAGTCTACACTGCTCTGCTCCTAGACAGCAACAAAACAGGAATGTCAATGATTTAACTGTCTTGCAATGTATTACCTTAAGCTTTGATTAATGTAATGCCCCTGAGGGTCCTTTGCAATATCCATGCTTGTCTTCTGCAATTCAAAGTCTTAGTTCTTGTAGCTTGGAATTTTCCAGTCTCTATGTGGTGGCAAATAACTCTTCTTCTTTGCTTTTTTCAGTTGCTCTATTACTACAACCCCAGCTTTAACAGAGAGCATCCCCAGCTGTTGCAGAGGTGCAAGAGACGATCTGGCCTCCAGTGGAGAGCCCCTGCTGCACTGGGGCAGGATGCAGGGAAGGATGAAAGCAGCCCTCTCAAAGCCCATATGGTCAACCTGCAGGGGACACGCGGGCATCTCCACCCATGATGACTGCACCCACCAAACAATGCGTTAGAGCATCTCTGGGCCTCAGCAGCACCCATGCATCTCCATACTTACCTGCTTCCTTACTCCCAGAGCCCATTGGAGCAGCAGACATAGAGTTTCATCCCTCTGGCTCTATTCTTTCTACCAGCACACACCAGCCAAACCCTTTTGTGGCCTCTAGAGTGCTGCTTATGCCTCTCCACCTTGTTCTGCAACCTTTCCGCATGGGCTGGGACACCCCACCTTTGGATCCATGCAGCCAGAAGCCCCCAGGGCTGTCCTGCCTCCTTGCTGTCAGCCGTGTTTTGCAATGCCTGTGCTGGTAGCAGCCTCAGCAAAGCCTCTGACAAGCCCATCTCAACACCAAAGCTCAATTATCCCCCGCCATTAGGCTGGGAGAGCTTCTGTATGCTGGTCTGATTTACAATACTGGTGTGATTACAAAGCAAAGAAGTAATTAGGAAGAGGAAAATCAGGCTCAGTATTTTTGCACTATTTTTATTGTGAATATTTTCACTAGATGGTCATGTGATTAAGAGCCTGATCTACAGACTTCTGAAGTGAGCAAATGCCCTCTATAGCAGGGAGTGTGAGGAGAGCTCCTAGGAGAAGTGAACAAATTAAAAAAAAAAAAAAAAAAGGAATATATGAAGATTTGGAAACTCTGTTATTTCACAGATACTTGTGTCCTGAGTAGAAATGTTCTTTAAGATTGACAGAAAGTGGTACCCAAATAAATTGTCTTGACTGCCTCTCAGACATTTAGTGTTCTTTACGCTGCAAGAGGTTAATAGGCAGAAACTTTTTTTCTGGGCTTCCTCAGAGCTAAAAACTCCTTTTGGCCTGTATGTGTTAGAAGATTCATATCATAATTATTTTTAGATGCATCTGGTGATTTAATTTACTGCGAACATGTTTTTCTTCTTGTCTTTACTGTTTTGTAGGGAGGAAGGGGAGACACATTTACAGAAAAAACAAAACTTTTTTTTTTCCTTTAATCGTGATACTCATTTAATAACATTTCTGTTTATGTGGAGTATTTTTCATGTGCATGCTGCTCTGAGGGATAGCAGTGCACTGACTCATTGATGAAGGATTTGAACTTTTGAAAAGTATTTCTTGTACTAATCCTACATAGATTTCTTCCTTTAACAATTCTGAATCATACTAATTTTTAATCACTTGAGTGTGACAGATAATCTTGAATTTAAAATAGACACTTTTATTTAGGGACTAACATAAGGGTTTTTGTAGTTAAATTCACAGAGCAACTCTTCATATGAATCACGCTTGTGAAACTATGCAATTCACTATTTTCATAGATGTAATTCTGGTGAAACACCATAAAATGTAGTAATTTTAATGCTTTAGTTTTTAATCTTGTTTCTTGCCATTTATATTCAAGTCTTACCTTAAGATGCTTTATAAAAATTAAATTGTAACTATAAAAGGTGCATTTTTGGAGGTATAATTTCTGTGTTTTTGTCATAATATACTACCTTTTTTTATAGCTTGAGTTTTTTCTGTATTTCTTTTAAGAAAAAAAAAAAATCTCACTTTCCTCAGCAGTTCAGAGTAATATTCATGTGATTTTCTGTGTTGTGAATTCTTAAATCAGTCTCTTCTTTGAGAAGGATATCAAAAGTTTAAGTCTGGCTTAACTGATTCTAAGTCTATTTTTGAGGAGAAAAATCTGCTTTTGGTGTCCGTCATGTTGGTCTGAATGATAAGCTCTTTCAGCCCATTCAGCAATGAAATGAAAGGAAAGATACATGAAGCTAAATGAAAATACCATCGAGCCATAGGCTTCCTATCTATCAGTTGTTTTTTACCAGGCAAATCTGAGGCTTTTCTTATGGGTGAATTGCTTGGGGATTGTATAAAAGGTGTGGTAAAGAAAAACTAGAATTAATGAGGTAAAGATGAAAAAATATCAATCCAGTTTGATTGTCTAAGGCAGAGAGAATTCTTTACTAAAATAGCATATTGTTAGAGATTACTGTTGTCTTGTGCTGATTTTGGACGGTTAAGTTAGACGATATAATTTGTGTGAGTTTTGGGCAGTGCTTTGTTGAGCAACAGGATTCCTGTGAAGGATTCTGGTGAGACATCTAGCCACAGTGATGACTTTTTTTCCTGGTGTGAGTTAGAACAGATCTAATTCTGTTCAGTGGTTTTACTTTTCAGCTCTGTCTCTTCTAACTAACTGCACTTTCTGAAGTCAGCAGCCTGTTCTCACAGACAGTGTCTGCTTCCAGCAGTGATAACACCCCACGTTTAGAGTTAGTACCACGGATTGGTGCGCAGACCAAGGCCACTGCTGGGTCTTGTGTACCACATTGGGGGGTGCAGAAAAGTGAAAGGCTGCACCTGCAGGGAGGAGCGGACAGGACAGGTGACCCTAAACTGACCAACGAGGTATTCCAGACCATATATGTCATATCCAGTATAAAGCTGAGGGATCACAAGGATCAAACTCTCTTCTTCGGTGGCTGGTGTCCAAGGACCCTGTTCTGCCTTCGATCCTGATCCATGTGTTCCTGAATCCAGTTCCAGAATCCAGTTCCTGATTCTGGTTCCCATCTGCTGCTGAGACTGGGACATCCCCCAGTGCCTCCTCCACAGCGTCAGTGGTGACAGTGGTGTAATTGCCATCAGGGGGTGTTGGGTTCTGTACTGGTTTTATATATATTTGTATATATTACATTTTATTATTATTATTGTCATTATACCTTTTCTAGCTGCCTTTTTCCAATCCATAAGTCTTTCTCCATTATTCCCCTTCTGTTCCCCTTTAGGGAGAGAGAGGGATTAATACAGAGAATGTTATATGTTTAGCTAACTGCTCTGACCCTAAACTTTGACACTTTTTCATCAACTCTGTGCTACTTGTTAATGTTCAATGTTTTCCCTATTTCAGCATTTACATCCATCACAATTACTCTTCTCCAAGCTTTAAATAAGAGAGGCCCTTGCCTATCTTCCCTGCTGATGATTCATGAAAGTAGTTGATAAAATATATCTGGTAATTGTAAACAGTAATATTACTGTAGCTATTAAATGTATTGAACACTGCTGTCAGTGATGAAGTCTAATTTAGACATGTTCATTAAGAAAAGCAATAACCTAAAAAAGATTTGCAGGATTGTGCAGCACTTGGTAATGAACAGTGTTGTCTATTAACTTGCTTCATTGTATTATTGAGAAACCAATACTTGAAGTTACGCAGAGAAACAAGAATTATTTGTCAATAAATTTATAGATCAGGAAGTAAATCATCAAAGTTACTTATCAAAGTCAGTTAGCAGGGAGAAAGTGGCCCTTTTAGCAGGTGCTTATACATTTCTTAATAGTAGCGTCCAATCTATGATGCAGCTATAGTAAGTGGTATTTATGAAGATCTACACAGTAGGATGACAGTAGGAGAGAGATTTACTGGATTAAGCAAAGAAAGTCATTCTTGTATGCAAGACAACACTGAGATCACTCACTAGATAACTAGACAACTAGACTTAGAGACAAATCCTTGAAGATGCTGAGGATTCTCTCAGAGATGCTCCTGAGGTCCTTTCTGTTCTATTAAGATTCCTACTTTAAGTGTAGCCAAAGCAAGTCTTAAACTTGGTGTAAGCATTGCTTCCTGCAATGGAAAACTTTTGATTGACATGGTCACTGTAGTAATTCTAGTGGCTTTTCCTCTAGGTACATCTATATCCAGTATCTAGAGTATCCAGTGGGAGTATTGATGTATGAACTGTTTAGATGATGATGAATTACATTGCATGAAAGTAGTTTCCTCACAGTCACAAAGTCTATTTCAAGTTTTAATTTAAAATGGTGGCTTCATATGATTTCTTGTATTCACGTTGCTATGTGTGTATTATGTCTTCTAGGTAATAAACATAGATCAGGAAACCCTACCTTTACGCTTCTATCTATGTACGTTCTTCTCTTCATCAGAGGTGATCTCAACAATTGCTTTAATGGCTGCTACTGGCTGTCATACAGCAAATCTGAGTTGTATTTTCTGGCTAGTTATAGTCAGCTCAGAGCTGGTGACCCTGTATGTCGAATCTCTTTTTCTTTTTCCCGTATGCATAGCTTTACATTTATCAACAGTGAATTTCATGTAACTCTCCAATCTCATAAGACATCTGTGTGAAGACAATACCAATGCAGAAGTGCATGGCCTTTACAGGGCTTGACTGGGGGGCTTTTCTTCCTTGTGCAATTTCACAAATATTTTTTTACCTATTTTTTAGGATCTCCCCCCTCAAGGCTCAAATGCTATTTTTTAAAGAGACCCTCTGCCTCATTCCTCTTGAGGCTCACTCTCGAGTTTCCTAACCTCAGTGTTAAATAATTAGTTTTGGAAGGCTGAGCAGAAAATAAAACTAAATTAATAGATGCATTTGAATGGTAGCTTTGTGAAGGTGCCTCTTCTGCAATTAGAAAAACATCTCAAGTGCTAGTCTTCCAAAGGTAATTATGAGCACAAGGTTGAGTTCTCTTTTTTAATGAGTTCTGCCTAACACCGAGAAGTAAGTCTAGTCTGGTGCGGAGTATATTCAATAGTGCTAATTAAACCATTCCTCCCACTTATTGTAAGTCAAATTAGTTTGATCCAGTTGAGAAACTAATGTTTTACTAGGGCAGCTATTTAAGTCTTAACAAAATAGTTTCATGTCAGCTTTAAATAGGATGGGTTTTTATGAAGAAAGTATGAATCTCCGCTGAGTGAAAAGTAGCTTTTTTTTTTTTTTTCTCTTTTTTGGATATTATAAGTGACACTCCTGAGCAGCCTCTGCAACTCAAGTATGGTGATATCAATTATAATCCCAGATGTGTGTCACTTTTTTTCTTGGTTTTGCATGGAATTACTTTTTTTTTTTTTTTTATTCTATTAGAAGGAAAATGAAAAAATCAGGCATTATTGCCATTCTCTCATAACTCAGAGGCATAACTTGTTTTTATCTACTTACGACATGAAAGTAATAAAAACTTTATTATCAGAACTGCGGGAGATGGCTTACTGAAGCAAGAATCACCCAGAAAGCTCTTTAGAGTATTAGGACCAGAAGTTCAAATGTTTAGCAGGGTGAGATTTTTTTGGAGGCAGCTAAACTGAGTATCGTGTCACTTACTGAATTTCACAGGTTTAAGGGGACTGTACAGCCTGGAGTATTTTTCTGTTATGTTATGGAAATATTATCAGTAAGTGGAGTGTTCATATCAATACCCTGGGCAAAATTTACCTTTATTGCTACTCGGACCTGCCCAAGCATTTTGGATTTAGGTAGGGGAGCTGCAATAGTCTTGAAGGTACACCATCCTATTTTGGATGTTCTGGTTTGGGAGGAAATTCAATGCCTTTCTTGCTGAGGTTGTATGAGTGCATATACACACATTTAAAACTAGTTCACCTCTGCCTAGCATCACTGGACAAAAACCCTATGGTGTGGTAGAGGGGGCAATCTTGCTTCTGCCTTTTCACTTGTAGGTCTGCTCCCAAGTCATGCTCAGCATTTGGGTACAGTTTGGACATAGGAAGGTGCCACTGGGGGTCTCTGTTAACTCCGTTTGGGGCTTGCATACCACCCAAGCTTCTGTTTGGCTAGAGCAGGATGTGGGCTGTTCTGTGCACGTTCATCTATGCAGTCCATCCAGCCTGGACTCCAGGGCTGGTCAGCAGCCGAGAGAAGCTTTTGAAGATGCCCTGAGTGCTGGACTTTGTGGTATGTCTGTATAACAGCAGCTGCATCTAGAGTGAACAAGTTGAGCTAACTAGAATCTGCTTAGCTTAGGTACTGTCAACATTATAGCTGCAGGAGAAAAGCCATAATGGAAACTGGTTAAAAACTCTACTCTCCAGCCTGAGGTTGGCTCTTTCTTGCTATGGCTGCATTGTCAGCAGTATCCAGGCTCTCCATTCTGGATTCATCAAGAACATTTATGTGAGCTGTGGTTACAGTAGCGAGTGCCAGAAATACCTACTGCTCCTTGAAGGAGCAGTAAAGTGTCATAGTGAATGTATACTGAAGAACAAAGAGCTTTGGAGAATAATTCTGGTGTAAGGAAAACCTAGTTGCATTGGTGCTACCTGATACTATCCAAGGTTTTGATATCTACATTTTGGAGCACAGGCCAGTGCAGTGTTGATGCTTGTCCACAAGAAAGCAGCTTTCTTGTAGACTTGAGGGTTGTGCCCATGGAAGAAAACAAAATAGATTGTGGTGTATTTATGCATTCACACCACAAAGTCCTTGACCTGTCTTATCCCGCAGACTGTACTTGGTCTCCCACTGTCAGGGAGATTACTAATTACCAACTGTTGCTGGAGTATACATGTTAGCAGTTAATTGTCATGGATGAACGTAGGCTGGTATTTGAGCCCTTGCTTTTAATATAGACATATGCAGTGAATTCAGTATCTTGTCACTGGTTCTGCGTATTCTCTATGACTTCTCAAGATTTGTCCCTGAGCCATTTTTGTATTTTATAATTCCACTACAAACTGGCTTTTTTATCCCCCTATGCTCTCAGTATGCAGCTAGATAGACCATTGAACTCAGTAAGACCAAATGGCTACAGCAGTAGAATTAAGGAACTCATTGGCTTTGTTAAAGATGAGTGGTTCAATTTTAGTGCAATGATTAAAAATTAAAGCTGTTTTTGATGAAGGAAATATGGTGGATCTCACCAACTAATGCAGTTTACAAATAAATTTCTATTTTTCTGTTATTTGAAATCACTAACCAATAGCAGGCAAAACTATTTATGCATTTGACATAAAACTGGAATATGCAAATATTAAATAATGTATATGGTGGGAGGCAAGCTTTTTAACAGACAGCTTGCCAGGGCAGGCATCATATGCAGGGGTTTCATTTGTAGTCAGGAAGGAGAAGCCAAATTCAGTGGTATGTGTTTATTATTTGTCAGTGGGAATGCAACTCTGTCCCATACTTGTATTGAAACACATGAGCAAAATTCAGTATCTCATGTCTTTCTTACAGATTAAAATTAACTTCTTAAATTTGTAGTTAATTACTTCTTAAGTCTTTTTTTGTGTGTGTGTGGCAGCCTGTTTTCAGTCTCATGTAAAAGAAGTAAAAAATATTTGCATGGCAGAGCTGCCAAAAAGTTGAAGGATAATGGTCATGATTCTTTTCTCTGAGAGACTATTGGCACTCCTGTTTTGAAGGTGCCATGTCTATAAAACCATAAAAAGTTTCATATACTTAAGTGTATAGAAAGGGAATGGCATTTCATGCTGTTTTCTGATGAAAGTCTAGGCCTATGAAAAATTGCCTTTCAGCATTGATTTGTAATTCAGTAAACGCCTGCTGTTACTAAATAGGTGAAGTATTGTCCTAAGCCATGAACATTGTTTCTTCATGCAGGTAATGTAAGGGGAGATCCTGCCATTTTGGATTAGTCCTTTCTCTAATGTGGTTACATTTAATAAAGGAGCTTCATGAACAAAGGGCATATTTCATAACCTTTCTAAGCATTATTATAAAAAGCCTGACCACTGTGATTTATTTCACAGATTTTCACAGAATCATTAAAAATGTGTTTGGGAGTAACCCCAGGATGCCATCTAGTCCATCCTTTTGTTTGAAGCAGGATTGTTAGCAACTCTAGATCAAATCAGCTGCAGTTTTGTTTAGCTAATCTTGAAAACCTCTAAGTATGGAGATTCCACCTATGTGAATAATATATTCCAGTACTAAACTGTCTTTCTAGTGAATACATTTTTGCTAATGTCCATGAGTTTTCCTAAATGCAACTACTTCCTGTTGCCCCTTGTTTTGCCACTAGCCATATCTGATAAGAGGTTGTCTCCATTGTCATTGTAGCTACCTTTCAAGTAGCTATAGGCTACCCAGCTCTCTCAATCTCTTCTAATGGGTCAAGTGCTAGCTGTCTTTATAGCCTTCTACTGGGCCTTCTTCAACTCCTCAACATTCTTCAGGAACAGCAGAGCCTCAAACTGAACACAGCTTTCCAGATACAGCCTCTTCAGTGCAGTAACTCCCTTGACCTGGCTTGCATTAGAAATAATATGACCAGAAGGACCAGGGAAGTGATTATGCCCCTGTACTTGGCACTGGTGAGGTCACACCTAGAGTATTGTACTCAGTTTTGGGACCCTCACTACAAGGATGACATTATGGTGCTGGAGCATGTCAGAAGAATGGCCACTAAGCTGGTGAAAGGTCTAGAGAACAAGTCCAGTGAAGAGTGGCTGGGGGAACTGGTGTTGTTTAGCCCAGAGAAAAGGAGGCACAAGGGAGACCTTATCACTCTGTATAACTACCTGAAAGGAAGTTGTAGTGAGATGGGTGTCAGTCTATTTACCCAAGTAGTAAGTGATAAGACAAGAGGAAATGGCCTCAAATTGTGCGAGGGGAGGTTTAGTTTGGACATTAGGAAAAAATTCTTCACTAAAAGGGTTGTAAATCATTGGAACTTGCTGTCCAGGGAAGTGGTGGAGTCAGCATCCCTGAGGGTATTTAAAAGACATGTAGATTTGGTGCTTAAGGGACATGGTTTAGTGGTGGGATTGGCTTGGTTGGACTCAGTGATCTTAAAGGTCTTTTCCAGCTGAAATGATTCTATGATTCTATTCTATGGTGGTTCCACTTAATGTAGCCCAGTATAGGCTTGCCACCTACACAAGGAGACTGCACCGTGGCTCATAGTTACATGGGCATTCACCATGGCCCTTGGCCTTTCAGCAGGGCTGTGACTCCAGCAGCCAGTTTCCAGCTGTACTTGTACATGAGGTTATTCTTCTCCAGGTACAGAGTTTGCATTTCTTCTTACTGAGCTTCATGAAATTCCTCCATGACCCCAGTTGCTGATAAACATAAGGAATGATGTCACACCCAAAAGCAACTCTGTGATTCTCTTTGTGTTACTGACTGCCAACTGTACTTGGAGGCATTGATCACTGTGAGACCAGTGTCCAGCCAATTTTCAACATATCTAACAGTCCCATAGCCTATAGTTTCTCAGCTTCCAAATCAGTGGGAGGTTGTGTCAAAAGTCTTACAAATGCTGACGTGTATCATATCCACTGGTCTCCCTTGGTCCATACAGCTAGTCATTTCATCGTAGAAGGCAATCAGGTTTGTCAAGCATGATTTGCACCTGGTAACTGATTAACTTTTTGTCCTTCGTGTTCTTGAAAATCAATTCTCTTTTATCTTAATATGAGTTGCTGGAGAAAAGATATATTTGCTTTCGGACAAAGGCATAAAAATGCAATGTTCTACTGGCAGCAGGAGAGGTATTCCATCTCTGGAGAAGCAGGGATAACCTGTTTTATTGGTATAGATAACTTCTCTTTTAATGAGGAAGAGCAATAACTCCACAGATGTTAGATATTAGTCTTTGTTTGGCTAAGGTGAGTTTTTTCCAGGCATATAGTGGCACCCTAGGAAACTTAGCTTCCTTGGAAGAGAGTCCTAGAAGTATTATAAAGTCTGCATTTGCAGTTCACTTAGGTAACTTTATATTACATGGTAAATCTAGAAGAATTAATTAACATGTAAATTATAATTATAGCCCCAGAGTTATGAAAGCAAATGAGTAAATCTCCAGATCTTTAATAAAAACAATTATAACTTTCTCTATTTTGGATAAAATATTGACTGGAGATTGTGAAATTAAAAGTTAATCAGTTCCTAAGTAAATCATTTAGCATCGGAGGTGAGAAAATGTAACTCCTTTTAAGGGAGAAAAATACTGTCTGAATATCTAGCAAGTTATACTTTTATTCTTTAGTCTATTTAAAATACACCTTCTCAGATAACTTCAGGGAAACTCTGTATTCCTGCCTACATACTGTTTAACTGCTTTCTTAGTTTCTCTTGTTAAGGTTATTAAGGTGGGCCGAAACTACCATTCGGAATGTATGAAGACAAGTGCACAAATTTGAATCAATTCCTAGGTAACACTGTCATTTCAACTAAGTCCTGATCTACTCTGCTGTTACAGCACTTGACATTTCCATCTTAGGGATCCATAGCACTATTTCTGGTTGCTTTAGGAAGGATATGGTCCTCAACTTCAGCTACGTATATGTTGTAGATAGGTCTAAATGAGTTAAAAGAAAAGAAGCCCACCCAAGTTTACTTGGACATTTTAAACCAGAACTCAGAGAGACAAATTCCATTTCATTTTCATAGGAAATACCTGTCTTTGCTTCACTCATTTTTTGACAGGCTTGCACAGGCTCAAGACTTCATCAGGTTTGTGGTAGGAATGCTTAGTATATTTTTGCTGCTGTTTAGAGAAGTTAGATTAGTTTCTGTGTTGGTATTTACAGGTGAAGAAGTCACTGGATGCCATGGCTTGTTTAAAAAATATTTAAACATTTTAAACATGATGTTTAAAAAAACAAGGGTTTCTGAAGAGGAGAGAACTTTTCTTTAATAGCAAAGTAAGTGAAAAATTTCTCTGCATATGTTGCTTTTCCTGGGCAACTTACTCTAACTGGCCCAGCTTGAGCAGAAGGCTTAGACTGGGCATCTGGAGAGGTTCCTTCCAACTTCAACACTTTTGTAATTCTGTGATTCAGTTTTGGTTTCCAGTTTTGACTGGTCAAGGGGATATATGATGTAGCATATTCTGTAAGAAAACGGTAGGACTGTCTCATGACAGTACTTGCAAGAAGTCCAAAGCCTTGATGTAGACAGTTTTCAAGACCTTCTATATTAGACGGACATAATCATACTATCCTACGATAGTTCATTTTGGAAAGGACTTAAACAGCTCCAACCAATACCAACATTTCTGAAAAAATTGTCTTCACTCATGAACACAAGGTCCAACCTTGTGTTCAAAACAGGGTCCACCACGATATCAAACCATGTTGTTTAAGGCTTATCTACTTCTGTCTTGAAAATCTCCAAGGATTGATGCACTTCTTACACTGGAAAACAAATAAATGTGAAGATTTTTTAACTAAGTGTTACAGGGTTTACAAGTAGGAGGTAAAAATTATTATGTGACTGGGAAACTTGGAAAATTCAAACCAAAAAATGTCATGTGCTCCTGCTTACACCTCTTGCTTATGGTGTTCTGCTACCTGTGACATCCCTAGGAGTGCCACCAGCCTTGACTGTCCCTGCCTAGCACTGCCACAGTGATATCCCAGCAGGGCCAGTCTCTAGCTTGCTAGATCCCTGCCCTGCCCAACTCAGGGCTGAGGGTTCCCCAGTGCCTTGATACTGTCTTGGTCCTGCCTGGGGCAGTGGGACGGGCCCTGAATACCAGGCTCTGCTGGCTCCCCAAAGGGTGGGGAGCCCCAGTTTTTATTGGTTTCTGATACACGTCATCTTTCCAGTAGGGTCTTTTGGGGATCTACTGATTTTCCTTTCAAAGTAACCAATACCAGCTTCTCTGAAAAAGTTGTCTTCATTCATGGAATGAGGGCAGATTTAAATATTCAGTATGAAACAGTAATTGGTCAGGTGTTTTACATAGGATCTTAATATATTACTCCAAAATACTATAGTCTGTACTTCTAAATACATTTGTTCTGCATATTAATCATATCTATAAATTCTGACAGAGGAAAATAGGGGACATTACTAAAGTTAATCAGGGACAAAGGACCAGCGTGACAAGGACACTATGACAGAAAAGTGGTAATGAGCTACTAGGTTTAACTATCTGGGGCTTTAATTTAACAAATGATGCAATATTTATTTCTACATTGAGATCTTTATTTTTTTTTCCTATAATGCTCTGGAGAAATAGGAAGAATACATGGATGAGGGGAAAATGGATGTTTTAAGAAAAAAAAAAAAAAAAAAAAAGAGATTGTTGATAACGTTCAAGCTCTAATGTGTTAAAATGAAAAGCAGTGAAAATTTTGAATGAACTATCCTCTGCCTAATATATTGCAATGTGTAAGATCATGGTTTCCCACATTAGGACATACTGATTTAAAATAAATTAGGGGGGGAAATCCCCAACTTTTCAGAATTAGCAATCTGAAACATTTTGTATGAGCTGGATATTTTTCTTGTACTTAAAATGGTGTTTCTTATCTGTATTTGTATTGTAGATTTCTTGGACAGCTCGTAGAAGTTTTGCAGCACATAAAGAGAATATTTTTATTTCCTACCTTCCATTGTGCACAATACACATAAAGCAGATTGAGTACTGTCAAATTCCAGATACTCTTAATTTCCTCATTAGTTGTTTTTTGCAGATAATGATCTTAATTGTCTATCCTGTTGTTACGTTTCTTTTCAGAACTTTTTTTGAGCTTATTGATAGGTTCTGCATCTTCTGTCTCAACAGAATAGCTTGAGAACACTGCTCAAGATTATCTTTTGATTTTGTTTGACAGCCACTTTGAACTGTCTGAGCCACATAGTAGCTCTTTGTGCTGTCTAGGAGATCTACTGCATTTTGTGTTCTCAATTAAGCCCTGTACCAGGAAGCGAATGGAATCCAAACCCAGGAAAACTTGCTGAAAAAGGTAGAGGTAATATCTTCACATCTTAGACCTCCCTCTTGACTCCTTCACCTTCTGTGATGGTGCCATATGTTTTGTAGTGCTAACTACAGTTCTTGTACTCCAAACCAAGGACCTTTCCTTAAACAAGTCCATTATCATATGGCCTTTTTTGCACTCATCTAGCTGATACTGAGGTGTCTCAACCTCTAGTAGTGATGATGAAGGCAGGTAGGCTGCACAGTCTGACCTTTTGACTTTGACAGTGCTTGTGACCTGTGTGCTTAGACCACTCACACCCTTCTGATGGCAGTGCTTAACAGGAGCTGGAATAAAAAAAGTTTTTAAAATGGTTGCATTGTCCTTGAATGCTAAATGCTCCACACTCAGCTAGGCTGACGCATGCAAACAGATAACAGAAAGATTTTTCTCACTGGGAAACATCAGTTGGGTGTGTTAATTTGCCCATTGTTCACTGATGTGTTGTTCATTGTATAGCTATTCTGGTTGTGGGTTGGTTGCCCCTGTGCACGGATGAGCTCAGAGATGTATCTAAGCTCGACTCATCTTTTTTGAGATACAGAGATTTTCTTCCTTCTTTCTCACCCGGCCCTGGAACTTCAACTGTCTGGCACAATGTCTCTGATTTTTGTCCTCTGGATATAAAATAAAACAGAAAAAGCCCCACCAGTACCGAAATCATCTTGCACAGCTTCAGAATAAGCCTTTCTACCCATAAGTAAAGTCCTAAAGAAGAGTGAGCTGTTTCTCAAAGTCACAATATCCCTGCAGTTCCTATTGATTTCAGCACTATTTGTGGGTGCTCAGCAGTTCTGTTCTGCTTGCTGACTGTACAAGCATGGGCTCAATCACACTCAGCTGCATAATGAGACAAGATATAGGGGAAAAAAAATAAAATCCCCAAACCTTGCTCTTGCCTTCAGTTCCTCTTTGAAATGCAGCTGATAAAAGACCTGAATTAATTACTGGAGAAGCTGCAGAACACCCAAGAGCATGTCTTGATTCATTTGTTTTAGAACAATTAGATGTAGCACAACTCATGGTGAATGACACTGAAGCGGGCAACTCTCATGTAGCTAATATTAATTTTTCACTAGACACTCAAAGCTATGCACATTTGTATTTTCTTTCTTCACTGTTCAAAGAGCCCCTGAAGGGGCCCACTCACCATTTTTTCTCCTGAGGACTGCTTTCCCATTTATTGTGATTGCTGTATATTCACTGGGCTGAGTGTAACTTTGTATACTTTATATTTGCATTAGTATTAATATTAGTTTTGAGGTTTCATAAAATTAATTTTCATTTCAACCTGTGGTCTCCTTTCACTTTCCTGATTTCCCTTCCTGGCTGGGGATGGGTCATTGGATGATAGAGCAACTGCTATAGTTAACCCTGGATAGGGGCTAAATGTAGACAGGATATATAGTTACTGCATCAGCAACTGAGGCAAAAAACAGGCATTGCAGTGAGAAGTAAATCAAGTCAGCTTACATCAGTTGTGAAGGTATCTAGGTGACCTTAACTCACTTTGCATTGTATGAGAGCCTAGTCCGCTGTAGGTTTGGCTTTTGCGTCTCAGCAAAACATTTGATAACTGCTTAAAAAGTTAGAAGCTTTCCACAGTACCAGCTTTGAAGAACCATAAGCAGGACAACCTAGTCACTGGAGTGGGTATTTGTAAGTATTATGGACTTAATCTTTGGACTTCCACAGGTGATGCTCCTTTTTCTTTCCTTTCTGTAAGACAATTAATGTTTTATTAATTTGTGCTTTGTTGTCAGGAACACTCCAATGATAGAATTTTAGCTTCCTATATATATGAGTGGGATAGCATTTGGCTTTATGCTTTTCATTTTTTGTTATTTTTTCAGAGTGTTTTGTAACCTGTTGAATCTGGGCCTTTTAACTGCAAACTCTGTATAGAAAATTGTCTATATAGAAAATATAAAATAGCTGCATATTTTGAATGAACTAGTAGCGTTTTGCATCCCCTTTTTGCACTGAAGTATTTGACTTTTGACGGTTAAATGAAAATTTTAATTCCTGGTATGTCCAAATTTTACTTGTGAGATACTTTTATTGCTTGAATTTAGAACACACACTCTGAACTTTTTAAACTTTAGATGAGTTTCTGAAACTATATGTATAAATTTGGAAAGAAATGCCAAAAATTTCCATTGACAAATTCACTCACAGTTTTCAGTTACCTATCACTGAGACCTTGTGAAATCTCCTGAAATTGATCTTATCGAGTAAAAATATTCCAAAATGTCCAGTTCTCCATGTTCAGTAGAGTGTATTGGAGTAAGATACAGTACATTGTAAAACTATAATATAAAGCAAATGAGAAAATTTAAATCCTTCTAATGCAACGGGTAAACAATACAGATATAAAAATTCAGACAAATATATAAAGGTTGTCATAGTAAAAATTCCTTGGTTATGCTGAGTGATTTATATTATGTAGCTTTATTGTTAGTAGTTATACATGCATACAATTATATGTAAAGTGTATTCACTGGGGTAAAATTGATACTACTCTGGGAACCATAGTTTTTTATTTTCTTGACCTCTGCGTATTTAAATGCTTGCCCTTAATGTTGCATCAAGTCTGCTTTAATCTTGGATTTGAAGAAAAAAAAGTGCTGCAGAGGTGGGGCAGGGGAGAGGAGCTGAGAAACATGGCTAAACGGGTGACATAATTATATACCTTAACAGAAACTGTAGTAAATAGGCTTTAATGCTGTAGGATTGTGTGTTTTCTGTGGGTGGTACTTCTCACTCTATAGTTGCGTGGTAAGTGGAATTATGTTGCATATGAACACACAAACAACAGGTCAACAAGAAACTCTGTGAAATTATATATATATATTTTTTTTTATTTTTTTTTTTTTAATGTAGTGATGGGTATAGCAAATACCGTGGAATCTTGTCATTTTAAACTCCTGTAACAAATGTCTGCAAGTTTTCATGATGCTTAACCTTAATTACTGAACTGGATATGAGATTTTTGGGACTGGAGAATTACAAAGTGTGAATAGGTTTGCTTTCAGCTTCCTCACTGTAGTTCACATGAATTTTGATAGGGCCTATGTTTGTATAACCTAACCAAAACTGTGTTTGTCCTGTTGTATTTCTTTCTTTGCACAGTTAACAGGAAGTAATAATTCTATATAGAGTGAAAAAATAAATACCATTTATGAAGTTTATTAAGTGTTACAGTTTTCCTAATGATTAATTCCATGAGATTTAGCTATACTGCCTCTAGGAACTGAATATAGTACCTTACCATTCACTCAAATGGGGCTATTTGTGGAGAAAAGTACTTTTCAAGGTGAAAAATAGTACAGAACAGTGCTTTGGGATGATCAGTGAACATTGTTCTTTTACAGTGTTACATTTGTTGGTACGGGTCAAATAATATCTTCCCTTGTAACGTACAAGAGCAAAATACAATCACTTACTTTACTGATTTTTTTGTGATGGCTGAATCTTGGAGTCCATGAGTTTGTTAGTTTGTGTCTTTCCCTATCTTTTTTTTTTTTCTATTTCTTTTTTTTCATGTATTCATAACACTTAGCTTTGCGCTTTTTTTTGCACAACTAGACAAAAAGCATCACAACAGAACCGTCAACTGTCATACTGATGACTGTAAAAATAATGAGTTCAGTACCTCAATACTTTTATAAACATAATATTGATTAAATGAAAGCCAGCACTGCGCATTGAGCATTACATGTAAAACCACTTGTCACAGTAATTTTGGCTGTTAGAAATGAGCAGAGTCAATGGGCATGTAGGGTAGAAAAGGGCAGAATAGAATAGGGACTCTTGAATTTTTAAGCAGTGTCAGGTGAAGAGCAGAAATCTTTTCCGACATGGTACCTCCAGATACAGAATTTAGAGCAAAATCTGCTTTTGGGGTCTCTGATTCATCTTTGCTTTCTGTAACAGAGATGTTATTCCTCTTTTGCAGACACAGAGAGGACCTAATACCCCATAGGTGATCTTGAAGCCTGCATTCTCCACATGGCTACAAGGACAAGAGGCTGTGCCACTGGACTTAAAATCTGTATTGGAATAAATCTGCAAAATTAAAACAGGGAGAAGTGAACAGAAATTAGATGTTTTAAACATTTATATTTGAAGAGAGAGCCTAGTTACTTCATCTTCCATTGAAAACCATTTATTCATAGTGGATAATGAGCACAGAAGCCAGTCTTGGGGTAGGGGCAGAAAGGAAGCTGTGTTATCCCTCTTTTGTTTTAGCAACGGTGTTTCACCACTGATTACGCTGTTTTCTTCTACTTCATCTCTTGGCTTTACACTAAAACTGTTTCTTTGCCACTGATGGCCTTTGCTCCACAAACTTAAAGATCTGGCCTGGCTTTTGAAGTTGTTTTATGCATATGGGTAGCTGGCTCTGTTATGTGTCTAGGATAGAGCTGTGACCCTGTTTTAACTCGGGAAACAATGAGCCTACTCATTTTACGGTCAGGAAGAATATTTCCCATGCTCAAAGTCCACCAATGCTTGTTGCATAATCTCACAACAAATTATAGACAAGTTACTCTTGATGGAGTAACTACATCAGTGGACAAGGAAAGAGCTGCTATAGATGTTGTCTATCTGGACTTCAGTAAGGCCTTTGACTCAGTCTCCCACAACACCCTTCTCTGTAAACTGGAGAGATAAGGATTTGCTGGGTGGACTGTTTGGTGGATAAGGAATTGTTTAGATGGTCACATCCAGGGTGTAGTTGTCAACAGCTGGATGTCCAGATGGAGATCAGTGACAAGTGCTGTCTGTCAGGGACCAGTGTTGTTTCGTATCTTCATCAACGACATCGACAGTGGGATCGATGGTACCCTCAACAAGTTTGCAGGTGACACCAAGCTGATTGGTGCAATTGACATGCCTAGGGGACAGGATGCCATCCAGAGGGACCAGACAAGCTTGGTAAGTGGGCCTGTGTGAACTTTATGAGGTTCAACAAGGTCAATTGCATGGTCCTGCAACTGGGTAGGGGTAATCCTTGGTATCTATACAGGCTGGGAGATAATGGGATTGAGAGCAGCCCTGCAGAGAAGGAGTTGGGGGTACTGGTGGATGAAAAGCTGGACATGAGCCAGCAATGTGTGCTCACAGCCCAGAAGGCCAACTGTATGCTAGGCTGCATCAAAAGAACTGTGTCCAGCAGAATGAGGGAAGTGATTCTGCCCCTCTGCTCTGGTGAGACCATATGGAGCTTTCTTGTGGGATGCCCTTACTTGAGGTGGACTTAAAAGTTAGTCCCTGCCCAGTCTGTGAACTCTTCAGTGGAATCATAGACTATGCTGTGGGACAGAGCCTGAGCTTTCAGGAAGAGACAAATGAGGCTGATCAGCAAAGCTGTAAGAAATGCAATCTCTTCCCTTGTTCACTATAGCTAGAACTGTGCATGTCAGTCTTTTAATTTTGCCCAAGTCAGCTGTGGAAGCTGGGGTTAGGACCCAGTCCAGTGAATCGAAATGGGATAAAAGCTGAATGAAAAAAATGGGAAAATTGTTTAGTGATTGAAAAGATATTTTGCAACCTTGAACAGGCTATTTTGTGTACTTGTAATGAAAGCAAGGATAATGTAGGACTTCATGCCAGAAACAGGTCAAAGAGAGGCCAGTAGCCTGCATATAGGGGCTTTAACCTACATTTGAAACATGGAGTGTCAATCTGTCCCTCTGCCCAGGTAGATTGGTATCGACACCTCCAGAGTGCTCTGTAACTTCTGGGCTAGAACATTCTGAGTGTGATGGTCTTCACATCACAGTACTGCAGATGCTCAAGGAGGTCCCTTTTTCACTAATAACTTAAATAGTCATCAAATAGGGTGAGTGGAGAAGATGAAGCTTATTACTTAGAGCTTCCTTCTGGAGGAAGGAGACATGTAAGCACAGTTCTCTTCAGGGATCCACTTTTCTCCCAGCCCTGCTTACTGCATTAAAAATGGAGCTATTGAACAAAATGTGAGTGCTTGCCCTCCTCAGCCAGAACTATCAATCTTGCTGTGGACCTTTTCTATGTAAGTTTTACTGGAAGTGTTCCAAATGAAGTATTTTTAAAATTTCAGACATTTGAAGCATTAAAAAAAAAAAAAAAAGCTGAAACCATAAACAGGCTTGGAAAACACCCCTTGAGGTTACCTAATTTTATGTCTGCTTCTAGAAAGGGGTTTTGTTATTTTTGGATTAGAGGATTTTTATTTTGAATAAAAATGTGGTGGTTTTTGGTTTTGTTTTAATACAGGAACACAATTCACTAAAAAATTGTCCAAACGTCATATGTAAAATGTTTTCAGTACGATAAAATTCTGATGTGCTGTGCTGTTTTCTCAAAACCTGAGTATCTTCATTGGTTTTAGCAAAATTTTGATACTTTTTCTATTAAGGTCTTTGGCTTGCTCCTAGTATCTGATCAGAAATCCAGATAGTTGAAATAGTGCTTTGTGAAATGCTTGGGAGTTATTTATGTTTCAACACGAAAGAAATTTTTAGTGTTTAAATGTTGATAAGAAAGGCAGTGGTCCCAATAGAATAGGTGTTGCTATTTAGTTTGTGGACGAAGCGATGACTGACATTGCTAGTAATTTTTTGAAGCAAAGCCTAAAACTCTGTGGTATCTCTTTTGTGGCAGTATGTCTTAATAAACAATTTGCCTTTATTCATACAGCCTCCAGCATAGTTGGTCTCTATTCTGTCTGAGGACTTCAAATAAGGAAACAAATACAAAATAACAAAATACCATGAGGGAACTATACTCATGGTGTCTGTTAACTTAGCTAAATTAACTCACTACCACAAAATATGCTTGAAGAGGAGAGAAATGGAATGGAGAGAAATGGAAAGAGAAATATGAATGATGAAAATTCTAACATTTATAACTGAGGGATTTGAAGTGTTCAATAAAGAAGTAACCTATTGTAGTTATACCTGTGTACAGTGAATTATGGTAAAGTGATTTCTCACCTAAAGGTGAAACTGACAGTGATGCATTACTTGTTGCAGTTCTACTAGGAGAAGACTTTTTATGGGCACATTAATGATACCAGATACAGGAGTAGCACCAACACTGGTGATGGTATGCTCTCAAAAAATATATGAAGGACCAAAGAGAGGGGCACAGAAGCAGAAAAAGGACCATTAGTTATGCTATACTGTTGGCAGAAAAACTATACTGATAGATGCATATGGCTCTCCTTTGCTCCAATGTGAGGTGCAATCAGCTGAATGCACTTTCTGGAAGTGTGCTTCTGTGGTGATAAGTCTGTTAACTTCAAGAAAAAAATACCCAGAAGAGAGCCATGATTCAAAATGCTCTGCTGGTGATGTCCCTTCTCTCCCAGAAGCACCATCTTCAACATCACTACCTCTTTGTTCATGAGGCTATTAAACAGAGGAAAAATCAATACATAATTTATCTTTCCACGTGTAGCAGAGTTCAAGAAAGTGAAAGAAACTGATAATAGCTGAAGGAAAAGGCAGTACTTTTGGTACTGTGCTGGGAAGGAAAATCAGGGTTTTTTTATAGGAGAAGCTTTAATGTGCTTTTGTGCCTGTTACATACACGAAGCCTTGTGTGATAGCTAGATTTGTGCAGAGGTTCCAGTAAAAATCATCAGGAACTGATGTGCACTATTAGGAATGGGGGGAGATGACAGTAGCATTCTTCTAATCAAGAGTGCAAGTCTCACAGTACTGATCGAGAACATGAAAGGCATGGATTCAGGTCTTCCTCTGTCTGAAGAGGCTTTAAGGTCATGTTTCGCCTTCCAAGAAAAAAAAAAAATTAAATCGTTGCCAAAGAAGCAAGACTGTAAGATGTTTTCAAATTCTGTTGGCATGATTTTAGTATGTACGAATATTTCCTGGGAATTCAACCAGAAGCCGAGTTTTCTTTTTCAAGAGAGCTTTTTGGCCACTACTTTATAAAGTGATTCCTATTCACTGTCTCCTTCTGGTACCATTTAGTTACTTACATGAAGTGGAACTACTTCACCAGCAAAAGCTGGTGGACACCATCTCAAAATATCCAACAGGTCAGTAAGTAAGGTACTCTTCAGGAAGCCATAGCATAAACTGTGCACACTGCTGTGGTCCGTGCAACCCTGAATGACAATTGTAGTGCCGAGCTGCAAGCGTTCATGGTTGTTTCTGATTCCCCACTTGGCTTTGTTCTACTTGCTTGCTATTCAGTGGAATGTGGCAGGCCCTTTGAGACCAAGCACTTTTGCAGGTGCTCTGCAGACTTAGCAAACAGGTCAAAGCACGAGTGCCAAGATTTTTACCCATGCTCCTTACCCAAGGTCCACTGAAGTATCAAAGCTGCTGTGCAATAGAGCAGGTTATACACAAAGGGCTTGTAGCCTGGACTTTTGATCTAAGACCTTAAACTTTAGCCAGACAGGAAGGACTATTAATAGATAAATGTTGACGAGATGAGAAGGTTTGCAAAGATGGGATGCTTTGTTTTTCTTTTTCCTTGCTGTTTCAGAAGCTTGAAACATAAACTGTGTATTAATGAATAGCTGTGTGTGTATAACAGGGTGTATAGGTTTGGTTTTGCAGAGTGAAATATATTTATCATGGGTTACTGTTATCCTTAAAGGGAAGCTATAATGAAATCATGATGAATTACATCTATCCAACATGTACAGTAATGGGTTTAGATATAAAGTAGGGAGCAGAGTGCATTTGCCAGTACTGTACATTGATTTATACTCATGCCCTGGTATTGTTATGACTCTTGGCACTTTGAACCATGGAGTCAGTTTAGGTCTGGAATGCAGCCCTGGAGATCTTCTAATCCAACCCTCTGCTCAAAGCCAGGTGATTTCATAGTTAGATCAATCAGGGATTTATACAGGTGAGTTTTGAAAGCTTCCAATGATTGAAATTCCACAGCTTCTCTGGGCAACCCGTTCAAACTCTTAACCACTCTCATCATAAATTTCCTTTTTCCTACATATAGTCAGAAATGCCCTTACAGCAACTTGTGGCCATACCATTTTGTCCTTTTGCTGTGCACTTTTTAAAAAGTCTGTCTCTGTCTTCTCTATCTCCTCCCCTGCCCAGCCGTGACTAGATCAGTCTGAAGTCTTCTCTTCCCTAGTCTGAGTGAACTCAGCTTTTTGCCTTACATCAGCCCTGAAGTTTGTCTTGTGGACCATCCAGATATTTTCAGGTATCATTTACCTTTGATAGACCCTAATTGCTGATAAGAGCTATATGGTATTTCAGAGTGGCTACAGGCTGAATAGTGTATTTCAGTTTAATGAATAAATATACCTTCTTTTTTTTTTTTTTTTTTTTTTTTTTACAGTCAGAAAGTCTTGTACTTTTCAGGATGATTGTATTTCTGTTTTTCATCAAAATTCTAATAAAGGATGATGTTTCTGCTAGCTCAGTCTTCTGAAACACACTTTTTTATTCCTTTATGAAGCTTGCTTCCTTTCCAAACTATGGGAGAATAACCTAGTTCCAAAATTTTCTTTTGTTTTTCCTTTGTAACCATTACCCCTCAGAATTTAGAGTTGGAATATCAGTATTCAGTGACCTGTCAGAGCTATAAGAAGCAACACACCCTTGCTACGTACCACACCAGGATATGTGAACAGAAAAAGAATGAGAATGAATAGGGGCTTGACATTGCCAAACCCCAGATCAGTAGAACCAAGGAACAGACTTTACAGTTAGTTCTGAAAGAACTAACTGGGTGTCTAGACACTGCTGGGTGTCTACTGAAGAGTACCTTGGAAGGCTAAAAATAGTTGTGATTTTGTCTGTATGTGTGTGCAAAAGAGTTAGTTAAAAGTATTTGGCCTTAGTAAGTTCATCATCTTTATCAAAACACAGTTTTCTATTTGCATACCTGCTGTACGTTAAGTGTGCTGTAGTGTCTTTTGCTAAAAGACAATTCTTCTCCCATTTTTCTGAAAAAAGGAAACCATATCAACAAGGTGTCTGCTGATATGAACAGATGCTATTCCACTGACCTGCATTGAATGGTATAATTTTATTTCAATGGGGAATTTTGATATGGTCATACATAGTTTTTTCAGCTGTCTTTATTCCTACTGATTGATGTGCTATTAGATCTGCCTTTCTGTTTACTTTGTTTTTCTTTAACTTATTCCTTTATTGTGCTAGATTCACCTCCACGAGTTTGATGTGATAGCTCTAGTGGAAGATCCATGTCCAAGGGAATTCTGCAAGCAGGAATGATCCTCTGAGAAAGGAGATAGGTGTCAGGATCTCCAAGTGGTTTCCTGAGTGGCTTCCTCAGAGGCTTATTTTGGACTCACCAGTCCTTGACTTTGTAGAGTTTATGGGTAACTTATGGAAACAGGTGGGTTGTCAGCTCCCCTGTCTTTCAGTTCCCTTTTTCTGTTGTTATAGGAAGGGCTTCCTCATAGCTGTCTGACAAGGACTCTGTGTGATGAGTGAGTAGTCCTGGAATTGTGGCTATTGCAAATAATCTCTTCCCTGCCAGCTGTAAAGGATTAGGAATGTGTGGGTTGTGCACAGTGTGTGCTGCGAAACTAGTTATCTAGAGTCAAAATGGAAATGGTTTCTATTTCATGCAGCTATTTGCACGTTATGCAAGAAAAATGTTTAGCTACTGTTAAACTTCTATGAAAAATGCTGACATATTTTTTTATTTTTGCACATTTCTGTCTATGCAAGAGTGTGGGAGACTCATGCCTAGTGTGTCTTGGAGTTTCTGTTAAATTTTGGGAAGCTGGTGTAAGGAAAGACAGGTGAGTTTTTCTGGCAGTCAGCCTCTATGACACTTTACCTTGAGGATTTCCTCATTTAGGTACATTCTTTATTTCTATGTGTGGTCTAGAGAGCTTACTGTAATTGTTATCCTCAACCACAAATACCTTGACTACAGACTGTCATCATCTTCTTGCAAACACACAATAAAGAGTGAAGTGCAATGGTTCATATAATATTAACTAATTCCCTTCACTGGTGTTTTGAATTCATGTAATCAAACTCATTAGACTGACAGGCTGGTGTTCTCAGGTAGGTCAGGAGAATGGGATTCATGCTATGCTTCACTTCAGGCCTTGGTTATATCCATGTTTAGGTTTTGCAACTGGTCTTTGCTGGTGTGAGCTTTGCAGGCAGATATCTGAAGATATTTTGAGGACAAGATAACAAGATCTGGAAATTGTTAGATAATAAATACATCAGTGCCTATACTTCATCACACAGCCTTAAAATCTCCCCCTGAAGGAATAGAATCATAGAATGGCTAGGGCTGTAAGGGACCTCCAAAGGTCATCTAGTCCAGCCCCCTGCAGTGAACAGGGATACCCTCAACTAGACCAGGCTGCTCAGAGCCTTGTCCAACCTCACCTTGAACATCTCCAGGGATGGGGCCTCAACCACCTCCCTGGGTAGCATATTCCATTGTTCTACCACCCTCAATGTAAAGAACTTCTTCCTGATATCCAATCTAAATCCACTCATCTCTAATTTAAACCCATTACCCCTCATCCTTTCACTATGGGCCCTTGTAAACAGCCCCTCCCCAGACTTCCTGTAGGCCCCCTTCAGGTACCATAAGGTTGCTAGTAGGTCTCCCCAGAGCCTTCTCTTCCTCAGGCTGAACAACCCCAGCTCCCTCATCCTGTCCTTGTAGGAGAGGTGTTCCAGCCCTCTGATCATCTTTGTGGCCCTCCACTGGACCTGCTCCGTCAGACCCATGTCTTTCCTGTGTTGAAGGCTCCAGAGCTGGACACAGGGCTCCAGGTGAGGTCTCACCAGAGCAGAATAGAGGGGCAGAATCACCTCCCTTCATCTGATGGCCACACTTCTCTTGATGCAGCCCAGGATGCAATTGGCCTCCTTGGCTGCAAGCGCACACTGTTGACTCATGTCCAGCTTCTCATCCACCAACACCCCCAAGTCCTTTTCCACAGAGCTCCTTTCCAGCACCTCATGTCCCAGCCTGTATTGATAGTGAGGGTTGTTCTGACCAAGGTGCAGGACCCTGCACTTAGTCTTGTTGAACCTCATGAGGTTCACCTGGGCCCACCTCTCCAGCTTATCCAGGTCCCTCTAGATGACATCCCATCCCTCCAGCCTGTTGACAGCAAAATAGTTTCCTGCATTTTCCATATTTCCATTGTAAGGGTTTTTCAGGTTAAAATTTTGAGTGGCTTGGTGCCAACATCTAACTCATATTTATAGTTCTGCTATATACAATAACATGATCTCAGCTCAATGAGTGTAGAGTTTATTTGGCATACGTGAGTGATTTTCAGTCTCACTACTGAAGTAATTTAAACCTTCTGAATATGCTCCAAATGTTTCCAGAGATGAGATCTGTGTTTACATAATTTAGGGTTGTTGTGACTGAGTCCACTTAAATAATATATGATGGAGAGATCTTCCTGCATCCAGTTAGGATTAGAAGACTGTAGCACTTCCTTTTTGCAATTAGGGAACTTATTACCATGAAATTATCAAATTGGAGTTAATTCTTTTGGGAGTGCATCATCATGTGCCCCTCCAAATGATTATTTTGGTTTTCTTCTGTGTTTAGGTGTCAGCATTTTAGGTCAAAAATAGCTGAATATTGATCTCTATCTTTGAGACTGTGTGTACATTTGCAGTCTGTTTCTGAGCAGTAATGAGTTTCTGAAGCAATAGCCCCCTCTCGACTGTCTCCATTTACAGCACAGCAGGCTGTTTTCAGGGTGGTTGTGATGCATGTGGACCTCTATCAGAGGAAATTAACTCAGAACAACTCCTCAGACACTGAAGGCCCTTTGGAACAGCCATAAGGGTGTGAACCAACAAACAAGCCACCTCACCATGAAGTTCTTAATGTGCAGCAGGAGGCTCTTGAATCACTGAGAACCCCTGCAACATGTTAAAGAGGTTCTCACAATGTTTTAAGAACTACAGGTCATATGTAACTAGCCTTTGCCAGCTCTCAGTGCTTTGTTTCAACTGTTGTTCCTTCCTCATCCACCTACACTTTTCCTGCTGTGTAATACTCTCTCATTCTCCCCCTATTTTACCTTCTGTTACTGTAGATCTTTGATAAAACCCCATTTTTCCTTCTTCACCATTCTAAAAATTCTTTTTTCTCTCCCCATCTCTCATTTTCTGCTGTGGCAAAGTCTATCTACTCAAGTTCGGTTGAGGTGCCGCTGGGGTCTTGAAGAGATGCTGCTACTTACTAATCTGTGTTATTAGGGTTGGAAATTTATTGTGTGGCAAAGTGATCCAATGGCTCTAGCAGCCAATTATAAATCTTATGGCTACTGCAAGATGTAAAAGACATAACCAACACTAGATAAAATTACAGAAACATAAGGTGATACTCAGGGAACACCCAGGACAGCAATGGACTTTGAGGTAGCACAGAAGTACATCTGTTCTGGAGAGCCTAAAGAGATTTTTAATTAGTGTCACGTCATCAGGTCTGCTGCTAATTTAGAACTCTGAACCGTGACTTCTGAGCCTATGATGTAGGAGGGATTCTGGAAGATCTACTTTGGGATTCATGACTTGAGATCCTTCACAAGACCCCTGTCTGTGGTAATATATCCAGCGATGCTTTTCTGATACATATTAGCAATGACCTCTTGGTGCCAGCACTCATGACTTCACCCTGGTTGAATTTATTGCTTTTTCTGCACGTCTCACACAAGTGCAAGATGCTTCTGGCAGGCACAAGACATTGGGGTGGGAGTTCTGGGTAAGCAACATGAATCTCCTGTCTAACTGTGAGGGATTCTGCATCCTTTAAAAGCAGCTCCCTGAAGCAAGTGAACCGTGATAGCAAAATACTTATGTCAGAGACTGATTTCCTGGATGCTGTCCTGTATGAATGCCTAGGTCAGCGCTGGTGATCAAGTATGTAGTGCACGTAACTGCCATGGTGGTATCATTCTCCTGTCCTGCCATACAGAGACCCTGCCTAATAGCACCTTCAGCTCCTCAAGCACAAGAGTTACAGGCTGGTGCTGTTGTAATGGCATTGTGCACTGTAAATCTTCTCCACACACCACAGACAATGACAGGAGGTGAATAGTCCTGTTTATCTGGCATGCAGAAGGATTACTGGCTGAACTAGTCCTGTTTATCTGGCATGCAGAAGGATTACTGGCTGAAGTAGCAGTTGCTTGACATGACATTTTCCCTATACTCACACATGCACCTTATCACAAACAGTGTTGCATGACCATCTGTCCTCAGGCAGCCTCTAACTGATTCTGAGGGTTTCCTTTGTAATCCATGTTGCTCAGTTGCAGATGGCCCTGAGTCCTCTACACATGTTGCTGAGCAGCCAGTTCAGTCAGAGGAATGTGGGATCCATAGGGAAGCTGCAAGCTCTGGAACTGTAGGAGGCACTTTCTCATGCAGGCTGGCTCTTTAATCGAGAAGAGGAACAACTGTTTAGTTATGTCTGTGACTGATGGGAAAATGAGGGAGTGAAGCTTTTTATCACCACAGAAAGTCTTTCAGTCGAGACTTACTGCTCCAAAAGATAAAACGTGTCACAGCCAGACGCTATGGCCTGTGTAATACTGGAGCCGAAAACAGACTGTGGTAGTCTCTTCCACTGGTATGCCCTAACATGATTTTTATCTGGTATCTGATACGTGATATAGTACTTTTTTTTTTTTTTCAGTAGGGAAGAAATTATGCTGTCACTGAAATGTGTTGATTGCTTACTCTGCATGGACACACACTGTTAAGTGGATGTGCTGGAATCAGGTGTGTATCCATTCTACATATATGCAAGAGAGTAGAGGGACTAAGGGCCCCTCTGCCTTTTGCTTTATCATAAGAAGCAATGGGTAGCCTTTTCATTTGACTGAATCACCAGTGAAACTCATGTTTAATCAAATTATGGTCTTAGAGAAGATTATGCACAGCTATGTGCTCCGCTATAATGAAAATCCAAACCAGAAAGTACTGGCAATCGATCTCTATCTGCATAGATCACATTCTTCTATTCTTTGAATATTCTTAGAATTAATGAAAGCTAAGTAAGATTTTAATGGTGCTATAATGTTAGTAGCTTCTGTGTCTGACACTGTTAGGGCAAAATCCATAATGACTTTTTCCCATGCAGAGGGAAACAGATTGGATTGTAAGGGCTTTCTCTTTCAAAAAATAGTGCAACCTACTTTAGAAACAAGTTGCTTGCCTCGAGATATTTTGTATGCTGTCTTTGTAGTCCTTGATTTTATACAATAGCATGTATCGCTCACATTGGATAACAGAAAATGAGAGTGACTGCGAGGAGTCAGTGCAGAGGCCAAGTTTAATCAGCTCTGCCAAGCCTATCAAAGGACAGGTTGTCTGTAGACATGCACCAGTTTAGTACATGTAAATGAGTTTTGAAACTTATGGTGTCTCAGCCATGCCAGTTTAAGGCTTGTGTTTCATGATGATGCTCTTGTTCCATGCTGTCTTAATACATTGTAGAGAAAGATAAATGTGGACAGCATAAGAATTTCATAGCCCTTAGATACACTAAGCTACAGGGGTTTATTTCCATAAGTAAGCTATAGTAATCAGAAAACATTAAGGTGCTTGCCATGTGTGATAGGTTTGTGCCTGGGGGGGTTTGGTAGCAGTGAAGGGTGCTATTGGCATGGCTTCTGTAAGAAGCTTTGAGAAACTTCTTCAGATTCAAGTTGGACCCACCTCTGGCCAAGACCAAGCCAGTCGGCTTCTCTTTGATAACATATTTAAAAGGTGAAAAAATGTTGGGCAATTTCCTTTGTTTTGGGAAATATTTTGTTTGGAGAGGAATGGGACAGGAGAGGGATAACTATGCAGACACCCAGGTTAGTGAAGAAGGAGCAGCCATTCCACTTTGACCCATGGTGAAACAGCAGGCGGAGCACTTGCAGCACTTGGAGATGGACAGTGGGGCAGAATCCCATCTGCAAACCATGAAGGATCCCATGCTGGAGCAGATTGATACTGAAGGAGGCTGTGAATCTGAGGAGGGGCTGCTCTGGAGTGGTTCATCACTGGGAGAACACCAGCCCGTGGAAGGAACCCACACTAGTTGGAGAAGTTCATGGAGGACTGTCTCCTGTAGGAGAGCTCTTCAAGGAGTTAGTGAATAGGACACCCTGGGAAACAGTCCTCAGGGGCAAGGGATCAGAACAGAGCTAGCAGTTCTTTAAGGACACTTTTCATAGAGTGCAAAAGCTCTCAGTCCTCAGGTGTAAGAAATCAAGCAAGGAAGGGAAGAGACCAGCATGGGTGAGTCGGGACCTGCTGGTCTAACTAAAAGGCAAGAAGGAGCTGCACAGGCAGTTACAGCAGGGACAGATATCTTGGGAAGAGTACAGAGATGCTGCTCAGTTGTGTAGTGATGGGGTCAGGAAGGACAGAGCATGGCTGGAGTGGAAGTTGGTAAGGGATGCAAAGAATAAAAAGAAGGTCTTCTACAGGTATGTCAACTAGAAAAGCAAAGTTAAAGAAAACAACATCCTGCTGATGAGCAAGACTGGCAAGGTGATAACAACAGATGAGGAGAAAGCTGAGGTTGTCAATAACTTTTTCCCTCGGTCTTCACTGTCAAAATCCTGGTCTGCATCAAAAGAAGCATGGCCATCAGATCAAGAGAGGTCATTATGCCCCTCTACTCTGCTCTGGTGAGATCTCACCTGGAGTGTGGCGTCCAGCTCTGGAGCCCTTAACACAAGAAGGACATGGACCTGATGGAGCGGTTCCAGAGGAGGGCCACAAACATGAGCAGGGGGCTGGAGCTCCTACAAGGGCAGGCTGAGAGATTTGGGGTTGTTCATCCTGGAGAAGGCTCTGGGGAGCCCTTATACTTTCCAGTACATGAAGGGGGCCTACAGGAAAGCTGGGGAGGGGCTGTTTACAAGGGCTTGTAGTGATAGTATGAGGGGCAATGTTTTTAAACTAGAGCAAGGTAGATTTAGATTGGACGTTAGGAAGAAATTCTTTACTGTGAGGGTTGCCCAGGGAGGTGGTGGAGGCCTCATCCCTGAAGACATTCAAGGTTAGGCTTGATGGGGCTCTGAGGAACCTGATCTAGTTGAGGATGTCCCCGGTCACTGCAGGGAGACTGCACTAGATGACCTATGGAGGTCCCTTCCAACAGGGGGTATTCTGTGATTCTATTACATCACATGGCTGCAGGGGATGACTGTGTGGAGTTTTGCTCTTAAGGAGGAAGGTGCAGTGGGAACAACATGGAATGAACTGGGACTGACTGCAATCCCCATTCCCTGTGCCACTGTGAGGGAGGAGGCAGCAGAGCTGGGCCTGGGAAGAGGACAGGGGTGTGGGGGAGGTGTTTTTAAGATCCGGTTGTATTTATCCCTGTACTACTCTTGTTCAATTAGTGAATTGGTGGTGGTTTTGTTTAAATGAAATTGATTATGTCAAGCGAGTGGCTGCATGGTGGTTTGTTGCTGTCTGGGTGGGCTCGAACTATGACACCATGCTGCTGAGCTGCATCGCACAGCTGCATCGCACAGCAGCTTAAGCTAAAGTGAGCAACACAGAAAGAGGAATGGGAATTGCTTGTGAATTACCCTGAGAATGTAACATGTCTCTGTGGCAGCAGGGTCACAAGCAGAAATGACTCAACCACCACCAATAAATTGTGCTGTGTCTAAGTTTGACACTAACACATGGAAGGCCAATAAAGTTTTCATTTTACTCCTGTAAGGCAATACAACAATTGTTAATTCTATAATTATTGTGAGAAAAATAAAAAACAGCAGTGAAAGTCTGAAATACTTGGAGACTGCAAACTATTACAGAAGGTGATGAGGTGATGGTTCTGAAGGCTCTTACAGGTTATTGTACCATATTTTTCCATCAAACTCCAAATTCTTCCAGCATGTTGCTGCATAGTGCAGATGTTCTTCCAGGCACACAAGAGTAAATCGTATGACTTGTGGTTATTATGTACAAGAGCATTTCAAATTGTCACTGCTTTGCCATGTCTAAATGGAGACGCCAGCATCTGTACACACGCAGAAGATAGCTGTACTGCAGTGTTGACTGGTATTGAATGCACTGTGCTGCAGAGAATGCAAAAGGAACTGGATTGTCTGCTTCATGCTCAGAGTAAGTTAGAGGTTTCTCATGTTGCTTCATTCTTAACAATCTTCTCCCCCCAAAATATAACTGTAACAAATCAGGGGTTTTGAACTTCTGCACATCTGCTGCTCTGACAGCTGTCTTCTTTTGCATTGAATTTTTTTTGTCAGTACGTGCCGGTTGCTAACAATAAGTAGAAGTCATGATATGCAAAGTGTTATTAACACCCTAAGCAACAACTATGTGAAGTTGTGTGATGATACCGTGCAAGTATAGCATGGTGCCTCATAGGTGTACTACAGTTCTTTTACATAAAGATATTAATAAGAATAATGGACAAAATAATTTTTTATACATCATCATAAAAAGAACTTATAGAATATTGATTAAATAAGAAAATAACACCATTCTTTTCAAGAACAGGCCTTTATTTTGAAAAACAAAATAGAAATGCATTAATTCATTTGTAAATGAAAATAATTAACCTTCAAACATGCAAAACTCATTTACGTGCTTAATCATAATCACACTGCCACAGGACATGTAATTATGTTTTGTAATTCTCTACCTAATTATATGGATCCAGAATATAAAAAATTGACTGCCTAAAAGAGTATAAATGATAAATGCTCATGTAACTGCCTTTCATATTTTGACTGCTTTTAAGATACACTGATGTTTGGAACTAAAAATGTTCAATGGCTTATTCCTGCATTATTTATATTCTCTTTCCTACCAAATGAAGAAGGGCTGATGATTGCTGTGAAAGCTGCATTATTCCATTCTGAATACTGGTGACAAAACATGAACTTTGTTAATATTTAAACAAGTAAAAAGCTCCAGACCTACAAAAAAATGATGCATCACCTGGTCTTTATTAGGCAGACTAACCTCATATTTTTATCTAAAGTTTGATTTTCCATGATTTTCCTTTCTATTTTTGGATTTTTTTATCTGCCTTTTCACTCATTTTTCTAGTTATTCTACATTGCAGGTCAAATGTTGATTACTCTTCTAAGTGTCACTCATGCTTTTTTGAACTTGTTGCCTAGAACTATGTATACCAGTTAGGGAAATTGTCATTATTAAATCAATTTTATTTTCTTAGGATGTTTTAGGAATTGTCAATTAAGGATGGATTCTACTGCTGGAGCAGTGGTCCATAAAACTAGTTTCTAAGTAAGCAAGCTGCAAATAGTCTGTGACAGGCTTTTGCTTCCAATTGGTTATTTTATCAGTAAGTTAATCAAGAAGAGTAAAATAGCTATGCCATTAGTTATTTAGCCTTATACAGTCTATGTTTTTTGTATACTCCAGTGAGTGTCATTAGTGTGATTAAATTAAACCTGAAGAATGAATGAATGAATATGCAAATCCTGGTTGTTTATGCATAACCAACACAGTTTTAATAAGCAATTAATTTGATTTTGTTCTAATTCTGCAGCAGGTCACAGCCAATCTTCTTCACCATTTCTCTGAGTGCTATTTGAACAAGTATCATTAATGTTGTAGTGCTTCCATTGTACAAGCTCTGACTGGACAAAGGCATACAATGGACTTGAGCTGGGTGTGGTAGTACTGATGGATGCTTATCTTGGATACCACTTGGAGGTAAGGAGGTAAATAAATTTAAAGCTTTCTTATTCTGGTGTGTAAGACTGGGGAAGAGAGCCTGTTGCAGCCACTTTAAGATGTTTTTGATTTATTGTTTAATCATAACTTTCCCTCAAATTGCTTCTGTAAGTTTTAATTAATAAAAAGCATATTGTGGCTCTTCAGGTAAAGAGATTAAGCATTTGGAATCTCTCCCTGTAATAAAAAAACAAGCTAAGTTAGACATGAGGAAAACCACTTACCACTTTCCTAGAGTAGTTAGAAAATCTTAAATGACCATTGAGAACCATGTTTTACTAGTTCTCACAAAACCAAAGGAATTGGCAGTTAGGTAGTAAACACAAGTCTGCTTTGGTGAACTGGATAACCACTGAAATCAGATGTCAAATGGGGCTAAGAAGAGATTTTTACAATCAAGATATGACTTGTGAAAACTGAAGAAAAAACAGAGAGTGAGGGCACACTCTTCAAAGAATTTCCCCATTAAAATTTAGTATCTTGTCTTGCCCAATGGGAAAAAAGTGAATCCTTTTCAAATCTAAATTATTATAAAATTATAAAAAGGTCTCTCTGTTACTCAGCATCATTTTACTTATCTACGCAGGGGAAGAATAGATTAGACATTGCACTAGTCTTCATGGTCCCCAAGTTAACTGTGTCACTTTGCTCCAGGAGAAAAGAGGTTCCCTGAGGCTGGAGTTCAACAAAACTTCACCACCACAGCACAAAGAAAAATTATGGGATCTGCTTTAGACTAAGATGGATATCTCGTCATCCAGCTAAGGCCGTTTCATTTTATAAAATAACTTCCTTTGAGTAGGTGTTGGAAATTATCCCTCTGGAAAGCAATATTTTTAGTCTCAGTATGTTTAGGGCCATCATATCTCCAGCTAACAGAAAGCAATGTATTTCTGTAAAAATGAATGTCACTTTTTTCTCTACAATGTGAGCAATATTAACATTGCCTTTTTAATGCATCTATTAATCTTAGAACACTATCATTTGTGCCTAGTTGAAGACACAAAGCATCCAGAAACCTGGTGATGATTTCAGGGGCAAATACTGATTTCTCACAGTGGGGGTGAAAAATTAATTATAATGAATGTGACTAAATTATGTTTATTAATACCTACATCATCAGGGAGATTTTCCCTGAGGTACATATCAGGATGGACACACTTTGTTCATGAGAATGGGCAGTTATTTGATAAATCATGCATGGTGGCATTAGGGAGGATTCCTTGGTTTAACCAGTAGACCTGATTAGGACTTTGGTTTTTTTTTACCTATTTGAGCTTTGGAGAGTAGAGACTTTCATTTCCTGCTACTCCAAAATTCTAAGAAGACATTGGCAGCCTTTGTCACTCTCTGTAGGCACATTAATTATTTAAAGCTAACTTATCACACGACTGGATTTTTCCAATTCCTGCTGCAAGTTTGTGTATGTCTGACAAATCGTCCCAAGAAGAGGTCTCAAGGGAGCTAAACCAGCATTTTTCATTCATAGAACCTCACCTTTGAAGTCACTGCAAGAAAATGTACACTACTGAGCTAGGAGTTAGTCACAGAAACAAATTATTCCTAAGGGTTCTTGCAGCAAGGCTTTCCTTCAGCACTGTTTCACCATCATCACTAAAAAGATAGGGACAGAACAGACCTCAGGAAGCCAAATAATTCACCCCCTGCCTCCAACAGATTTTATTCCCCTGCAAGGAGATTTCATCTGTATGCTTTATGCTAACAGGTGACTGCCTGGTCTGGGTTTGGATGTCTCCAGTACTGGTGATTCTACAGCAGATTCTAGTACCTGAATATCCCTACCATTTTTCTAATACCTTGCCTTACTCTTCCTTGATGTAGTTTACTTATTTTGCTGTCTGCCATGGACATAGTGAACACTTCATTCTGAATAATGTTAAGACTGAGGTTATCTTCCCTGCATTTTTTTTTTCCCCAAACATATGGGGAAAACCTAATACATATGTGTGCACAAGCACACGTATATGTGTAAATGAATACACATAATTTAGTCTTTCGTCTGATTATTTTTGCTTTTCTCTAGGAAGTCTCTAGTGCAAAAAAAAAGTGATCAATACTAGATATACTACTCTCTCCTTGCCCGTTTTGGTGAGAAGAAAAGTTTTTTTCCTTCCTGGATATGTCCACACTGGGGATGTAGCTATATGCAAGCATTGCTGAAGAGCTTTTCCCTGGGGAATACCTGTGGGAGGGATCCCTAGCCCATTTCTCTGCATATGCTGTCCATGAATCATCTCTGAGAGGGATGAAGTAGATAAAGTAGATTCTCTTCTCTCTGAGTTACTTCAGTTGCTTCACTGAGAACAAAACTTTCCTCCTCTCAGAACTCAGCCTGCATCCTAACTTCAAGTAGTACAGACTATTTTTCCCTCCAGCTACTGAGCTTTTAGTAGGAAGACTTCTTTTTATGAGCTTTGTTTCTTCAGATTAAAGGTCCTTCCAGCCTTTGTACAATGAATGGCTGTCATTTGCCCAATTAGCTCCAAACTCTGTGTTTCTTCTGGAATATCAGTGCTGCTGTAATTTCTCCTGCTGTGGTGTGAAGAACATTGTGACTGCTTGACCACTTCAGATGTGAACTCAGACTATTGGTGATCTCTGAGGCGTGTCTTACACAGACCCACAAAGTCTCCTGCTGGTCGAGGACAATTAGAAATAGTCATACAATAACAGATCATCGTTGAAAAGAAAGAAAGATGCTGTCTTAGAATCAGAAATGTTCATTGTCAGTCCCTCACTCCTTGGAAATCAGTTTATTTCTGAATAGTAATTTAGAAGTATTTTTCAGACATCATTGAATGTCAATGATATTGTTGTTATCATTAGCGTGGTGCTCAGAAGTTTCAGGAGACCTTGGTTTTCTCAGAGGAGCTCCAAATTCCAGAAGAGGCTCTAAATGGTGGAGGAGAAGATCCTGTTCAGTATTGCAGTGCTGAGATGCTGCACTTGATGTAAACGTACATGTGCTGTGTAGCATCTTTTGAGGTTCTACAAAATTCTTCAGACAAACTCTGAGATTGACCTTTTAGTTTCTACTTACTGCCTTCCAAATGTCAATATTATTCTATAACACCGTATCTATTTTTATATTAAAAAAATACATTAAAAACCCATATAAAATTCAAGATCCTGAGAGACAGACAGTATGTATTTTCAATAAGGTCACAATGTTAATACAGCTATCTTGACTCTAGCACCTGACTTAGTTGTTGCAGAATTTGCTTGCAGTATTCACACAAAGCATGACTTTGTGCTTTGTAAATGCTCGTGTATGGATAGAAAACAAGGATAAGACTGTATCTGTTTTGTGTGTGACACCTGCTGGGATTGCCAGGGTGGAAGATACGTGTGAGTCTCAATCTCTATAGGACATTTACAATGTCCCTTATATGCATTAACTTTATTTGTGCAGCTCTGGTGGCAGCAAAGGCTGATAGAGGAGGACACGGTTCTTCATTCCTGCGTCAAGATTAGCCATGACATATGGTAGAGTTCTCACATAGGCTACCCAGGGTACATACTGCATGTTATACTGTATCTAAACTGGCCTTACATCTCTACATTTAACAGTCCTAGAAATAACCACTGAAAAGAGAACAAAACTCTCCCACACTCTTGAATGTGCAGTTCAGTCAGAAGGCTAAAGAATGTCGTTCACCTCTTCCTCCTTCTCTCAACTCAGTGAACCATTTATTTCTGTATGCAAAGTAGGCAGGAGTGACAGTGATTTTTTTCCCCTGTGACTGTAGCCAAGTCTTTCTTCTGGAACATATTGATTAGTTTATATTCCCTTCCCTTCAGCACAAGCAAAGATGAAGTCATGTTTCTAATACTGGAGTAAGATTCAGAAGAGAAGAGGTGCCCTGCCTTCATTTTTATTTAAACTAAAAAAAAAGCACCTTGCTGTGCAATTTGTAATCTGTTTTTTGTTTCTTGGGGGGGGGGGGGGGGGGTGTTGGGGTTTTTTCCTATTTTTAAAGAGCACATCTAGGGGAAAATTTTGGGATGTGAGTTCCAGGTAGAAGCACATATTTCCTTGTAGCCTTGATCTGAGTGCTTAACCCAGGCTCATGGGTTAAGCATGCTAGTGCTTCTCTAAATTTCATTATGATGTTTGCTCTCCCTGTGAAATTTATAAGCAATCTGTGTCTGGTTACGTCACTGCATTCACTGGGCCCGAGCACCTCTTTAGTCAGTCCTTTCATAGATCTGACTCTTAAGCTCAATGTAGATGCCCTCTTTCTCACAATGTAGATGTTCACAAGGATAATTACGACTAACTTATGGCTAAAAGCATAATATTGTAAAATAACATAAAACTAAATATAAACAGATTCAACTGTATTTTATGAGCAAAGAATAGGTCTTTTAGCAGATGCATGCTGCCCCTGAGTAAAGAATAGCAATAACAGCAGTACTCTTAAGGTATCTACAGTCTAGAGTGTGTGTGGAAATTAAGATAAAATATCACTTTTACATAAAACAGTGTCTGCCAGATATTTTTTCTTCTTCTATTTCATCAGTGTCTAGTCCCACTACTACTTGCAAGCTGTAACAGTGGAACGTCTCAAGGAGTAGACTAGATAGAGTGAGTAGTCATGCCTTTGTGCCCTTAACCTTACTCTGAGTAGGTGGACATGAAAGTGATGTGTACATATACAATGCAAACACAGGTATCTGTACATCCATTCAGTCTTCACACTATACCAGGTAAGTTCTCTGCTGCCTATTAGTTTGGCTGTAAGTTTTTAGGGAACAAGATGTGACTATTTTTAGGTTAATATTCTTCAATATGATAAGTAATGTAGCTTCTTCCTTTGTCTTTTGAGAAGCACCTTAATTAAAACTTAAAATAGGAAAGATGATCCTCTCCTTCCAGCCCGTCCAGCAACTAAAATTTTTATTTTGAGGGTTTAAAAAGTTTTTTTTTTTTTTTTTGTCTTTCTGGTTTTTATACTAGAAATGAGTCTGGGTTTTTTTGGTATTGTTGCCACTTCACAGAATCACAGTGTGTTAGGGGTTGAAAGGGACCTTGGAGATCTTCGAGTTCAACCCCCCTTCCAGGGCAGGATCATATAAACTACCCTACAACCTAATCAACTTGTTTATCACTTGTTCTATGTGTTACATTTTGGGTGAGAATAACTTCTTCAATTGCATGGGATTCTCATCCAGTTAATTTAAATGCGGTGAATATTCTCAGGCCCTCCAGAAAGTAATTTAAAAATATATAATCATCACCTTTGACATTATAGCTATTATATTTGTCAAAAAAGCACATCTTTCCTAACATGCACATGACCCTTCTTCATTTTATGTCAGAAAGTATAAGATAAATAAGCTCAAATCTGTTTGTTGTTTTGCATGCCTTCTTTTAAATTAGAGGGGGGAAAAAATCAATAGACTCTCCACTTCCTGAAATCTTCATTCTGTAAGTCCACTTCTAGTCATCAGGAACTAATGTTTGTTGCAATCTGAGGATAAATATGTGTGCATGACTAGTGTAAGTGAACTGCTTATTACAATATTGACAGTAAAGCACTGATCTGCTTAACTATTAACAAAGGCAGTCTCGGTTTTAAAGGGTAGTGTCAAAACAAAGAGGAAAGAAGCCCAAATCTGAAGGTAAGAGGGTAGGCTCTTCACTAAAGACAGGTGAAAAAAACGTCTTGGCCCCCTATATAAAAACCTTATCTTTCTGCATAATCAAAAGACCTTCCTATCTAAATGTGTGGTGAAAAAATAACATTTGCTCAGGACAGGTCTTGATAGCTCCATCTCCTCTCTTTTTATTCCATTTTGACTCCTGATTTGTGTTCTTGAACACTTTTTGTGTTTAATCAAATTCTGTCATTTTACAGCTTGTCATTTTAGCCCCTTTAAAGAAATCCTACCAAATTGAGACTGCAGAGTAAGCAGTATGTAATCATAATCTGATGTGATCATCTATTGTATTGTATTGTATAGGTGCTTCAAAGAATACCTCTGTCTACAGAAATTTCAGTCAAATCCCTGACTGAAGTTTACTGTTTTACCTAAGAAAATTCCTGAACCAGGTGTATAAATATACGAGATATAATCAGTTTTTCTTTTTAACTGTAATATATGACATCTTCTGCAAATTGCTCTTCGTATTCTCAGGTACACCTTAGCAAAACCATAACACTTCATTTTTCTTTAACTGCCTCATCAAGATCCTTACATGCTTTGATGGAAATCTAAAATTTTGGGACTACTACTGCTGCTATTTGACTTCAGAGCTCAACAAAACTGCAAACAAAACTGCAAACACAACTGTTTCACTGTGTTTCCTGACTTGTTTCCCATCCATCTGAGACAAGGGTTTCTTTTTGTTCCATTTGTATCATACCTGTCAGAGTGGGGTCATGTTATGATTAATTATTGTTAATGGTGAAAAACAATTATCAAATAATTTATGGTGATTATGATTCCAGTAGCTGTGGCTGTTTATGATTGGCACTCTGGAGTGTAAAGCCACTACATTTCAGATCCGTATGATCATTGCTGGTTTCTCATACTAACCTCCAGTATGGCAATGAAGCACTGTTGTGCCTCAACACATCTACTTCAGCTGCATTACACGTACCACCTTTGTGCTTTGTAGTTGTTCTACAAGTAGGATTGTGTAGGATGACATGACAGGTCATTTTTGGTTTTGATGTTACCTTTTCTTACAATGCCAAATCACCTCTTGAAACTTTCCACCTGTTACAGTGATTTATTCTGTTGAAATTTCTATTTATCCTTTCTTGAAAATCTTGGGTATGTTCCTCTATACTACTCTTTTCCCAGGTAGAAATCATCAAAATGGTGTCTAAAAGAAACTAGAGACAGAAACTGTAGTGAAAACTTCCAGGTGAATGGGTGATATCAACTAATTCTTTGGCACACAACAGGCAGTCCTGCAGTAACATATCAGATGATACATTGCACATCTCTGATAACAACATTTATTCTTGAAAGTACTTCTGAACTCATTAATATGAAGAACGTGTTTTATATCCTGCTGTAAGTATTGTATTGTAGAAACTGAAGATGCTTGAAGGGAAAAGGAGGATATTTTGTGTGTATACTGAGTTACATTCACAGAACAGGTGTTAAGGTTTGCAGCAGGTCAGAAATGTTCTGGGACTTTCTTACTGCTTTGAAGAAAAAGAGCAGGAAAAGGTCAGATAACAGCTCTAGGTGGTGTGGGTATGTGGATAACCATTTCAGAACAGCAACCTCCTGACCTGCTGAATTATGGCACAAACCACAGTGTGACACTCTACCGCATCTTGCTGCAGAATGGATATTAAAAGTGTTTCTATCTCTTGTGCTTTTGCAATACAAAGAGTAAAAACTGTGATCAAACAGAAAGGTTTGGAGAAAGAATAATTGAACTTTATGATGTCTAGTCAGTATCATAGACATCAAAATGAAAATGATGATAAACAAGCTACTCAAAGAAAAAAATCATATGTATTCATACGTATCACATTATATTCACATTCAAGTGACACGTGACAGGTTGCAGTGCATATAAAAGATCAGCTCAGATATTTCATATTTGTACTGACTTGTGGACTGACACATTCAGATAACTTTCTGTAAGGACTAAATTTGTCAGAGTTGTCTGTAAACAGGATGTCATTTCCCAGGATTAGAATGGTATTTCCAGACCAGCAATGGATTCTCTTCCTTTCACCTTTTCAATATTTTTCCTGTGTTGACTAATGCAACATAATATCTGTTTGGCCAAAAAACCCACCAACTTTATATTGCCTCTTTGTTCTCAGAAGCTTTCTCCACTCTTCTTGATAATTTTCACTCAGTAATTCTTTTGAGGTTGCTGCCACAGTTTCTTTGCAAAAGAGGTAGCCAAAAATGCCAATCTTTAGGTAGTTTTGGTTTTTTATTTAATGAGGATTTTAGCTCGATTATTCCCCAAGGTTAATTATTCCAAATTCATCTGAATTTGTAGATTTATTGAAAGTAATCACAGCTGTGATGAATTCATAAAAACCAGTATCTTTATTGTGCTGCTGTTTACATTTCTGTTTTTGCATTTGAATTACAGCATTTAGCATTACATTTGAAGTCAAGTTCTGATGACGTTCGTGAGTAGCTACAAGAGTAAATGGCCTTTTAGAAGCATACGCTGAAATGCAATGAATATCGTAGCACTGCTTTCACCAATTAGTACTCATAGATTGATGAGCAGACTGAATAAATTCTCTCCTGCTCTCACAGCTCTTTTTTTTTTTTCCTCTGATGTTTAGTTTACCTCTTTCATAATACTTAAAGAATGATAATTCTAAGCTGAAATTGGGGCTTCTTAATCTTAGTTAAAAATAGTCTCTGAACTTGTACCGGAAATTTCCTGATGTCAAATAAACTAAACATCTCCTTTCAATTTTTTTTTCTGAGATCTCAGAGCTTCATTCATCATATCAGAAAGGCCAAGCATGAAAGGAAAAGAGCTATAAGAGACATTGGAAATATTACTTTTATTTTTAAGGACAGTTTGTTCTTTGTTTTAAAGACATTTTATTTACTAATATTCTGGTTTTGCTATTTATTTTTTCTTATTTTTCATCTTTCTTAAGAGAAAAGAAGACTTTATTTGTAAGTCTTTCACAATAGCATTGTGCTCTAATTATATGCTATTTATCCTTAATGTAATAGGTGGACGTTCTGGAGGGAAGTAATTTTGATATCAAGACTTCCAGCAGACATCTATTCACTCCTGTCTCAGCTTCAGTGTCCTGAAAGCAAATCAATATGTTTCTGCCCTACTGGCAGTTTATAATGGCTATCAGTTTATAGTGCCTAAGCTGCAAAACTTATTTTATAAAACAAGGAAAAAAGCAATTTGAGACACCAAATTCTGTAAAAAAAACCCAAACAAATATGTGCAGTTATGTTACTGATTTAATGCTACTACTCTAATGTGCTGTGTTACATGAACAAATTGAGTTACAGGACTCGTTTATCAACAGGCAGCTTTTAGTTACTACTGATTTTTCTTTTTCCACAGATATATACTTTTAGAAAGTAACAAAATGTCCAGAAAAATTGTCATTATCCAAAAGTTCTCTTATTTTAATTATGTATTCTGAGAGATTCATGGGGAAGATAATATAATGCAGAGTTCTTCTAGGCAATGTAAGAAATAGCTGTCTCAATCAAACACTTAAGAAAATTTATCACAAGGCCACTGATTGACAGCAGTGACAGCAGGAGCTTCTCAACCAATTCTCTTTTGGACTTGCAAGATGATTTTTTCTGGGCCATCTGGAAACAAACGTGAGCAATATGTCACCTTTGTAAGCCCAGATATTGCATGTGCCCTGAGATGTCTGGGTTTGCCACATGATTGTTGCCAGACAACTGTTAAGAGGCACAGAGACAAAACTTCCTTCTTACCCCATGGCTGTCATCTCTTTTTTTTTTCTCTCTCTTTTTTTCTCTTTTTTCTTTTTTTCTCTTTATTTTCTCTCTCTTTTTTCTCTCTTTTTTCTCTCTTTTTTTCTCTCACTTTTTTTATCTTTTCTCTCTTCCCTTTTCCCCTCTTCCCTTTTCCCCTCTTCCCTTTTCCCCTCTTCCCCTCTTCCCTTTTCCCCTTTTTTACTCTTTCTCTTCACAAAACAAACAAAAACAACAACAAAAATCAACAACAAAAACAACAACAAAAACCCCAAACAAACCAAAACACTACCCTTTTGGTTTTGAATTATTCTTTCTAAGAACTGCCAAGGTCATGCTAGTGCTTCCAAGAGTGCTGGAGATTCATTTGCCCTCCCTCTAAAACTTTTATAACATAAAGTTTCAGGTTAAGTGCTCAGTAATGAAAATCTCAGCAAGTTGACCTGTCAACATAAGGGTGCTTCTCCTGACTGATCATGATTGGCATAGACATCTGAAATAGTCCTTTTTTCTCCACCTCTTGTTATGGAACACCGGTATAGAACCATTAAGGGTAGAAAAGACCTGTAAGATCATAAAGTTCAACTGTCTACACGTTGTTCTCTGGTCACAGAAAATGTTAGGTATCAGGGTTAGTAGAGGTTAAAAAAAAAACTTTGGAAAATAATATTCTCTTTTGGCATCTTTTCCTCACCTGAGTTCCTTACACTCAGGTTTTCGTCAGAGCTGTGGTGTGAATCTGGATTAAATTTAACATAACTTCACCAAACTGGCAGGGCTACTGATGATGAGCAGACTGTTTGTTTGGTTCGAATTTGTCCCTCATCTGCCTCCATCCCTTGTGGCTCTTTGGAAAGAAGAAGTGACTTCTGTTTCTCCTAAAGCAGACTGATTGGTGGGTTTTTGCCCACAGAGGTACAGCTGATACGTATGCCTTGCCAAAAGCAACACATTTATGAACACCCAGCTTCGGAGCATTCAAGGTCTGAACACTTGCAATCTACCCTGCAAACTGGATTTCAATACTGTGCACATCGTTTGCCAGTTGGGTAGTTATTTATGGGCATTCTTATGGTGTGCATAAAGCCTGCTGTCTTGAAGTTGTTCTGAGAATTGTGCCAATGACCTACATAGGAAGGCAACATTTAATTCCAGATTTTTAAATGAGACATGCAATTTATACAATTCCTGGATAAAATGACATTCTGATGTGAGCAAGAAGATCGTTTATCTCTTCCAACACATCCCAAAAAAAGCGTGAGAATTAAAGGTTCAAAAGCCTGAGATTTATTATTTTCTATGCCAATTGAAGGCTGTCTTCATGTTCAGTGTACAAAAGGCCATTTGGTTGTTACTGAAATTGCTGACTAAAGTAGCCAGAGCTGACACATTTGTCAGAAGACTGTCAGGCATCTGATTCAATAAAGGTTTCCAGCCTTTTGTTTGACATTTTGGTGGTTGGTTATCATTGTGAAGGGGATGGTTAGTGAATTCTTTTCATCCTGTAGCTCATGCAGATATAACTTATTTTATAGCTCTGCCATCCCTAAAAACTAAAGCAACATTTTCTTCCTTTCCAGATGCACTTAGGCAAACTTTGTTTTTAGCAATAACCACTGCTTTCAGAGAAAAGATCTTTTTTTAAAATCTATACTCTCTCAACACTTCAGACCACAATCATCACTGCAGGCAGATGAGACCTAAATCTGTGTGTCATTTCCTAGTGTTTCTTTTTCATCGTGCCTTCCTGTGACGAGACAAGCACTTCGTAATTCCCACAGAATGTCCATGACAAAAGAAATGTAAACCTCATGCAAATATTTTTTTGTCCTGCAGTAGAAAGCTAATCTTTGAGATGCAACTGGTATAGATAGATTTTAATATATTAACTATGTAAACATTTGTGGAGTGGTCTGATCCTTGATACAATACAGCAACTATGTTGGGGATTGCAATGGGCTATCTTTGTCTTCTCCTTATGAGAGATCAGGTATGGATAAAGAGTATTAATGCAAAGTATTCTGAGCTGTGTTAAGACAGAAAGAAGAGAACTGGTTTCCTAGGTTCTTGTACTAAACAGATGATCTCCTATACATTATTTGTTGGCAATCCCTTACTCTATGAAGAATGTGGGAAAGGTAATGTGAGGAGGATGAAAAGCCTCTCTCTCCGGTCTTACAGCATGCTGCCTGGACAACATCAATAATAGAAACCACTAGCCTGCCTCTGAGTGAAAGTGTAGCCCAGTTTTGGCTTTGGACTGCTGCCTTCTGTGATTTATGTTCAAACTCCACATTTCTGTCTCTGTAGAGATGATAGAGATAATCTTTCATGAGTATGCCGCATGCAGGATTCATATTCAGTTTCCTCAAGCTGTGGACTGGAAGACTCTATCTTTTGAAGAGTGAAATTAAACTATCTAGTAGACTAAGACAATACTGGACAAGAATCATTCTGAACCTCCTTGCCTGTAAATGATGGATTTCCATGTCCTGCTTCTCATGACCACAAAGACTAACAAGGGAAGAGAAGGATGGTCATATTTCTTTATGTTCATCAGGGGCTACCTTTCCTCATGATCACAGTCACTTCTGAGAGAAAAAAAAAGCAGGTGTCTGAAGACTTTGGGTAAGAATGTCAACTTTTGTGTTTTTGTGGTTTGCCCAGGCAACTACTGGGACCATCTTATGCTTACTGTGAAGAAAAAAAAACCCCATGGTGGCATATACCTCTACATTCTGTGGAACATATATCAGTTTGGTCCTAGTTCAAATCAGTTTTCATAGTTAAGTGCAACGCTGAGTTGCCTCTGCTAAACACAGTACATCCTGGCTATACTTGTTTAATTGCACGAGGGACGTACATTCCCAGGCTGAAGATTTACAGGTGAGGATTCAGGTGTCCTTTGTTATTTGAAAAATGCACTCTGATGCTGCAGTGTGCCTTTGTCTCCAGATACCTGCCCGCTTCTTTTCTGTTTGCAAAACCTGTAGTTTCCAGCGCCAGCCTTACCTCAGGTTCCACATTGAGAAAGCAGATATAAGAGATTCCCTCACTCAAGGCCTCTTCTGGCAGGGTATCCTCACCCAAGCTTTTGTTACCTTGACTGCATCACTGTGGGCCTATCAGAGAGCTGGCACCCATCTTTTCCTTTACTTCTATTGTGACCATCTCCAGGTTTGCTTGTTATTTTCCTCTTATGTTGGTGACAGACTAGCTCGTGTAGGAAGTGTTACTCTTCATCCTCTCTAAAGAGAAAAGAAAGATGATAATCCAGCCTTGGCTAAAGGTGATAAAACTGTTGTATCTGTAAATTTAAGGTCACTTGCTTTTTTTCCGATAGCCATTCAAGAAGGTACTGATCTTAGACTTACTGAATTTAACATGCACTTCTTTTGTCTCCAGGTAGAAGTAACACATGGAGAAGTTATGAAGCCCAGTGAATCAGGAGCATTACATTCAATGTTTAGGAACTATTTAACTCTTAGTTTTTTCAATATATTGTCTGTCATAGCTGCCATTCATTTCATCTGAAGTTAGCTGTTGTTCCTGGACCTAGATTTTTGTTCAAAGAATAGATTCTTTATTGTCTACAGAGTCAATTCAGTTCTTGGACACCAAACACTTCATATTTTGGTCTTCAACACTGGGTCTCCAAAATTTAGACACAGCATCTAACATGTTTTACATGTGACTGAGATAGCACTGGATACTCTGGCAAAGAAGGGATTTCTACTTCTGTCCTGGTTTGAGTGAAAACGGAACTAATTCTGTTCAGTAATTTTA
>JANVCC010000075.1:3860533-3911362 GCA_025345505.1 Todiramphus chloris collaris
GCGTCTGTTATAGGTTTTAGGGGCTGCCCTGACCCTAAACCGCGACAACTTCAAACTAGTTTCCTTATACTAGCACTACAAGGTGATTTATGATATAGTCACCTTTTTATCAAGACTTTGTTTGAAGAGAGAGTGCACTTTTAAGAAGTCTCAGGGTTACTACACCTTCAGATCCTGGGCTGAGTTTGGCTAAGGACCATCCATTCTTCAGTCAGGCATCATGTCTATCAAACACAACAGTTCTCATAATAATGCAGTTTGGAGATTTTTGTATAGTTAGATCCAACATCTGTAAGAAGATGCCCTTTTCAGCATCTCCCAGAGTCCTGCTTTGATGTGACAGGACCCCGTGCCACCCCAGACCTCCTTTTGTGTAAAGTATTTCAGCAACCAGAAGGATGACACTGGTTCTGCAAACGAACCCTCATGTGAATATATGATTTCTGAGCTGTAGAACATTTTGGATCTTCTTCTGACAATGCTCTTATGTACTGTGCTAAGAAAGTGACACAAGATTCCTGCTTTTCTTCAAGTGCAGGAGAGCATCCTTTGGTGAAATAGGAATTTGAGATGAGTAACAGGGAATCCTCTGTGACAAATACCAAGAAAAATGGATAGATTTTCACACTCTTACAAATGGTGTCAAAAGTACATCTCAGATGCATTTCTGACACCAAGCCTGTGTCTTTACTCCCCCTTTGCTTGTCCTGGAGTAATCTGGATCCATTCACTCTACTTCAGTAAGGTGAGGCATCCTTCTGTAAGCACCTTTATCTCATGGCACGAATGTTGACTGTCTTTTATCACTAGCACACCTCCAAAATATGAAGTATCATATTCCTCTTAATTTCTTTTCCCAGTTCAAACATGAGTATCCTCTAGAGGAAAATACTTGGTATCACTGAAGGAGTCATTTTTCTGCTTGGCCAGAGTTTCTCTGGCCTTCCTTTTAGACCATCACCCTCCAGGATGTATGTAACCTCAGTGTTCACACCAAGCACTCACAAGCTCCTGCAAATTTTGTGTAATAGGTCTCCATTCTGGAAGGAACTCAGGGAATATTAAGGACTCTCATGGTCCAAATTTTTGAGTCTTGGTAGTTTGTTCACCGTTGCATGGTATATCTGAAAGGGTAACTTCTGGTAGCCATTATTTTGGCTTGCAAAGGGAGAGGAAGTGACCTGTATACTTCTGCCCTCCCCAAACAGCTTATTTCAAAGTTAATGTGTTCCTGCGTACCCCTGCAAATTTCTTGCCAAAGTAGTTTCCAAGTGTCACCTCAAGACAATTCTCGTGGCTAAATTCAACTCCTGCAAGGCTGAAGCCACACTTCATACCTTTGGTTTTAAGAGAACTCTTTCTTATGTTTACAGTGCTCACTCCTTCAAATACTGTAAGGTCTATTTGAATTATTAGCTACAGGTCCAAAGGAAAATCCATTTTCATATAGTAAACTTGACAGTACACTCCATTAGAGTTCAAGCTATGTCTGAGACCTCACTAGAGAACGTTTTCCATTCCATTGTTCCCATTGTTTGCTTAGTACAGCGCTGGAGCTGAATCCTAGTCTTTCAAGTTTTTCCATTACTGCAGAGGTATTCACTGTGGACATGTCTTGGTAAGATGAGCCTTCAGTTGCTGCCTAAATGAAGGACACCTGACCCTGAAGTTCTTTTGAAGTAACATTTCTGTGGAAATGGATATGGGCAGTCACTGGAAGAAAGATGTATGTTACATTCTAGTAACTGCAGTTTACACATAAGTTAAATACATATGTATATATGTTTTGAAGAACTCTACTCCTAAGTAACTTATTTTGTCAAATACGGACACTGTCAAGGAATTTGAACAACAGAACATGTGCATGGTTTGACAGGGTTGGAAAAAATCCTAGGGCTACAGTTTCTGGATGCTGCTCAGGACAAATACTTTGCATTTTTGTGCTTTGCTTAAACACATTGTCACAACAACAGTGGTGTAGAGAAGGCGGATATATGCCTCTGACACTTTCTAATGGGACATCAGTTACAGTTTCTTGAGCCACAGAGTTCTTTTGTGTTTTTAAAAGAGTTAGAGAAGTATTTTTCCTCCTTTCAGTCTCCATTCCTGCCTGGCAGTTTCTCTACTGGTACTCTCTCCCTGGATGTGTGCCTGGACTGCTCTCCACATCTCTTCAATCTCCCCAGAAAGGGGACAGGTCTGATGAGGCAGTGTGATTACAGAAAATAAAAGTTCCATTAGTAGCAACTGGGAAGTTTAAAAAAATTTGAAAGAAAGGCTGAAAATTTCAAATTTCTTTCAAGGTTAGTTAATAGTATAATTTTTACATCATAAAATTGTATCATAAAAGTTAAATGAATGTAAGTCTTATTTTCCTATAATTTGCAAAGGTGTCTGGTTTCCAGGGCTCTATGACATGTTTTTTACTCCTAATTGGCATCATGCAGTATCAAAATGTCTTACAATTTTCATGATTACATATAGACATGTAGAAAAATGTCTAGTGGGTATAATTTGTGTTAGAATTGAAACTGTTAAATTGTATTGCAGCTTTACTCTTACCAACCAGACTACGAAATTAAAGTTGGAACAAAGATTCATTTTGAATTAAATCGTTATTGTGACCTTTGAGTCCACGCGAGTCAGAGATGGATGAAGCTTTCAGTATATGTTTTAAACTACAAGTAGGTGTGGGAAAGTGTGTCTTTGGGAAGCTGTCAGAAAGGATCCTACTACCAGTCAGTTTTCCAGGAGCTGTAACAGGTCCCTAGCTGTCCCAGGTTCGACTCAGCTAAGGTTAATTTTCACCAGGAGCTGGGAGGGGTCCACAGCCAGGATAGGCAACAGAACCAGTCAGGGATATTAGATACCATACTGATGTCATGCTCACTATATGAGCATGGGGCCAGGCCAGGCTCAATGCCTCTGGTGCAGCCTGTTCGTGCTGCTCAAGTCCTTCGGTGTGTTCTATATCACTTGCTTTATATATTGTCTCATTACTATTATTGTTATTACTGTTGTTTCTTCTCCTCTCATGTAGTTCTGTTAAATTCTCCTCATCTCAACCTACAGGATTTTGCCTTTTTCTCCCGATTTTCCTTCCCATCCCACCAGGGGAAGAAGAGTTGTAAGTGAGCAGCCATGTGGTACTGAGCTCCTGGCTAGGTCTAACCCATGACACCAGCAAACAGGAAACAGTAAGAGAAAATGAAGATTTGAATAAAACTAGTGTTTTTAATATGAACCTTTTCTGCTTCACAAAATGTTGGCTGGTATAGGCTTGTCTGATTTTGAACATATCATAGATGGGTTGCTGTCAAGAGACCCCTTAAGACAGCACTGATAGGAGTAAGTATAGTTAAACTAGAGCTTGTTGAGACTGTAACATGAGAGGATCTGTAGGAAGTGTTATTTACATGAAACTGCAACTGAACTTGAAACAGTGGTCTTGCTTTATGATGGAGTTCATTGTATACACTCAGTTCTTAAGGGGTTGCTTAGCTTTGTTTAGCTTCTATTTGCAGTTGTTATAGACACCACCCGCTTTTGCTTATAGCATGTCTGGATGAAAATGACCAAGAAAACCCCAAAACAAACGCTTGAAGCAGACACTTGTATATTTATGCCCATCTGTTGGGCTGACCTGATGCCCTTTAAAAAGTGTGACTTCACCATGTGTTTCAGACAGACGTATTTGCTAGCCAAGACTGACTTCAGAGAAGTTTGTAAAACACAAGCAACAGAAGCTTCCAGAAGAACATTCTGTGTGAAAACAGCACCAGCCTTGGATGATGACACAACGAATTGCATCTGTCAGATGGGTGTGACGGTGCTGAAGATACTATCTTTCTGATGTCTCCTTTCTATGATCTTATCTCTGAGCTTGGGATGGGGTTCATGATAAGGCCAAGATACAGAGAACAATGCTGTCCTCCTTTGTAGACACTGGAAGTTTTGCTAATGACCATTCCTATTCTTGGAGTTCAGAAATAGCTCTACTGTATGTTCGGTCCTACTGGAAAGAAAACGGCTTCTCTTTCTTCTTGCTTGTCCTTAGTAGGAAGATGGTTGTTTTTGTCTTGCAAATGGTTATCATCTAAGCTGCAAAAACTTTTCCCCTTCCATTGCCTCTAAGATGAGGCTTTTTGTCTGTTGAAGATGATGGAGCTTTGATGTTGTTGTTGTTGTTGTTTTCTTTTTATTTCTGACATAACCCCTTCTCAGGATGTGTCTTGGAGCTTTGCCTATGGCAAAGAACTTGAGGTCTTCTGATACCTGACTCTTTGCAGTTGACACAGTGGCAAGTGATCTTGTCTTGATTTAACCTGGATTCTAGCTCCCTATAAATTCCCTACTCATGACTTAGTTCTGTCTGCCACTGATTTAGTCTCTTGTGTCTTTGTATTTCTGTTAACCATTAAGAAAAAAGCGCCTCCAAACACATTGGCTTGAATCCCATCCTCATATTTCAAGGAATAATCTGCAAAATTTCAGAAAGTTTGACTTTAACAGAAGTCTGGAAGCAGTTACAAGATTTTGGGGATTTGGATCTAATATATAAATTTATGGATACTAAACTCTCTATAGAAAAGTCTAACTGTGAAGTTGCATCTTCTCTCTGATGAAGAAATGCACCAGAAATAGAAACACTGTGATAATATTGTAGAATGCTTAGCCTTATCTTTTCACAGCAATTTAGACTGCTGACCCAAATGCTAAGCAACCAACTACATTATGTCAATCACAATGCTGCCATCCTGCAAAAGACAAAATTAATTTCTTTCATTTGCTCTGCTGTATGCTGAATGGTTGGCATCAGTTGTTTTTCTTTCCTTCTCCATCGTTTTCTGGCTTTCTGTGATGTTACAAAAGGCAAATTTGCATAGCTAGTGAACAACAACAGATTTGTGATTCTGCCTGTGCTACACATCATTAGCAAGAAAGTTAGTTTTGTACTTATTTTACGATGTCTTGCATAGAAAAGAATGTTTTGTTGGAATTATATGTGAGTGAATAATAGCTGAGACATGTTTACACTGGCTGTTTCTGTATTAGCCGTTTCCTCTTCTACTTCAGGTAGTAACACTACTCCTGCTGCTATTCTGTTCTGCCAGTTGAACAATCCTCAGAGTTAGGTCTTGCCATGAGTTCATTTTTAGTGAGTTTTAGCTAAGAATGAATATTGTTGTGCCTATTGAGTGCAAACTATGAATGTCAGGACTCTAATTTAAAAAAAAAGTATTTTAACTGGGGTCGATGTGTAGGACTACTGCATGAGGACAGTGACAATTTCTCTTATGCAGGTCTACTCTTTTAAACTACTCTTTATAGAAATATTACAGGAATGCTTTCACTGTAATAATCAACCTTGAAAGAGATGATAACAATTTTATTGATGTAGTAATAAAAATAGCTCCAGTATAATTTTTGAAATTTTCTTTATCTGTGATATGCTGATCAAGAATGTTAGTACATATCATTTGAAGAGTGTGAGCTTTTTACCCACTGTTTGGTTGGGGATTTTTTTTTGTGGTATAAGCTGTACTAATTAATTGAGTGAATGTATTATAAACTCTCTGAAGATCTTGTTGGTACATCCTTTGCACTTCACTTTTTTTTCTTTCTTTGTAAAGTTAGTGGATCACAGGTATTTTCTATGGAAAACATGTCATTTTATATTGTGGTTCCATGTGGTTTTCTACAGATGTATTTGAGATTAAGACTTTCACTGGACTACTATAAGATATGAAATTGTGAAATAAGTAATCACTCCAGAATATAAAATAGTTGATTTTAACATGAAAAGTATCATTTGGAAAATAGTCATATTTTCCATCTTTGTAATCACAGCTTTGTAGGCAAGATGATTTTGGGTGAGATTTGTGTAATGACATAGTGCGAGTACCAGATTCCTCATTTAGACATCTCACATCCTGTCTGGATAGGCATATTATAAAGTTAAACATCAAAGTGTAATATTGTGTGTGCCTCCACATAATTGCAGGCACCTGTAACATGAGAATACCAACTCAAAGGCAAAGTTTTAAAAAAGTTCGTAGTTCTTTTATCTTTCATTAAAAAAGCTGGAAACCAATGCACTTCCCTTCTTACAGAATACTTGCTGTGCAAATTAATTTATATTCACATGAACTTCCAGGCTAATGGGCCCAGAAAAATGGATATAGGATTTTTTTTTTCCTGTAATAGTAATAACATTTGCAGAGATTAAATCGTCAAGACATCTATTAATACCCCAAATTAAATCTTACTTACCATCTTCAACATACTGAAGATAGTTCTTGATATATCCTTTGGGAAATCTGTACAAAATACTTTGCCTTGTTTATATCTGCCAAGTTTTAATAAAGGTGCACATTTCTTTCTCTCCCTCACTTTATCTGGCTTTTGGCAATTGGAAGTTTTTGGTAGCAATATGAAAAAAACCAAATTATTACAGACATCTTAAAGTAATGCAATGACACCCTGACTTCGGGTTTTCTTCACCTGTTAACTATAAAGACCCTATTCAATGCATTTATTTGGGAACTGCTGACAAGATGTGGCAGCAACTGGCAAGTTTAGTGATGGAAGAAAGGAATGGATGAACTTGGATTACGGTTAGATACACATGGGACGAGAAAACCAGAGTTCTGTTGTTTCCTCCAATCAGTATATGGATTTTTAAAGAGTAGCAAACAGAAGCCATCTGTAAGCATAAACAGCACTCATTGCTGACTGCTAGCTAACCTGAATTTTAACTGATAGAGGCATAGGCATGTAGAGGTTTAGACATCTGTAAAGCTCTCCAGTGATAAAAGGATCTATCTAATCTATTTTCAGTATCTAGGAAAGCATTGAGGCAACTAGTTCCACTCCACATATCTAGGTTGAAAATTCCTATGGAAATGTTACTCGCTGATTTTGGTGAGACTTTTCATGCACTGAAGGGACTATGCTAGTGAAGCTGAGAGGAGAAATAAACTCTCCATAGCAGTATGTTGCTTGACTGCCTTCTGTTTGCTGTAAACATTTGAACAGCTTTAATTTTCAATAACTGTTATCATCTGTCTGTGTCTCACTCTCTGGTGTATCGGAGATGGTCTGGATAGTTCTGATAACATAAGATCTAGATTAAATCTTTACTTGAACCTCAAGTCAAATGTTAATTGGTGTTTAAATACTTTTGATGTAATTATTTGTCACATCTCTTCCAAAGCAAACACCGCACTGTGAAATACAGCTCTTTTCTGTTGTTGAACAGGGCACAAGAGATACTAGAATTTTTAAATGAAAGCCTTTCTTTGATGGAATTCTGTCTTCCTTTACAAGCCTAAAATTTGTATGATTCTGAAAGTGCATGAAAATCATAAAAGTTTATGAGGGTTTGTTTTCTTTTTTTTTTTTTTTAATCATGTAATACAGAACAAATGTGTAATGCTTAGAAGGGAGCAGTGCACATATAACGCCATTCAAATGGTGTTGACATTCAGCAGTAGTTCATAGTTTCTGTTCTGATTCTCATGAGTTCTAGAAATGTGTGTGCGCATGTAGTGGTGTGCCTATGCAGGAAAATTTGCAGATCTAGGTCCTTTAACATTAGAAGAATTTAAAGACTTGAGTCAGACAAAATTGTACATTTCCAGACAATGTTAATGAAAATGTTAAATAATTCATAAAAATTATTGCATAAAAAATACTTTTAATAGGTTTTGTGAAATTTAGTTTCAGTTCTATAATACTCCCCACTCCCATTTTTGAAAATTGTAGTGTAATTCCAGTAATGTTTATGGGAAATATTACCATGAATTAATACTTTGGCATTTTAGTATGTTCTGTGTAAAACTTTAATGCCTTTGTTTTTACTAAAGTAATTTCAGAAAAAAAGATTTGTCCCGCTCTGTCAGAGATCTTTATATCTACTGTTCTTTATCTAGGTCAAAGAAGTAAAGGAATATGATGTAAAAAGTTGTGATATTTTATATTCTCCTGTGAAAAAGTGAATGAATATATAAGTTATTGTATGGTAATTGAAAAGTATCACTAGTTTGAAAAGTCTTAGCACTTTCATGACAAAGCTCATTGTACATGTCTGGGGTGGTGGAGTATGACTACAAGTACGTACTGCATTTAGTACTGTAAATGAGTATAATTTCTCCTTGACAGCTTTTAGAATTGAAGTCTCATTTACCCTAATGTAAGGAGTCACTGTTCTGACAGTGGTATGAAAATGTCTTGAGTTTAATTGCTGAAATACTTTTAAGCTGATTTGTATCCACAGAGTAGGAGGCAAGCCATGCTAGTTACATTAGCATAACTCTTGGTTATAAAGATACCCAGGTGTTAGTTTGTGCAGAAATTGAACCAGTTCCTGCTGGTTATATATAAACCATTGACAACCCCTGTGCATAGTGTTATTTCAATTTTGACTGGCTTATTTTAAATTCCAGTGAACTATAGGTCTGAAATAGAATTACTTAAAACAAAAAGGTCAAGTAATTAAAGCATCAAAGGCCAACCACTGCCTGTGCTATATTAGCATGAATATAGTCAGAAGCTCCAGGGAATTGATCTTTACCCTCTCTAACACTTTGGAGACTGCATTTGGAGTACAGTGCCCAGTTTTGGTTTTCCCAATATAAGACAGAAACATATGAAAATTAGTCCATTGAAAAGCTGTCTAGGTGGACAGGGAAGTGGAGCACATGACATATGAGGAAAGGACTGGGTATGTCTAGCCTAAAAAAGGGAAGGTTCAGGAGAGATCTTACTGTTGTCTACAGCTATCTGATTGGAGGACGCAGGGAAGATGGAGACAGATTATTCTTGGAGGTGCATGGTGGCAGGATGATATATAAAGGACAAAAGTTGGAACATGGAAAATTCTAATTAGGTAAGGATACAATTTTTTACCATGAGAGTGATCAAACACAGGACGAGTTGCCTGGAAGGCTGTGGAATCTCCACTGTAGCTGGAATCTCTTCAAGGCTTGCGAGGGCACATCCTGAGCAACCTTATTGACTGAGACCCTCTTTGAGCAAGTATTTGAACTAGATAACTCAAGGCTATATTATTCTATGAAAACATACTACCTGGAAACCAAATAAGCATCCATACTGTACTCTGCTTTGGCTTCACAGAACTATCTCAAAATCATTGTAAGTTTAAGTGTAGATGGGGTTTTCACTCACATTTTTTTCCTTGATTTATCAAGATGGAAAACAACAAGAAGGTACTTGGAAGGTTAACTTGCAAGAATGCAAACTTGGAGGGCATTCTTCCCACTAGAATGTCATACTCCCACAGTGTTCTTGACTGAGTGGCTGTGATTGTGTGACCTTCCCAAACTAATAAAAAGAAGCAGGGAGGTGGGCAGTAAGGTGTTAATATAGAAAAAAATCCCAAAACATTGAGTGTGGAGTTTCCCAACTTTATTAACATAGAATGTGTAATTTCTAGGAAAAGCTGAATAAAGCCTGGAGACAGAGGGTAACTTGCAGGCATGTGAACTTTTCTTATGATATATTATTGATACAATGTTGTATCAATGTCAAAAATGTTTGTCCTGCTTGAAGATTTTTGTTATCCTGGAAGGCACATAAGCAGTAAACACAGGGGTGGGAATTCAAGCATGTAGTAAAGGATACTAGCTGACTCAATACATTTGCATTTCAAATCTAAGATGATTCTAGGATCAAGGTGATTAAAGTATGTGTAATAAGTAGTTCTGTGTCACTAAAGATATATTCCTAAACCTATATGGTGACTGGCACCTCTCAGCCTCTCTGGGATTTACAGGAGATTTTAAGATTAGAAGTCTGAGTTGTGCTGCCCCACTTCCTGTGGCTTCAAACTGCCGACTGAGACAAAGATTACCATACCTATGGGAAACCTAGTTCCTCTCTGCATTTCTGCTACTGCCAAGAGCGAGCTTCATCAGGTTGTTCCACCAACAATGGCTGGACCCTCTTCTGATCTGTCTTCCACCAGCCCTGACACTGTCTTTCTGCTCCACAATGTTGAGATCTCAGCATCACCTTTGCTCCTGGCTTTCTCTGGCATCCAAGCAGCTCCTTCGATTCCATGCACTGCTATCAGTCAATTTAATGTAGGTTTTCCTTGGTGATATTTATTTAATTTCTTGGAACTGATGTGACACTGTTCACTGTAAAGCTTTTTTCTTTCTCCCAGATCTAGACCATGCTTAAGTTTCACAGCCAAGAACAATGATTCTACCTTTCCCTTTTCTCATTTTTGGCCTTGCTTGAATGAGATGCCCTCAATAGAAAACAAGAAATTGTCATACCCCACATAGCTTTGGTTGATTGCAGTACTGCCATCACTTTTATGTGGACACTCTGTCCTGGTACCACCTTCAATATCCTGGCCAATTTCTTGAGCTTTAGATTTCACTTTTCTCCAAGCACACACAGGAATTTATGGCTTATATTCTTTTGTTGGATGATGAACACTTGTGCAAAGATTTCTTTTAGAGGGTGTCTAGATTGACATAGATGATCTCTCAACCTCGTCTTCTAGAAGCAAATAGCCACATAGATAGACATAGCATTTTTCTATGACCTGGGATTCCCTGTCTGTTGAGGAGGATATTGATGATTACAGAGTAGAAAGAAGGTTCTTCCTTCAGTTTTCTGAGGTAGACCTGTGTAAGCATTTTCTCATTTGAACTGTTAACTGTACACAGATGTACATTAGACATTATTTCCCTGGTCCCTTCTGTAGGGGTGGTGTGCACTGGCTTATGATTAACAATAAATATGCACACATACATGCATGAAAAAGCTCTGAAAATAATAAATAGTTCAATATAGTTTGATGATCAACTGTATTTTGACAGTATTTTATGCTGGTTTTTTCCAGCTGTCTTTCTAAGATCCAGGGACAACTTTGAGGTAAGATGACATTTAATTAAAAATAAGCTGTGAGACTTTTCATTCATCCAGACTTTTCTGGGAGTTGATTTCCTGTTTGTTTTCACATCAGGACAGAGGTAAGCATTTCTGCTTTAATAAGGATGTTGTTATAACCAAGAAAAGCAATCCCAAATGGGTGATAATAGAATATGCTTGAGTCAGTTTGTGGTGTAAATCGAACCTTCATAATATTGCTGATCTTTATCTCATTGTAACAAAGGCAGAAAGTAACAGGCACTATATATGACTTATTCAACCTCCCAGATCATGCTTTTGTTTTTCACCATGCCTGCTTTCAGAAAGGGAGAGTGTACATTAACACTTTACAGACCAAGCATTCTGCCCAATCCTGAAGTAATGCGCAGGGCAGGCAGCCCCTGCCTTGCAACTGGTGTTGCTTCACATAAGTCATATTAATTGCATTGTTTAGATGACTAATTTAACCGTAAGTTCTGATGAGAGCAGGAAAAACTGCTGCTGGTAGCAATGAGCTTGAAAGATCACAGCGAATCTTTTCCATGAGTTTCTTCCTGCACCCAAGGTTTGAGCAGCAGAAAAGAGATGCTTAGTCATGTCTGAGGGTGCTGTCACTAGCGGATGTTTTGGTGTGAGTAAACATCTAGATTTAGGGCCAGGCATAGTGGGGTATCTAATCCCAGTTAGTGCCCTGGCTTTTGTGGCTAGGATTAGTGCCGTCACTTTTCCTACTTTCATTTTCTTTGTTGCAGAAATCCAGTGTAATGAAGCAATAGATAGAATTTACCTTTCTTAAATCAGTAGATTTATTCTTGTAATCCAGACACAGGCTTTAAGTTTTCTTCATGTATTTGTATTATTTTGCCAGCAGTGCATGAAAACATCGCTAGTAGGAGATGTGAAAGTAGAAATCTAAAGCAGTGAAAGACTAAAGGAAGGAAAAGAATTTCTGTAATGCTGTTAGTAGTGTCCTGGAAATTTCTACTTTCCCTTTCCTACGCAAAGTGTATTCAGATAAATGCTCCTGAAACTGAGTGCTTCACAGAATGCATTCAGCTGGTATTGGAAGAGATTTGCTTTTCTTACTTGGCCAGAAGAGCCACAGTTACTATACATCCTATGCCTTTGTAAGCAATAGTTCAAATGACTGATTTAAATAGTAAAAAGATCAACATTTTATTTTGTCAGTGTTTTCCTAATCAAATTTTGTTTCTTCCTTTGTTTCTTAAATGAAGATGACTGGTGAATTAGGAATAATGATTGCCTTATTTTGACTACTGAATCAAAGGCTCCCTCTTGCAGACTTTGGACTAAAGCCCAACCATTGTCTAATCACAGCCTAATTCCTGAAACAGGTTATTGAACCTAGCTGTGGAACACTGTCAGGTTTAATCAGAACTATCCAGAGCTGTGGCCACATCCAGATCTGTATTACCTGCATTATGTCTAGATAACGCTCATTATTCTAGTACCTTATGTAACAGGTGCCCTGTTGAACTTCTCTCTAATACCTTGCTGAAAATGTTTGGAGAAACTAATGAGATACTCTCACTTTTTTTGAGAAAAAGTCTCAAATACTTTCTCAAAAGTAGTTCAAATTTAAACAAGTTTGGTTCTTAAAGCAAAGCATGTTTAGAAAAAGAGTAACCTGTATAGAAGGTATCAAAAGGTTGCTATTTTGTATTATAACATGTATAGGATGCTTAACGAGAAAGATAAAAATTAAGCCAGTAAAGAGTAATATATTTTTCCTAGATATGGGCTACTGAGTACAGAAATTAATTTTTTGTCTTCCTTTTTTTGTGCTTTGAAAGAGGACAATGATGATGATAAACAGTCTTTTGACTGGATATACAGGCAGCTTTTTTCTTCTCTGCTCTGATTTGTGTCTGTTGTGTCCTCCCTCTTCCTGGGAAGCTTGTTACCTTAGTCATCCTTTGGGAAGACAATTTTGTGTGCGGAGCAATTTCAGAATTACTTCAAGTTCCTTTAGTCTCGTATTTGAAAACTAGGTGTGATAATCAACTGTAGGGTAAGAAAGAAACAGAATAGTTGGTGAGAATTTAAAAAAAACCAGTTCTTCTTGCAGACATGTATGTTGTGCTTGAGGGTATTTCTGTACAATACTATCCGTGTGGTACTAAAGACCAAATATCTAACCCACAGCAGAGCTCTTTATTTCTGCCCCTATTCTAAAGGTATGAGGGATAAAACCTTGGCAAACTAGCAATCCAGTACCTATGCTTTCAGGGATCATAGGCTGGAAGCGTGCATCTCTGTATTTATCATTGGAAAAGAGGGGAAGGAACCATTTCTTCATCCTTTGGGACCATTTTCTCCTCAGCCACTCAAAATCATTGCTTTCCTCATGTACTCTGCTAACACAGAGAGCACATTAGCAGAATCTGGTGAGATAACCAGATCTTTTTTTTTTTTCCCCCTGAGTGTAGATGGTATTGACCTTGTTTTTTTATCTGCTTTTCAGAAATACATGTCTCTGAGAAGAATGGGCTACTCTGAGTTATGGTAGGAAGAAAAAAAAAAATCTAAGGCTGAAATGTTCATAAACAGGAAAAAGAAGGGAAGAATTAAATCAAACATAAGTCTAAAAGATAACCTTCCCAGGAAAGTCAAAACCTCTACTGCCTGAAAAAAAAATATACAGGGGTCAGATCTGCATCCATGGCCCCAGTATTGCATGGTCCCTGCTTCTCAGTCTGAGAAATCCACTCCCAGCTGTCTGAAACACTATTCTTGGTTTATTTCAGTGAGGCCTGATGTGAATATGTATTTTGCTGTGCCCTATAACTTTTTTTGGGCAAAACAAAATTTATTAACACTCTATTGTAAAAACAACTGCTCTGTGGCAATTTTGAACAGTATTCAGTGAAACATCCCACATCACAAGAGCAGTAATGGCTTCATTTCCTTAATTGAAGCAATACTGCTTCTGCCTACTTGCTGTCATATAACATAGTATGCTGTTCATAATTCCCTACAAAATAGCTCATTTTTCCTCTAAAATTAGGCAAGAGGTTGTGAAACTTCATTCATAACACTGTATTTCACTCAGGTGTCAATGATCCTTGATATCAAAGGGTAATGTTTTGTAAGGGTAATATGTTATACTGCCACAGTTGACATCAGTTCTTCAGTACATGAAAGAAAAAAGAGAAAGGATTATGTTGTATATATTTAATTTTCTCTCTAAAATGACTGTTGTGGATTTTTGATCTGGAAGTCAATGAGAATTGTAAATAGTTGTTGTATGAAATGGGGTGGATATGTACACAATTACCCCTAAAATCTAGAGTGTTGTATTGTCTCACCTACCATCAGGAGTATTTTTCTGATTGCATACTGTTCTATTGCTAAATAGCAACCATGGATATTCCCCAAACCTCCTACTTGGAAGAACATTCTCAGCTTACCCCTGGGTATACAGTGTTAAGCAGTTTTTGAAAGTTGCATTTGAAACTTGTTGTTGAACATTATCAGTAACAAATGAGCTAATCCTAGAAGATAACTTTCTGAAGAACGGGAGGCAGTGGTTAAATTGTGATCACCCTAAGCTGCAGTAGATATTTTATATGTATTTATTATGTATTTTTATGATAAATATGTATAATAATATAAATATGTATTATAAAATATGTATTTTAATGACAATAATCATCCAGCAGTATGTCTCTTCTGAAAATGTGTTATAGAGGAACAATGCAAGAAGACTTCCTTTTTTAAGTTCTCTATACCATGCTGAACATCATACCCTATGTTCAGCAGTGCCCAAAACTTACGTGAGTGAAATTTTAGTGCTACTGGAATCAAAGGCAAAACTCTTGTTAATGGGACAGAGTCTGAGCAGTCCTAAACAAGTTACAAAGAGCCACAGGAATGTTCCCTCTTCTGAACCATCTGACTGATATAGTGAGCTGTGGCAGAAAGGGAATAAATAGGGAAGGCTATCCAAAAGCAGCACAGAAGTCAGTGTCTTTGTAATTGGAGAAACCACAGAAAGCTTAGAAGACAGGATGTTAGCTGCTTACTTTGGAAAAATATGAGCTCAGAGTTACTAAGGTCTGTTTATGACTCTGCATAACCTTCTTATACCAGCCTCAGCCAAAATGGTACAAAAAATCTAGACTGAAGTGGGTAACCCGAGACCTTCATTTGTTTTGCAGTAATCTAGTTAGAAAAAACCAGAACAGTGGCATCACTCTGCTGCTCTTCTAACAGCACATATGCTTCAAAAAATCTGCCTAAATACTGAGGGCAAGCGTATGCTTCTCTAACTTAAGATGCCTGGGTGAATTAGTAGCGCAGTCTCCCTTATGGTCCATGGAAAGAATGCAACAGTAGGGTGTCACTCGTGGCCAGGTGTGTATCCTAGGATGAGATAAACTGTACTTTGATGTGCCTGCTTCTGCCTATTGATTATAAAGGTGCTGTAGGTAGCTGGCTCAGAAGCAGTTTCTGCTCAGTAGACTTCTAAAGGTGGATGAAAGCCAGTTGTATCTTTCAGACTGACTTAGATCCATTTCTAAATGTTTACTCTGACCTTGTATTTCTCTTTTACCCTCATTGTTGCTGATTAGGCCAGTATATTACATCAGAGCATGAGTGCTAAACACACTAACTTTGGAAACAGGCTGAAGTGCAACATAAATCCTGTGTATTATAGTAGTTTTCTCTGTCTGCTGTAGTTTGGATAAAACAGACACCAACATGGCTTTTAATATTTCAGTTTCCAATTACACTGCTGTAATACTCTAAATACTTCTAAGATTAGCATAGTAAGGATGCTTATACCAAGGATTACCAACCCAGGAATTACACTGCATGACTGGGTATTAATCACCACCACATAGTGGTATCTTAAGATCCTATTGAGTTCATTCATTCCTACAGCTGAGCTTGCTTACATCTTTGAATTTAGTAACAATAGATGTTCTGTTGCATTATTCAGATGATTAATGAAAATCTTCAACAGGACTGAATAGACTAGTGTGGAACCTGTTAACTACATAGCAGCACTGTGACTATTAGTTTTGTACTTTTTGTAGCTTCTGACCTTGGCTCCCTTGAATCCTTACAAAAATACAACATGAGATCATGCCAAAATCTGTACAATTTATAAATTCTACTACCTTTCCATTATTCACAGGACATATGATTCTGCCAAAGATGCACATTACTTTGGTTTGATGTGACTTATTCATAAGGAACCTGTCTTCGCTATCATTTATTTTTTGTGCTATATTTTCACTTACAATATTTTTTATTCTAAAGAGCTCCCCAGATTTTTACTTCTACCCTTTTTTAAAAAGATGGCCTGTGTTTGTTTCTTTTTTTTCCTAGTCATTTGCTATTTTGTTTTCTGCAGATGTCCTACAGATAGTCATCTAATTGTTGTACTTCAGCCAGGCTTTGAAGTATTTTTACATGAAATTAGTCCAAACTGGGCAGTTTGAGAATATATAATTTAGCTGAACTATTTCTTCTCTCTTTTACACTGAACTCCTATGTTATTAATATAGTCTCAGCTAAAATTGGGTGGTTACCATAGTCTGTTGGGTCTTTTTCTTTACACTTTACTAATGTTTTCTCCTTTCCAGTGCCATATGTCAGTAGTTTTCTGCCTTGGGTAAAGGAATCATGTTATAACTTTTTTTTCCATTACTACCGAAAAAGTTTTTTCTTGTTAGCCCTAGTATCCTTTGTTAGTTGCATCATATTTGATGCTTTTTTTTAATATGTTTATGCTTTTGTTTCATATTTATTCATAGTGACCTGATGTTGGTGTTTTTTCACTTTTCCTCTGCTTCCTTTTCATGTTTGATGTCAGTAAGTCAGGAGGTCACAGAAGTCTGCCTTCTTTATGTTAGCGGTTTTGATTTGCCCTTATTCCTTTTTTTCCCTCCTAACCACTGTGTATGTCATTGTTTAACAAGCCCAGGACTTTTTGGGCCTTTAGTGTTCTTCTCTGTTCCTTCTCCAAACAACTAAAATCTTTGCATTCCCACCAAATATATTATTTTGTTCACCAATGCTATTGGTTTCCTTCTCTAATCATCACTCAGAAAGATTCAGAGCTTAATAGTTCAGACTTGAATGTAAGTTTATACATCTATGATGTACTTGAAAATATATTGTCCCTTCATACTTTTCCTGAACTCTCTGGAGAAATAAAAATGAAAAATAACAGTGCAAGTTTCTTCTTTCAGGCAAAAATAACAAACTGTATGAATACAGAAATGGGAAATTATTGTGTATCAGTTTTGGCAGACATGTCCTGGAGATTTTAGGAGACTAAAACCTGAGCAGATGATGGTACTGTCCCTTACAACAGAGATAAATGCTATGTTGGGGTATGTGAATAGAACAGCTTCAAGACACATGAAGTAACCTCCTTTGGTCTAAATAAAGTTGACTGTGGTTCTACTGGGGTAATCCACTCACACTTGGGCTACCTCCACCTCTATTGGAAAAAGCCCAAGGAAGAAATGAGAATATTTTTTTAAGTGATTTTTCCTTATTTAGGACATTGAAGCAGCGTAAGAAAGCAGGCTCCAGAGTTATCTGTCACTATGTATTGTTAAAAACAGGCTGGTCAAATTCTCCTCTGGTGGTTTTATGTTTGTTTGGTTTTGGTTTGTTTTGCTTTTTAGGCAGAGGAATAAACTAAGCAATTTACTGAAGTTCTTTTTGGCTTTAATTTTCTGTTCTAGTCAAGCTAATTATTTTTTTTTTCTGCTGCAAAATCAGGCTGTAGATACTGTGACTAGAAACTGTGAGTTGTATTACACTGTGCAATAATTAGCCAGTTGTGCCTGCCTGTCTCTCGTGACACTTCTCTGTCTGGTTGCTGTAGGAATTGTCAGGCTACCTAATAGTGTCTTCTGCTGAGATGATCCATGTGTCCCAGAACAACTAGTCTGAAGCTATAAAGGATTTAAGATGAGATCTATGAAAGGACAAGGGAGGGAAAGTTGACTAGAAAAGTGCAGAAGACTTGTGAAATGTTTATACCTGTGAACTTGACAGATTTGTTTTGGTTTTTACAAACCTCTTACATGAGACCTTCTTTTCGGGTCTCCCAAACAGGTGTCCTGGTTTTGCTGGGACAGAATCATAGGCCAGGCATGGTCTGCAGGCCATTAGCCACTTGAAGTCATCCAGGGCAGCTGATCGGAGTTAGCTCACAGGTGTATCCTATACCATAAACATCATGCTTAGTATAAAGGGGGAAGTTTGGTGCCTTCTGCTGACCTTGGTTATCCTTCTGCTCCTGAGGATTGTCTTCCTGTTTACTGTGACTACTGTACATTTGCTGAGCTAAGTATAACTTTGTTTACTTTATACCTGCACTGGTGTTAGTTTGGCTGTTTTGTTAAATCTACTTTTGTTTTAACTTGTGAGTCTTTACCCTTTGCCTAAGTCAGCCTCTTGGCTGAGGAGGGGTCAGCCAGTGACAGAGTAACTGTTATAGTTTAGCCCTGGATAGGGGCTAAATGTAAACAGGACACAATGGACGGTCACATTAGTTCTCACTCAACCCTTCTTGTGCTATAGGCTGATTATAAAATGCTATGTTCTAGACACTTTAATGGAAACTTGCACATTCTCTGCAATATTTTTAATCTTGGCTAAATCTCTTGCAGTTATTGCTGTATGAAGTATTTGTTTGTGGTAACGTTTTTGCTCTACAGCTTCATTAAGAGTGGAGCTACAAACTTACTCCCTAGTTCTGCCATGTTTGTTCTGAAATTGCTGTTTAGAAGAGAAGATTTTTTTTTTTTAAACCCATATTTTTAACATGGTATGCAAGGATGAAACAATGCTTTTTCTTGTGGATGCATACAGAGCACGGAGAACGTTAGGAGCTTTTCTTTCATTTCACTGCCTTTTCAGAGCTCAGTCTTAATTATGGCCTTTGCATTTGCAGAGGCTTTAGCAAGCACAAATGGGAAAGAGCAGTCAGGGCCATGGCTTTGCTCCTCTGACCTGGTAGTCAGAGAATGCCTAACGTGCTGCTCTTTTGCAAATGTGTTGATAGTATTTTTCCCCATTTCATTTTTGTCTAGGAGCTTTTCTTGGAGTTTGGTGTCTTGATTTCAGGTTCAATATAGGCCTGGAGCTCAATGTACCTGCAGCAACATTCTTAAGTTCAGGTTATCACAAATCAAGTTTGATGAAACCTAGATACTTTGAGATTCACTCTATCATTTCTGCCTTTAGTGACTGACATTGTTGAGTTAGCAACTAGCCCAACATGTCTTCAGTTATTAATTTAAAAAAATTGTATGCTTTTCTCTGTTTCAAATAGCAGAATTTGGTGATAAAGAAAAAAACTGAGGAGGAAAAAATTGGCATATGGGAGCTGTGACTTTTGTGTAAAATGCTGAATTGCCATGACAATACAGCTATTTTTGCATTTGTATAACTTCTGCTCATCTCTTGGAATAATTTTCTACAGTCTTTAATGGTCTAAAAATCAATGGAATTACTCTCACAGTTAGCTGTCAATTCTATGAAGTATCACAGAATTTAGTTTTTTATTTTAAATATCTTTTAACAGAAGGGGAGTATTTTGTTGGGTGAGAGCCCTAGAACTGCTAACATTTTGATATTATCTTAATACACAATTAAAACATTCCAGTAGGGTTTAGATGGGGCACACATTATTAAACACTTGTTTGGATGGGGTAGGAAAAACATCTGAGTAAACATGCATTGGTTTTAAATTGATTTTAAATAGGTTCTTGCAATACAAATTTCACTTATTTCAGAGGTGTCCACCATTACCTTAATAATCTCCACCATCCTGTACTCCTAGTATGACTGTTTACTGCTTAGGCCTTCAGAAACCAGAGGCTCGTCTTGCCTTTGAGCAGACATTGCTATCTTTGTAAGCTTTTGAGGCAGAGGGAAGAAGGACAGAGAGAACAGTGAATAAAGGTATTGATTGTATGCAAGCCATCTGTAAATTCTGGTATGTGAATAAAATCTATCACTCTTGAGTTTTAACAGTTGTTTAATCAATGGTTTAATGGTGGCAAGACATGCCAACCCTTTTGAAAAGTTTTCAATGTGGATAATGGCTGTTTTCATTGGCAATTATTTCCGATTGCCAGCTATCATCATAATGTTACTTTGTATCTGTTTTGTAGCTATGCTATACAATACATTTTTCCATAGAAAAACTATGCATGTCAGTTAACAGAGCATCTTATCATTGTATAGTTTGTAGTCTAAATATGTGTCTAAAGAAACCTAGATCTTGTGCTCTGTTCCTTTTGAGAACCATTTCAGATTTGTTGTATTTTCTTAGTTAGTGAATTAATTCCAGATTGTACATCTGTGTCGCATGGAACGGTGAAACAGAAGTTGTGTGAGGATCTAATATAAATCAGGAGAGTCTTTAGAAGCTGAAGGAAGAAGGTCTCCAAGTAACGTGGCCACTATCTTGCAGGCAAGCAAAAAAAGGACTGTTCAGAAGGATTAATGCTGTGTGGAATGTAGAGAGTTTCAGGTTGCAAAATAGACTAATGTTATAGGCATGTGACATGTAAGAGCTGTGAGAACACTAATAGTCCTTAATGGATTTAGCCAGCCTTACCTGAGTCTTTATTTATCTTGGGTCCATGGGCCCAAAAGCCCTGTTTCAGCCCAGCCTGGGGCTGTTGATCTGTTCCTCAGCTATGTTGTAGGTATGTCTGTGTAGAATTCTGTTTTCTGCTATTCCGGAACTGTTACTTGGGTTTCCCAGCTTGACGTCAGGCTTGATTTGTGGTGTTTGGATGTTTTGGCTTGCTTGGATGTGGTGTTGGGGGACATGATCTATGGGTGAACTTGTAGAGTAGGGCTAATGGTTGGACACGATAATCCCAAGGGTCTTTTCCAACCTGAGTGATTCTGTGATTTGCTGTCTTGCTCTTGTCTGGTGACTGCTGGTCTGATGATGAAGTGTGGTGCTCTCACCAACCCCAGCTCTGCTTGCCTGCTGTGGGGCTGTGCCACAGTGACTCTGAGCTGTGGTTGCTCTTGGCTCCTGGCTGGTTCTCCCTCATGGATCAGCTGCACAGCCCTCCCACTGCTCCTTTGATTTAAAGGTTCAGCTACAAAGCAGAAGGATAATTGTCTTGCATCTTTTCACTCGTGGTTTTATTCATAAACCTTTGGTTTTTGTTCTTGACTTAATGTGGTCATTCGTGGCATAAAATAATGCTCTCTGATTGATTTTGAAATTGAATAGTATGGATAAAGCTGCACAGCCATTAAGTTTGCTTAGAGCTGGCTTTAAACACAGCAAAGAAAGATATTTGAGCTGTTACTGTGTGATTGGATAGAGCTATCTTTATTTTTAGGATTACTCATTAAATTACAAGAGTATTTAATAATTTTCTTTCCATTGTGAAAATACAAGTTCTTTACTGCTCATGACTTCATCTATGGATTCACTTCACCAATTGCTTTCTGTGTTTCTTTGAGCTTTCACAAACCAGACTTGCCTAAACGGGGAAGAGCAAGCACCTTCTAATACCATATGGAACTTGGAAAGCAGTAGTAAAACTTGAATTTATTCACTTTGGGAATATATGGTAGTGCTCCACAATCTATTTTGATGTTCTAGGCAGTCTTCCTTGGTATTTCCAAGAAATTAATAACTTAAGGCTATTAAGAAGCTAATAGAAGTTATAATCAGCTTGTCTTGTCATGTTGTTGCATTTGTTTAAGCCCATCATGAAAATATGAACCTCTATTACTTATCCAGTGGAGGTTTCAAGGGCCACTGAATATGACATTACATTGCTCATAAAGCTGATCAGTAATTATGGTTCATAATGAAGTGTTTCGAATCTAAAAAAGGTACTGGGTCATTTTTTATACTGCAGTTCTGTGTAGTTATAGTTTATTAATTCTCAGAAAAGATAGGTTTAGAAAGTGGTTTTATTCCTGTGAAAATCAAAGTTTAGAAGTCCACAAGTTCATCCTGCCCCAGTAAACAGGTGTTGGGGGATTCTTCATCATATGCTTTCAAAAAGCTGTGTAGTGGGACATGGTCTTAGGTAATAAATGCACCGTGCAAAGGAAAAACATTACCTAAAAGCTTGTGAAGTACTTTATTAATATTATGTCTACCTTGGGATATCTTTCAGTATTTCAGTCCAGTAATGGATTTAAAAAATGTTAAGTAGAGTATTCTTGGATCAATGCTGGTTGTTGGTAGGTTTGCAGTTTTGCTTCTTTGTTTTCAATCCTATTATTTCTTATGTTTCCTGCAAGGCTCTTCTCTGTTTACTGTTTTGCTTCATGTTTTTCTTTACTCTCTGATGCTGAAGTTACTTGCTAATTCTGGTCCAGGATGTAGGCTGATCACCTGCAGTGGTGATGAAGGAATTTACTGAATGTACATTAAAGTTTTATATAAGCAGATGCATTTTAGCAATCACTGAAAAACTGATGTATTTGAAAGCTATGAAAAAAACCTCTTTTATAGGAGACAGGACCAAATTTGTCAATCCAAGCAATACACTATATTCCTCTGATTTGAAAATAGCCTCTAATGACATCTAAGTCTCAATAGCTCCCAGCCCAATTCATCCTCCTTGTTGCAAGGCAAATATTGTGTGTGTGTATATATATATGTGTGTGTATATCTTGTGTTTGTAATCTCGGGCTACAGAACTGTATTTTTTTACACTGAAATTATTCTAATTTGGAGATGTCATTGCATTTCTATAACAAAGCTGGATTGAAAAATGTCAAAGTTTACATCTTCATTTGCTGTCTGTGCTATTTTTCTTTCACTGTATTTTAAGGGCAATGCAGACTGTTGCAAAGATAGACACGTTCCCTGTAAGAAGGCTGCTGAGTTTCTCCAGTAATGGCAAAGGATGGAACAGGATCTTCACATCTGAGTCTTAAAATACATTTCCATTCTGTGCTATGAACTTTTTGCAAGGGACCACTGGTTTCTGTAGAACACTGGTAGAGTGTGCTTTTACCTTTCTCCATGTAAACAGGTATGAGTAAAGGTTAGTACTTTACATCATAGTTGCCTTCTCTGGGAATCTCTAGAGGAGATAATTATTTGTGGACTAAATTATTTCATACTAGTATGAGATAATGCTGAAGTTCCATGCCCTCTTGCTAGCTCATCTCAAATAGAATATTACTTGGCATCTCTTAACTTTTTGTAGTCGTACACTGTAAATTCTATGTCTGTTCCTGTTTCCTCCCAGCATCTTGTCAAACTGTTCTATAAAAGGATTAGGACTCTTGTTAATGGTCTGGCAATTCTTTCTGAGGCATTGCCTTTTCAGTCAGCGATTTTTAAATGCCTGTTTGTGGTTACAGTGGACTCTCTGGCTTCTCATCCTTCAAGAAACTTCCTCCCCCAACCCTGCAACATCTTTCTGCAGCTGGTTGGTGGCAGATCACTTGCGCCTACCAATATAGTACCAGGATAGTGCGTCACATATGGCAATCTGCCATAGGATTTTCTTCATTTATTACAGTATACATATGAAGTTTCAAACATCTCTACCTTAGCAAAGAGGAAGCATACCCAAGCACAATAATGTTAGGTGGAAGGAAATGATGATTTGATGAATGACCGAGCTGCCTGTCATAAGATGACCTTCCTGCTCTTAGGATCAAGACACATGACTCCTTTTACTTGAATCTTTATGTAAATGCTGTGAGAACAAGCTGGATATATGAAATCTTAATGTTATATGGGCTTAATTGCAGTACAGAGGAGAGAAAAGTAGAAACATCAGAAAAGATTTAGAGCTGATTTCCACAAGGCAGTTGTGTGCCTAGGCTCAAGTCCACTAAGTGTTTAGGTACATTTATTGGGTTTGCGTGGCAAAGTTTTGGTAGCAGGTGGGACACAGGGGTGGCTTCTGTGAGAAACTGCTAGAAGCTTCCTCTGTATCTGGTAGAGTCAATGCTAGCCAGCTCCAGAATGGATCTGTCACTGGCTAAGGCTGAGTCCCTCAGCAATGGTGGCAGTGTCCCCCATGATAACATATTTATTGGGGGCGGGAGGGGGAAGTCCCCAAACAAACTGTACAACAGCAACTTCAGCCAGATGGAGGAGTGAGAATATGTAATATAACTCTGCAGACACCACGGTCAGTGAATCAGGGGGAGGAAGTGCTCCAGGCACTGGAGCAGAGATTCCCTTGCAACCCATAATGAAGACTATGGTGAGGCAGGCTGCCCCCCTGAAACCCATAGAGGTTAATAGTGGAGCAGATATCCACCTGTAGCCATCCTACACCAGAGCAGATGTATTTGCCTGAAGGATGCTGTGATGCAGTGGGAAGTCCATGACAGAGCAAGCTCCTGGAAGGACCTCTGTAGAAAGGAGCCCATGCTGGAGCAGGTTTGCTGACAGCACTTGTGACAACATGAGGGACTCGCACGTTGCAACAGTCTTTTCCTGAAGAACTGTACTCCATGGAACGAACCCATACTAGAGCAGTTAGTGAAGATCTGTTGTTGAATCTCCTGTTTTCCAGCCTATGGCTATTGCCCCTAGTCCTGTCACTGGACACCACTGGGAAGAGCCTGGCCCCAGCTTCCTGACACCACCCTTTAGGTATTTATAAGCATTGAAGAGATCCCCCTTCAGCCTCTTCCAAGGTAAACAGACCCACCTCTCTCAGCCTATTCTAATATGGTAGATGCTCCAGGCCCTTAATCATCTTAGTGGCTCTGCGCTGGACCCTCTTGAATAGCTCATTGTCCTTCTACAACCAGGGAGCCCAGAATGGGACACAGTACTCCAAGTGAGGCCTTGCCAGCACAGAGTAGAAGGGGAGGAGAACCTCCCTTGACTTGCTGGCCATGCTCTTCCTGATGCACCCCAGGATGCCATTGGCCTTCCTGGCCATGAGGGCATATTGCTGGATCATGGTCATCCTATTGTCCACTAAGACACCAGGTCCTTTTTCACAGCCCTGCCCTCCAACAGATCAGCTCCCAACCTGTACTGATACATGGGATTGTTCTTTTTCAGATGAAGCACTTTACACTTGTCACTATTGAAATTCATTAGATTTCTCCCTGTCCAGCTCTCCAGCCTGTTCAGGTCACACTGGATGGCAGCACAGCCTTCTAGTGTGTCAGCCACTCCTCCCAATTTTGTATTGTCATCAAACTTACTGAGGGTAGACTGTGTCCCTTCATCCAGGTCACTGATGGATATATTGAATAGGGCTGGACCCAGCACTAGCTCCTGTGGGACACCCCTAGCCACAGGTGTCCAACTAGACTCTGCCCCATTGACCACTACTCTCTGGGTTCTCCTTGCTTCCAGATCAGCCTCAGTATTTTATCCAGGGCCAGCTTATCACAAAATCCAATGGAAAAATCCCCTGGTCAGGCAGGAAGTTACAGTTGCATTTTGCAGAGTTATGATCTGGTTAGCATACTAGGACATGGAAACCATGCTAGTGCTTTAACAAACTGGAGTAGGGCGACTCCCAGCTTCTGAATCCCATTCAAACTATGGCATGAATGATGTACCAGCAAGGGAGCTGGTGCTAGTAAGGCTGCTGTACCGACCTAAGACACTTCTGGACATAAAGTTACTGTTCCAGAGTTTCAAATAAGATTGAGGTGCATGTGGTGTTTAGATGCCTTCAAGATTAGGCAGCAACTGAGTGGAAAACAGAGAAAGCAGAAGTGGATTGCAGTCTGGTCTAGTTGCTTTCAGTTTTGTCTTAGTCCCATTTTATGCACCTACTGGTTTTTTTAACCTTCTGAAAAGCAATTCCGCAGTAGGTAGATTTATTTTTAAGCATTTCAGTTCTAACACCTTTCTGAAAAAGTATTTTTCAGACTTTTTGTCTGTGAATAGCTTTCACTTTCTTTCAATTTTTTTCAAAGGTTGTTATACAGTTATGCAAGGAAATACTCCTTCTGCCTGTGTTAATTTAAGACAACAGTAAACTACAAGTCATCTTTAAATTGCTGTATTTCATTTCAATTTCATAGAGGCTAGTGCACTTCTTTCAATTCTCCTGTTTTTCACTGTTATTTTATGATTTTGCCTTCCTTGTGATGCTGTCACACCACATTCTCTACACTTTAAAAAATATATTTATATATGTATCTTTTTCTCTTTTTTTGGCTATTACTTGCTTTTTGAAGCTTTCAATTAATGTTCCACTTTTGTGCTGCTTAACTTTTTTTGCATGGGAGGACCTATAGCTCACTTATTGCCAGTTTCTTACTGATATTTTTTTCCATTTCATAAGGTTATTTCTCTGAAAAAAACCAAAGATGTGTTTGTATATATTGCTGTTCACATAATATAGTGGGATTTATTGTCAGCAACTAATTAAATACTTTAAAAAAAGTAGTTCCTTTGGATATATTCAGTGTGATGGCATACTGTCTAATTGTGATGCAGAGTTTGATCCTCAATACGGCTTGCTTTGTTCAGAAAACTTCAATCATCTTCTTATTTTCAGTGATTAATGAAATTAAATAATTTGCAATTGTATGACATCAGCAACTTTTTCTGCCTTGCTGTCTGGCCTCGTTTTTGCTAAATATTATAGCTGTAATCAGCACAACAGAGTGAGATGATAGATGGGCATGGGCACAAGGCCCCAGACAAACTTCACCCTAGAGGAAATAATTGTTGGTTTTGTTTTGGGTTTGGGTTTTTTTGTTGTTGGGTTTTCTTCTGGTTTTCTGTTTGTGATGTTTGTGGTTTGGTGGTTTTTTTCTTGGGGGTATAACTGGTTATGCAATGTTACACAATGCTAATTTTCCATTTAGTTTGAGAATGGAATTATCATGTGTCCCCTAGGCAGAAGGGCTTCTGCTTGACAGTAGCTGACAGCCTAGTAGTAAATTCCAGCTCCCTTGTAAGGACAAGCCTTTTGGTGGAAAAAGAAGCTGAGGATGTGGTATTTTTGAGTGTATGACTTGTCTGATAAACACACATTTAGTTTAGCTTTACAAAAATACACTTGGGTATGTAAATGAAGGCAGTCTGGGGACAACTCAAAGCTGCTTTCTGGATGCTCTGCAGGGTTTACTGCAGTGACTAGTGAGCATTTCCATAGAAAGGTAGCAATTACCACTGCAACCCTTACATTAGATGACACACACTCAAATAGAGAAATACTGGAAGAGAAAAATAAACCTAGAGTCATGGTTTAGGGTTAGGGCAGCCCACAAGACTTATAACAGACGCTCTGTTAACCCCCCTCCTTCCCAAAAGGGAAGAGAAAGGGAAGGAGATTAGAACAGGAAACTGAAACAGCTTTAACGAAAATTTAATGAATTAATGAATGGAGCTTTAATGAAAATTAAAAAAAAAAGGAAAATATACAAATATATACAAAACCAGTATTGAACCCAGCCCCCCCCACTGGCAGTTACATCACTGTCACCACTGATGCAGTGGAGCAGGTGCGGAGAAAGTCCTTGACTGGGCCCAGCAGCACATGGGAACTGGAATCAGGAGCTGGGTTCTGGTACTGGATTCAGGAACATACAGAGCAACATTGAAGGCAGAATGAATGGAGTCCTTCTTGGATGCTGGCCATTGAAGAAGTGAGAGAAAAGCCGGAAGAGCTGAGCTAAGAGTTTGACCCTCACGATCCCTCAGCTTTATACCGAATAAGACTTATATGGGATGAAATCCCTCGTTGGTCAGTTTGGGGTCATCTCTCCTGTCCAGTCCCCCCTGTAGGCACGGCCTTTTACTTTCTGCACACCCCCAACATGGTACACAAGATCCAGCAGTGGACTTGGTCTGCATATCAACCCGTGGTACTAACTCTAAACATGGGGTGTTATCACTGCTGGAAGCAGATACTGTGAGAACATGCTGCTAACTTCAGACAGTGCAGTTAGAAGAACTGTGCTGAAAAATAAAATCACTGAACAGAATTAGTTCTGCTCTCGCTCAAAGCAGGACATGTAGTCAGATTAATATTTCTATGAGCAACATATAATGAGGAGATCAGTAACAATGAGATGCTAGACCTTTAACCTAAAGGTTATCCAGTATCCACTTGGCAAGTAAAGGACAGCTGTGGAAGGGGACATGTTTGGGATGTGAAATCTTACCTGAGAGATGTTAGCTTGCTCCTGCTGGGCACTGGCTCTTCCGTGTGTGCTCTGTGTGCCTTCCCTTTCATTGGACTGTACTTCTCTTGCAGGAGCAGTATGTTTCTGATCAGGTTTACAGCTCAAAAATGATGGATGTGAATTGGATCTACAGGAAAGAGCATATCACCTACAAACTGCACCTGTGTGCTGCACTATGATTCTTAACCTTCATTGAAGCAGACTGTGAAGAAAGGCAATGAGGGATAATACAAGGGTGATGTAGACTCTTTCTGAGATGGGTTAGTTAGATCTCGAGCCTGTCGTCTTAAGGAATATGAAGGTATCAGTCGGTCTGTATATGCTAACAGCCTTCCAAGGAAGGGCTGGGGAAAGGTCTTAACTGGTAGCAGGAGGATTCTTTGATCCCAGTTAATAAGTTCCCTAGTTAGTGGGATGCCCTGAGAAGTCCAGGGAAATGTGGGAATTGAAAAACATGTTGAATCCTACTCTGATACTAATTCCACATGCAAAATCTACTTTGCTTCAAATATATGGTCTAGCCATTTCATTGCTACTTTTCCACTTTTCTTTGTATCTGCACCTTCAATGCAGAGTAGTTCACTTTCTCAAAGCTTTAGTTTATCATATCTACTGACTTAGGAGAATGGGATAAAATTGGTCTTTAGTTTTGCCTAATAAATTCAGAGTTCTATGTAGCATATCTAAATCTACATAGTAGATGTTTATCAGTGATTCCTGTATGCTATTAGCATTATTTACTCTTAGATTTTGTATATTATAAGTGAACTGTAATTCTCTTGAATGCACTAGTAGCAGTCATTTTAGGATACTACTTAAAGGTTTTGACGCTTCACCATCATAGGGGAATTGTAAGTAAGGAGATTAATAGTTGTTAGGACAGACCATGACTGACAGCAGAATTATGTTGAGTACTTGAACACAATAAACAAATTCTAGGTCACATTTTTGTTTTTAAGATTTTTTTTTTTTTTTCTTCCCCTAGCTCTTGGATAAAAACAGTTAAAAACCTTCATGCACATCAGACAAGTTGTCAAGGTATAATGAAATGCCATAGAAGTTGTTAACATCTTTTGCATCTTAATTTGAATTTTCTTACTGGCTTTTTATCTCAATAGATACTATAAAATGAAGAGAAGTGTGTATTTCTGCTGAAGTCAATGTATTTCATTAACTCTGTTTTTAAACATAATCCCATGCCTGAATGTTGACATGAAAAATGCAAATCAAACAACAAACTTATTTTCTAAATATCCTCTGTTTTTCCTTTCAAAACCCAGAATCCCGTATTTGGCAACTGAATTTGAAAGTGAGAGAAACTCATCTTTGGCTACTGATTTTCTTCACAGTTTTTTGGGTGATGTTTATGGGAAATTGGGCAGAAATTAGCAACAGGGGGTTGAATTAGACTGGAATAGTCTTCCTTTAGAGGTTACACACAATTAAAATTATGTAACATTCAGGTCTAACTCTGTGGCAGTTGAAGACTGAATACAGAGATTTAAGCAATAAGTCTCATCCTCATTTCCTTTTGGAAAAAAAATCTAATTTGGAACTATTTATAATGAGTAATTTATTTTTCTCAATATTAATTGTGTACTTTTAAGTACTCATATAGACATTGAAGGCCTTGGGACATCTGACTTGTGCTTAGCCTTTTGAAGAGGATAAAAGCTAGAGAGGTGAGCCAACTGAAATCAATTGGATGAACAAAAGATCATACTGCCAGTAAAGCAACTGAATAGTACAAGTCTTGCCAGCTTATCTGAGTATACTCATCTGGCTGAGAGGTCTTGCTCATATTTGGTAGGTGAAGAAAGTTGCTTCTACAACTAGTTTGCCATCCCAAAAACTTACCACCCCTTCTGCAGATTTGGTAAAATGTGTGTGCACAGTACCAGTAGGTTCAACTCATGGTCTGATGTCTTCACATGAATCACACATTCAGAAGTAGTTTAAGTTTGTATATTACACTATGAACCAGAGCAACTGAGTCATGCACTTCCATCTGTTGTGATGTAATGACCTCTATAGAAAGATGGTGTGGAGAGTTGTGGGTGGAGATAGATTAAAACATTCCTGCTAGGTTTGTCAAGTTTCATCTGTCAGAACCCCAATTCATTTGTATAAAAGACTGTTGTTTTTCTTTTCTTTTTTTTTTTTTTTTTTTTTTTTGAAAAAGGAATAAAGCACATTTCTGTTTCAAGCTTGCTGCACATTTCTATGCACTCCTGTCTGCTCATGCTTGTAACACTGGATGCATTTGAAACATGATATCATGTTATCTGGTGTACATTGGGCATGAAAAAAATCTGTTTAGTTAAAATGTTTTAAATAGAGCTTAATATTACAAAGGGGTTTATATGACATGGCATTAGGAAAAAAGCAGAGGACTAGACTTGATGACCTGAAAATGCTTCTGAGGATGATTTGAAAAGTTAGTGTCGTTTGTGTAATCAGTGTCCCATTTCATTTACATAGTTCAGTTACTTCAGTTCAGTGTATATCTTTAGGTCATATGAACCTTTTTTCCCCTTCAAATGTCAGTTTGTTAAAAATTAACACCATACACAGTTTTCACTTCCGTTTTTTAAGAAATGTTTCCCAGATACTTCTAATATTCCTGAGCACTACTCTTGCAATACACTGTCCTAAACCTTAACATTCATGCAGATGTAGCCCAGATTTCCTTTTGCATCTAAAAACTTTCTTTAGCAGCTCCTTTTCACTTCTATTGAAAAATATAGTCAGAAATATTAGATGGTTCCAAGATGGCTTGATTTTTACCACCCCATCCCCTGCCCCCCCCCAGCAGAAATATAAACCCCACAGCTAGAAAGAGTGCATCAAGAAACTTGTATCTGCGGCACTGTTTCAGAGAGAGAGAGAGAAATATGAAGTGTGCTACGCTGGTGGCCAGGCCTTCCTATCACCCTCAGTCAGCCTGGATGCAGCTGGATCTGCTACTTGCTTTACATTTTTATAGGAAGTAGCCTTCTCCCCTGCTGCTTAGTGCTTTCAATGAGAAATATAAGTCAAATGCTCAGTTGTACTGAAAAAACATCTGGGAGCATCTGTGGTGGCAAAGTAAACCCCCCATTCTCTCTCCCTCTCGCCTTGGTGGAGCCTGAGCAGCAGCAGTTCACTTTCATGTTCTGCTGAAATATGCAAACTGGAGAGGCCAAATGCTACTGGGGAGCAATTCCATGGGAAATGATGATCAGCTGAGTGGAAATATGTGCAACAGGCAGGGAGAGGAGGTGTGAAGCAAAGACAAGAGGGAGGAAGGAGAAACAAAATTTAAATTGTTTCAATTAGTTCGTCTTAGAATCTGGTGATTTTGGTAGTTTCTCTGCTCTTGAAAGCATTTACAGCAGCAAAGTACTTTGTAGTTTATTTCAAGATACAAACTGAAGTAAATGACCAGCTTATTCACTGTGACTCACTTTAACCACATCTAATCAAGATTTTCCAGAGATTGTTTTTGTATTCTCTCTGTAGTAAGCTTCTACATTGACTTACATGTTTTCAACAATGCTCCCTTGTCATGATAAAGATGTCTGCTCTTATTGTTTCCTAAATCAAATGCCTTTTTTCTTTCTTATGCCCGAGTCTAATATTTAAAACAGTCCAATTCTCCTCACAGTGAGACAAATAGCTTCCAAGAAATGAATAAAAATGACACTAAATCTTGTTCTTACTAACCAGTTCCACTTTTCTTCAAAAACTCCTGCCAACAAAAGCTAAACCCCCATGTCTACACTGACTTTCTCATTTCTTAAATGTAGGTACAATAACTGTCATTTTGTATAAATAATGATTAATTCATAAGAGGAAGTGGATGGTTTGAAGTACAGGTGTCATGGGTTAAAAAGACTGGAAAACACTCTTTATAGCATGATACTCTAAAAGGGTCTACATGAGTTAAATTCACTGTAGATATCAAAGTGTCTTGGCTGAAATAAAGTCTTTACAGGTGTGTTTAGATAGAGTTAAAATAATACTGTCCATCTGTGTTTTACTTTAATGTAACTTGACCAGTTAGTAAAATTGCAAGTACGTTATTAGAAACATATAAATACTGCTGTACAACTTTTCCAGAAATACCCAGGAAGATTTTTTTGTTCAATAAAATACTGCATTAGCTTTTCTTCATAAAAGTAAAAAATAGTGCCATTAATTTTCTGTCTCATTTCTAGAAGAAGAAATGCCTGCATTTTTTGGTTGGATGTGAATACTTCTTTCTTCCTCTTTTTGTTTTCCTTTTACTTCTCAATAAAGCAAGATACATGTAAAGATATTTAGCCCCCCTCAAAAGCTTCATAACCTGCCTCATATTGAAAAGTGAAGAATTGTTTTAGACAAGTGCCTTGTATTGTACATCTCCTCTATGGTCCCACTGTAGCTCTGAGATGTGCATTGAAGTCCAGAAGGCCCTGAAAGCCACGCTGTCCTTCTCAGCATCTCTGATCTGAGAGAGCAAAGCTATCATGCTCATGCCAGTCTTTGAAAATGGTTGAATCACTAGTTGAGACTTATGAACAATATGTTTGTCTGAAAAATGTGTGGATAATAAGTATGTACATATGCAATGTTTGTGTGGTGGCTTTTGTTGTGGGGGATTTTGGTTGTTTTAAGATTTTTTCCATTTGTCTCCATCAATTTGGCTTTGTGGTTCTTTCAACTGCAGAATTAGAAAGCAAGTCATCATATTTTTGGGAAGTACCATTTTTATGTCAGGGCACGTAAGGTCTAAAGAAATTGAAAAGTACAAATTAAGATCCATTAAAGGAAGACTTCATATATGTTTTCTTTGTGGCAGCCTTGCAGATTAAGGAGAGCTTGCTGTGGTTTTGTTTGTTATTAGAATGAAGGAATTCATTAGGCAGCTCTGCTACAAGGATGGCAAACAAAAAGACTTTGAGAGCTGAAGCAAAATACTCCTGTGTAAGAGAAAAGTCATTTGGAGAAGGTTATTTTCTTCTCAAGGCACTGCAGAAAGGTGCTTATATAAATGAAAGATCTTGACTGTGCTCCTAATGTGAAGACTTTCCAGGTTGTGTGGCTGTAACCAATGCACAGCCACAGGTAAACAGGTATGTAGTGAGAATTTTGAACACCAGTTACGGACCGTGTACGTTCATAAAAATACATATCTATGAAAGACAAAGAAAGTAGCGCTTCTGTCTTAATTGCCAAAGACAGAATAGTAAATTCAACTTGTGTCACTGTGTGAGAATACCAAGGCTCATCAGTGAGCAGCTTTTCTTATTGTATAGGAATTTTTTATTTATTATTTTTTAATTAATGGCCTTTGGTTAAATGAGAATTAAAAAATGATCCACTTGATTAGTGTTATTCAAACTTAAAATCAAGCCTCAAGACGAAGAACTAGAAACATACTGTCACATTCTCTATTAGAGGGAGGGCACAGCTTGAGCCAGTGTAGGCTGAAGGCCTACACATTTTTCTTCAGGAATTGCCTAGAATTTCACAAAAGCAGTAACAGCACAAAGTGAAATTTAAAAGTTTAAATGCGGTTCTGTCTGCTGTGGCTGTCAAACAGCAACCAATTGTACTCACAATTTGACACTTAGAATCATAGAATTGCCAGGGTTGGAAGGGACCTTAAAGCTCATCCAGTTCCAACCCCCCTGCCATGGGCAGGGACACCTCCCACTAGAGCAGGGTGCTCACAGCACCACCCAGCCTCGTGTCTAACCTGAACTGACCTGTCTCTGGTTTTAATCCATTCCCTCTAGTCTTACCACTGTCTGACAGCCTAAAAAGTCCCTCCCCAGCTTTCTTGTAGCCCCCTTCAGATACTGGAAGGCCACAATAAGGTCTCCCCGGAGCCTTCTCCTTTCCAGACTGAACAACCCCAACTCTCTCAGTCTGTCCCCACAGGAGAGGTGCTCCAGCCCTCTGATCGTCCTCGTGGCCCTTCTCTGCACACGTTCCAGCACATCCATATCCTTCCTGTAACAGGGGCTCCAGAACTGGACTTCCAGATTATCTCTTTGAAAAGATATATTCTGAAACAAGTGTTGGGGTTTTGGGGAGTTCTTCTGTTTTCCTTCTTCTCTTAAAGAATTTTTCCATACTTGTTTGTCAGGGAGGTAAATGTCTGTACTTCAGAGAGACAGAAGGACCTGGGCACAGGGGGTGGGGTCCAGCCTGCCGAGTAAAGGGGGTTGGGTGGAGCCCCTGGGGCTCTGGTTTTGCTCCCTGCACTCGAGAGGAGGAGAAGCTGCCCTCGTGGTGCAGAGAACTCATCCCCACTGTGTCTCCTGCTCTCCTTCTGCCCCTGCTGTCTCCCGGGGATCCTGCTGGGCACCGGGATCGGCTGCCCAGGGGGTTTGTGAAGTGGGCTTTCCGTCGGGCATTTCCAGGTGAGGACTGGGCTGGCTGCGGAGCGGCGGGGAGACCATCGCGCCCTCCCTGCTCCCCGGGAGCCCCGAGAGGCTGGCACTGGGTTCCTGGTGCTGTTTGTTGTCACTGCCGTAGTTATTGTTGTTTGTTTGCCTTGTTTTATATATATTTAGTAAAGAACTGTTATTCCTATTCCTCATCTTTGCCTGAAAGCCCCTTAATTTCAAAATTACAATCATTTGGAGGGGAGGGGGTTGCATTTCCATTCCAAGGGGGGGGGGGGCTCCTGCCTCCCTTGTCAGACACCTGTCTTTCTAACCAGGACAGACAGAATGAAGCCCATTTCTGATATCTATTAGGAAGCTGTAAGATAAATGTAAATGGGGCTGAAATGCAGAGAGCTTTGAGAAATGGTGTTATGGTATTATTAAAAAAAAAGATAAAAAAACCCCACAAAAATCACAAGCCTCAGAAATGCTGCTTCCCTGCCCCTCCCCAATGCTTACAGTTCTGTTTACTGTAGGAATCTTCACTGTAACAGAATAAGAAAAATTTTATGTCTATATTGTGCTGCTTTTTTTTTTGTCTAAAATGAAAAGAAGTATTCTGTTCTCAGTTTTATATTAGAGAGCAAACATAGATTAATATGTGTAGCTCTGTGGTTTGGATTCATATTAACTCACAGTTCTGGAATAATCTCATAGGACAGCAAGTGCTTGACCTGAGGTCTAGCTGTGGGATCTTACAGGGATAAGAGCAACAATACCAGTTTATTTTCTGGCCTCCTCCATTTCTTATGGTTTGTACTTGGAAATAACTTCTGTTCCTTTGTTATATCCCATGTAAGGTTGTTTCAAGTGTAGTATGGACTTGGGAAATTGCAGTACCCTGCCTAAGGGTATTGCTTCTGTGTTTCTTACCTTTAGGTGTTTCCAAGGGAGACTTAAGTTGATGTGACTACAGGGAAAGTTTTTGCAGTACCAGGGTTGTTCTGAAGTACAGTGATAGTTGTTTCAGGGTTTTTTGGGGGCTTATTTTTTATAAACTCTTTACAGTGAAACATGCCCTATGTGTCCCTGAGCTACTCTTCTGTGTCTGGTGAGTTCACGCAAGGAACCTGGTAAATTTTAATGGGGCTATTGCTTTTAACAAATATTCAACAACGTGAGTAAGGATTGCGTTTTTAGGCTTTTAAATTTGTGCTGTTTCTATCAATAAAGATACACTTTAGTCTGCTTCCTCCCAACACAACATTAGTAATTTGAAAAAGGGAATGATGTAAAAGTCTGGAGATTATAGGCAGAAAAGATGTCCTGGGCAGAAGTAAAAACAAAAAACCCAAACAAACCTCAAAAAAACCCCAAATCATCAATATATTTCTACTAGCACTAATTACTAGTAAAATATTGTTGCTGATAAAGCCTAATTTGAAATTCTGGGTAGAGTAGAATTCTCTTACTGTTTTAGGGAAAAAGAGACTAAGTGCATCTATAAAATTCAACAGCAAATGTTTTCTCATACTGCCTCATTGATTCACAGATGTCTTGCTGTGTATCCTTTATGATTAGGAGTTTATGAACCGTGCAGGTCACAGTATTATTCTCAGCTTTGGTTAATTCCTTTTTGCTGAGGACCCTGGATGTGCTGTGTAGTAAAATCCTTAGGCTCTTCCACACCAACAGCTTTGTGTGTTTGTGTTTATAATCTTAAGCAGAAGCAATCAGTATATCTGCTGGGAAATTTGGTTTGACTTTTCCATGTGCTTCTATCATGTCTTGAAAGTTTTGACTGCACTATAAAAAATGCTGGAGAAGAGGAGCTGAAGACATTGGCATCTGTTTAGATTTCTGTTGGATCTTTCCACCCAGAGAGGTGTTAGAGGGAGTTAACTTTGGACCACACTAGTAGAATGCTACTAATGCTAAAATTATTGTCAATAAAGAGGCCAAATTCACAAAAGCTGTGTTGTAAGCAGGCCACTGAAGTTGAAAGGAGCCATATTTATTTCTCTTGTCTCTGCTGTTTCAGATGGTCTGTAAAATTCAACATGTTATGATTTAGGCTGTTATAGTACAAAACTAATTTAATATTTATTCTCTTCCCACCTCTGCTGCCCCCAGTGCACAGAGCATTGCTTACACCATAGGATGCTGTTGCGCTGTTAAATCTGGTTTTGCTTTTCTTTGGCCTTTTTTTTTTTCCCTGTCATTATGTGCTCTCAAAACTGTTTCATGGAACTAGACTTTTTAAAAAATGATCAAGCAATCATCCAACTTTCACTCTACATTTTTCAGGACACACTGTGTATTCTGCACTGCTTCTTAATGAATCCATAGTAACTATTCCTTCCTTTTCCGTGCTTTTGAAAGGAAGAGTTTCCTGCTAAGGAGTGATGCAGATCTGGATAATAGCATGCTACTTGTTCTGAGAGCAACAACTCTCTTGGCACAGGACATACATGCACTGAAGTTTGGTGCTGATCTTCATTGAGGATTTATGTAATACTGAAAATTTGTAATTACAAATGCTACAGTATTCTAATTCATTTTCCTAAAGGCTGAAGTTAAATGCCTGTGTATCATTTAGCTTGAAATAATAGAACGTGTTGGTGTATTGTTAGTACAGTGGCACTAAAAGTTCTTTCCATATATTGGTTTGACAAAAAGAAGAGGAAAGCTGTACTAGTTTCATAACTTCATTTTCCCACTTGTGTTGCATCATCTGATGCAGGTCACTTATCACATGATGGCTGATGCCTACGTATATAAAGGTCTAATTGAATAGCTTTATTGAAACTCTCAAGGGAATATTTTGAATTTTAGTTCACTTAGGCTTAGTTAATCAATGCTTTGGTAAGTGTATAGGGAAATGAGTTCCTTCACCAAGGGGAATATCTGATTTTTGTTTGAAAATGTAGAAGATTACTAAACTTTATGGTGTATCAGGTTGTTAGAACCACAATTTCTTTTGATTAGACAGAATGGGGGGGGGGGAACCCAACACCCTCCAAAAACCTTTATATTACAACTGATACCAAAGAATGGCTCTTCCCAAGGAAAAATTGTGGCATATGTTATTTGTGCTGTCTCAGTGTATCAAAGCAACGAGTATGAGCTGGCCTGCTTTTTAAAACTGTATTTGGCTTTACCTCTAAAGATAACTTGGTTTGAGGAATTATTTTTTTTTCTGTGTAAAAGACTGATTCCTGGGGTAAGTTGGTAACTGTCTCATTGTCCCTTCCCTTCAACAAATAGTAAACTTAAATTTATTAGAAACTTAACTCAATAAATAATACCTATCAGGAGCTATTCAAGTGTGCGTGTGGAAATCCTGGGGTGTTTTGGTCCTTTGTTTATTTTTTTCAGTTTTCAAAAACTGAAATTTTAGATTTCTTGTTATACTAGGGAAAAAAATATTTCAAATAGGATGTGAATTATAGAATGAAAGGAACAGGGATTCTTGCTCAATTTATCACATTGGTTTATCACTATTACTTACCACATCACCAGTCATTGTCCATTCTCAAATTACTTTTGAGGCACTGAGTTTGCACTAGTGTTTCTTACAGCCTTTTGCTCCTCAGCTGACAGTGTGGCTTTCCCAGGGTTTATTTCAGCTTATAATCTTTTCTCAGTTGCTGGAAGGGAAGAAGGATTTTATTATTGACTATATTCAGCAGAGCACATTAGAACTAGTGATGAATGCTTATAGAAGCTGCAATGAACACAGAAGGAGGGAAACCTATTGAGAAGCTGATGGCCTTTTTGAAGAAGGGAGAAGGCAAGAGATTGCCCCTTCTCTCTTGAGAGCTGAGGGGTTTGGAGTTCCTAGGGCTACATCAGTACATACTCTTGGCAAGGGTTTCTATTTGAACCTGTAGCAAACACAGATGTAAGCACATCGTGTCATGTGCTGTCAGGTAACACTCAGAGCAGGACACTGTTCTGGGAAAGGTGGCCTTGGGGAAGGCTGGTAAGAAACAAGGCTTGGTTAGCTTGGTTAGAGCTCCTGCTTGGCAGCTGAACACACTGGTTGGGGCAGCTGGGGCCAGCCAGCTGGAGCCAAGGCTACCCCGGTGCTGGCAGAACCTTGTTGATGGTGCACAAGCCCATGGGCAGAGCCAGGTTGCTGCTAGTGGGCTCTGCTGGGAGAATCAGACATGGCCAGCAGTGAGCCAGGACCCCAGTCAAGCCTGTTGGTGGCCTCCTGACCCTGACATGCTATATCTCTGTGGGACAATGGCACTCAGCAGGAGCTTTGTGAACCAGGTGCCTTGGGGTATTTTGCTTCCTTGAGTAGCAGCACAATTCAGGCTCAGCTGAGATTAGGACAGAGCAGGAAAGGGGTGATGTTGCATCTCCTGGAGGTCCTCTAGCACAGTCACATCATTTGCCATGGGCTAAGGGCTGCTGCCTCAGCCATCAGCAGCGTTCTGCTGTTACTGAACATGAGCTCTGACCTCCTTGCTGACAAAGTTCCCAGAAGAAGCCTTCTTGGTAGAAAGCATGGGATGATCACTGTCGTTCTCCCTACTCTTAATCTTGCCCACTAAAAGTGACTGCCAGCCTCTGCTCTGCAGATTGTTGCAGTTGTTTGACAAGTATGGATTTTTGTGCAGTATAAAAGCAGGTTTTTAATGCTATTTTTTGTTTTCTTCTGCTGTACTGGTCCGTGAGGCACTAGTCATGCTGCTGATTAGAAAATTTTATCCAAGAGTAACTTGAGGCCAGAACAGAGGGGCTGTTGGCAACTCCAGCTAAGGCTGTATCTGGTTCAGGCTCCTCTCCTGCCATGAAACAATTAAAGTAGTTTCCTGTGAGTCATTACCCAAGGTGAATCAATATGTACTTCTACGAGTGTTAGAATTAATGAAGATTGGTCTCTGATGGATTCGTATCTTATGATTACATTCTCTGATGTGTACTGAAGTACAAACTCCAAATGAAATTTCTTGTGCAGTTGAGACCCTGAAAAATCTCTTTCTGTGCAGGCTTTCTGTTAAGGGTGACTGCATGTTACAGCTTTTCCTTTAGCAGAGCACTGATTGGTGTCTTTTTTTCTTTTTTTTTTTCTTCCCTCCCCAGTTTCCTATCTTCATGAAACTTAAGGATATAATGACCTTGGAGACATTAATCCTTCTGTTTAATGTATTTGAAATTGGCTAGTAGGTTCAAAGATAACTGGGGGATGAGAATGGCAACTTATCACATGCAGACATAGTGTAATTACATGAGATTTCTTCAAGAAGACAGGTTAAAAAGAGGTGGGGGAGGTTTCCTACAGAAAGATTGCCTGGACTGTGGGAACTAAAAGGCTGGAGAATGAGGCTGTGCTCTATTCTGTTTGTAAATAGAAGCTCAATTTAAGTAAACAAGTATGTGTTAACTCTACACAGCCCAAGTTTCTGGGCTCATTTCCAAAGCTTTACTGACTAGCTTAGGACACTGAACATAATATTTAATTGGTGGTTGCAACTCAGGAAAGAGCTCTTGGACTTGTCATGACTGTCTTGACGGTTCTCGGAAATCCATGGGTTCAGTGTTGAAGAAAAGGCAAAAAAAAAAAGTTAAAAAAAATTAATTTCTTGACTATCATCAGGAAAGGTTTGAACGACAAAGTGGAGTCTGTTATTTTGCTGTTGTGTAAGGTCTTCATGCACTCACTTCTTGACAACTGTGTGAGGCTTTGACCTACTGCCCTGAAGGAGAGTGTAGTACCATTGCAGAAGGAAGAGAGGGAAGGACAACTAAAATGACGAAGTGGATGAAGCAGACTGATGAGGGACTTAAAAGATCTAAGTTTCTTTAGTTTGGAGAAAAGGTTAAGGAGTGAGGTGACTGAAGATTGAAAAGTTATGAAGGCAACACATAAGGGTTTTTGGAACTGTCATTCATCAATTCCAAAGTGCAAGAATTGAGGTGCACTAGATGAAAACAATGGTAGATAAATTTCAAGCACTCAGAAGTGTTGTGATTAACGTGTCCTATCCTCAGTGCCGAAATCCCGGGAGACACCGAGGGTCCATTGTCAGACTCAGACTCTCATAGAGAAGAAGGCAAAATGACGTTTTATTAAAGGCTACAGGCACTTATATACCAGTAACAGAGCCAGCCCTTTGTGGGTGGTATCCTACCTGGTTTCTATGTTTCCGTTACAGCACGTGATCTTCCGCATCGCCACATCCCTATACTACCACAATTCCCCCCCTCCATGACAGTGAAGATACAATATTAAGTGCATTGGTGATGATAGTCAGTCATGTGAGCTAACAAGGCATACTGTGCCTCTACTGTGTCTAAGCGAGACTTAATAAATGCCACTAGTCTGTTAAGAACGCAAGGTCCAAAAGTTAAAGGTAGCAGCAGGATAAGAAGAGGACAAGCAAGAGTGGATAACAAAGTGGTTAGCCAGGGTGATTGGAATCCGCAGTGTCCCATTTGGCATTGGCAGTGACACAATGTGGACCTTTCCAGCAACTCAGTACAGTTGCACCCATCAAATGGCATACCATGACGTTGAAGGAGGGAGCACCCGGAGCCACTATGGACTGCAGTGTTCGCGATTCTTGAGGTTGTATCAGCATCCAGTTGTACAAGCGATCACCGTTGACCGAGGACACCAAAACCAGTAGCAGTACTAAAAGGCTCCAGATCCTTCCCCTTCCCTGTAAAAGAATCTAAAGGCATGCATTATCATTGCGGTTAAAGTCAGGTTGATATATTTTGCAGGGACCTGCCTAACTTCTGGTTCCACAATTCCCCCCTTTTGTTTAAAGACGAAAATGAGATCATTAGTAATCTTCTGCGGGTAGCCTTGCAGAAAGGAGAACAAACGCAGCATAAAGGATCTGCTTGGTAATGGCCAGTTGCCAAACAGAGCCTAAACCGAACACTGATAAGGGGTCGGTCTGGTAATGGCCAGTTACCAGACAGAGCCCAAATCGGATGCTGCTTTAAAGTGGGCAGAGTCTCCAGTGATGCCATAGGAAATACCTCTAACAAACAAATTCTACGTCACAATTCTATCAGGTACTAATCTTAAACAGAAATTTACATCAGTTATTAATTCTAAAATAGCCTTAAGGGCTTTAATTTTCTGACTCCATAACAAAGAAACTTGAAGATCAGTCTCTGCATGTGGAAGGACCATCCCGGTTTTTGCCTGTAGACAGACCATCTACCTGACAGTCAGTGTCCTGGCAATCACCAGAAGGATCGTTCGGTTGACGATCGGCACTGTGGTCGTCATCCGGAGGGCCTGCATTCTGGTCGGTATTTGGAGGTTGCCTGTTCTGCCCCTGGCGCTGCAGGTCAGGGCGGATGCATCTTGCAGGTAGCCACCATACTTCTGGTTCATCAGGATGAGATACAGCTGCGTATCCTCGACCAAGAACATACAGTGACCACATATCTGTTCCTGGAAAACATACTAACACCTTTGGCTTTACCTCAGTCATGGGAAGATTATAGTGTTTTTTCATGGGCGTACAGTCTGTTCCATGTCTATCAAATTGATTCCAGAGATATAGCGCCTTCATTAAGACAACATCCTGCTGCTCTAAAGGGACATGTGATTTCTTTTCTAGGACATCTAATTTCAAATTAATGCGGGCTACATGGCTATCAACCGTAAGTTGTAGTATGTTCTCAAGGCAGTGTCGTATGTCTGGGGTGAGTGTGATTGTGTCCCGTGGGTACTTGTTTCCCTGTAGTAATGTATACAACGGTTGCATCATGTCCTGTGTGATTGGGATAAAATTCCTGATCCATTGTATACTACCTACTATTTGCTGAATATCATGAATTGTTCGAGGCTCAGTGTGTATTTTTATAGTCTGTGGTTTCACATCCTCAGGCCCAATGTATGTGCCTAAATATTTCACCACTGGCGAACGTTGGACCTTTGCCTCAGCTATTGTTAAATTTGCGTTTCTCAGCTCGTCTTTTACATGAGCCAAGATTAGCTCTGCCGTATTTTGTTGTGCTGCTATCAAGATGTCATCCATATAGTGTATCAGCAACGCTGTATGCCCAAACCGCTTTCTGGTCTCCTTTATAGCACTATCTACATACAGTTGACAGAGCGTCGGTGAATTTTTCATTCCCTGAGGCAATACTGTCCATTGATATCGCTCCACAGGTGCGGTGTTGTTTATGGACGGGAGAGTAAAAGCAAATCGTGGTGAATCCTCAGGATGCAGTGGTATAGGGAAAAACCAGTCCTTTATGTCTATACTGATGATTGCCCAGTCCTTTGGTATCATGCTAACCTTTGTCAGACCTGGCTGCAGTGGGCCCATATCCTGCAGTTGTCCGTTCACTGCTCTTAAATCATGCAGCAGTTGCCACTGTCCTGCTGCTTTCTTTCATATGACAAATATCGGTGTGTTCCCAGGATTTGTTGAAGGTGTTATATGCCCAGCTGATAATTCTCTTTGTATTAGTTCATTGTCTGCTTGTAATTTTTCTTGTGTCAAGGGCCACTGTTCAGCTCACACTGGCTCATTTGTCAGCCATATCATTTTGATAGGCATCATTTGCTGCAAATTGACAGTGGCCCCCATTACAAATTTGTTATTTTCAAATTGACGTGGGCACAAAAGTCTCTCTAAAAGAGGTCTACCCTCTGCTAGGACAACTGGTTTTACTGAGGCTTCTATGGGTGAACCATCAACATCATACACTGTGAGGGTGATGAAGTCCATTGAGATTGTTGCTTGCTGTTCCCCTCCAATTCCATATATCGCTGGGCCTAGTTGTCGTGGCCATTCCTTAGGCCAAATCTGTGTTGTAATTATTGTGACATCTGCTCCTGTATCTAGCAGTGCATCATAACGTAATGTTATTGTCTTACCTCCTGCCTCTCGTGTTGCATACATGGTAAATAGCGGGCGCTGAAATGACGGAATGGTTTGAAGTGCAGCGAGTCCTCTGTCAGGCTCAGAGCTGGATCTTGCATATCGTAATACTTGATTGACGTCTGCTCTGCTCGCAGTCCCCCTTGCCATTCCTGTAACATAGCTGTTGATTGCTGGACCCCCTGGGGACGTACTAATTGTGTTAGTTGTGGACGGGGCACTGGACGACAAGCTCCCTCGCCCCGGTAAAAGGGATCCCGCCAGGCATTTCCCGATGGCCTAGATGATCGGCAGTCACAGGCAAAGTGGCCCGATTTACCACAGCGCCAACACAGTCGAGGATACGAATACATACGCTTTGTGCGACCAGGTTGTCTATACTGATGACGCTCCTGTGTGGTTGCGACTTGGACCACTGATGGTCCTGATGGACCTGCTTTCTCCTGCAGTGCAACTGTTCATAGTAAATGAGGCAACGGCATCGATGTTGACAGAGTCTGCAAAATACTTTGTGCAATCAGGTTAGCATTACTACACAAAGCCTCTAGCAGTACTGCATCGTGAGTAGCTGATAGCAAATTAGAACTAGCTATCGCCCTCTGAAGCCTGTCTGCAAAATCTAAAGATGGTTCATTTAGCTTTTGTTTAATGGTCATCCATGGTTCCTTTGCGCACTCATATTGACTCACTGCAACAAATGCGGTTCTTGCAGCTTGTCGTTGCTCACAGTATTCTACCAGGTAAGCGTGTTTGAGCCTGCTGTGTCGCAAAGGCACCTGTGCCCATTAATTGGTCAAAAGTTACTCCATGTAATTCATGACAACGATCTGCTTCTGCTTCTTGGAGTTTCTGTCTAGTAAGTGTAGCCCAATGTTCTAAAAACAACGTTAATATTGAGGGTGACAACACTGCCTTAGCCAAGGTCCGTACATCTTCCGGAATGACCGGTGTTGCTAATGCCATATCAATTAAGAATTGGGTCTCAGGATATGAAAGCCCGTTATTTTGAACTGATTTAAACAATGAAGTAACTACTTTGTCATCTAATGGCACCCATTCATTGTCTCCCTGTTGGTTTACTATAACTGGGAAGGCTGTGAGAGGAGCCAAATGAATGCCCTCCAGTTTACACTTCTCTGCTATTAAAGACCAATCTGTCTCCGTCATCCCCTTTCTATTTTTATTGGTATCTGTGTTTTCTGTGCTTTGTTCTACAGGGAGCTGTGATAATGGAAGTATCCTTTTCTGCTCTTGCACCATATCCTGCATTTGCCGAACTGCTGCTTGCATTTGTTTCATAAGGGTTGTCATGATATCTGAATTTACTGCAGATTCCTCCTGCAGCTCAACTATCTCCCCTCCAGCTTCCTCCCTTATGTTGATTAGAGTTCTCCCTTTGCTAGTTTGATAAACTCTACCCTTGTCTTTATTTAGCAGTGTTGAATGTGTTTTTGACCTTGCTCCTCTCTGTGATAATGCGTCTAGGTAACCAGTCCGCATTGGATAGTACGTCTCTGGCTGTGTCATCACGCCCCTTTGATTCTTCTTCCTTATCTGAGTTAGAGGAAGTTGCTGCATCTGAGTATCTCGGCGGCTGTTCTGACCGGCGCCATGTTTGGGTGTTGTCCCCTGCTTTGTCTATTTTGCACAATCTGTCTCCTCCTTTACACATTCTTTCAGTATCTGTACCACTAAATCAATGTCGACATCCTTTTCCGGCTTCATTGCCCCTCCAGAGGTTCAGCGTCGTCCAGCGCACTGCCTCTGCGGATCACGTTGGCGTCACCACTTGTTATGATTAACATGTCCTATCCTCAGTGCCAAAATCCAGGGAGACACCGAGGGTCCATTGTCAGACTCAGACTCTCACAGAGAAGAAGGCAAAATGGCGTTTTATTAAAGGCTACAGGCACTTACATACCAGTAAAGGAGCCAGCCCTTCGTGCGCAGTATCCTACCTGGTTTCTACGTTTCCGTTACAGCACGTGATCTTCCGCATCGCCACATCCCTATACTACCACACTGAAGAAAGTATTTTGCACTGCAGGTTGTAAACTTCTGTCTTTTACTACTACAGGAAACTGTAATAGTAAAGAGATGGATAGTATCAGCAGGTTCAAAAGAGCTGCAAGAATTTATGAACAACAACTCCATAGATGGATAGTAAAAGCACAGGAGAGGTTAGTGCTGTCCGAATGGGGGTTAACAGAGAGCGTCTGTTACAGGTCTAAGGGACCCTCTAAGAAGACCCCTTCTCGGTCTTTGATTCTCCAGGCTAAACGGCCCCAGGTCTCTTGGCCTTTCCTTCTCAGAGAGATGTTCCAGTCCCTTAACCGTCCTTGCAGCTCTCTGTCGGACTGACGCTCTCTAGCATTGCCCTGCCCCTCTAGTCTGCCCTAGTGAGACCACATCTGCAGTAGTGTGTCCAGCTGTGGTCTGCCCAGTTCAAGAGGGACAGGGCAATGCTAGAGAGCGTCAGTCCGACAGAGAGCTGCAAGGACGGTTAAGGGACTGGAACATCTCTCTGAGAAGGAAAGGCCAAGAGACCTGGGGCCGTTCAGCCTGGAGAATCGAAGACCGAGAAGGGGTCTTATCAACGCTTACAAGTACGTGAAGGGTGGGTGTCAAGTAGAAGGGGCCCGTCTCTTTGCAGTGGTGCCCTGGGATAGGACAAGATGTAATGGTCACAAACCGGAAGTTCCCCCTCACCATGGGGAAAAACTTCTTTACTGGCAGGCTGGTGGAGCACTGGAACTGCCTGCCCAGAGAGGCTGTGGAGTCTCCTGCTTTAGAGACTTTCCAAACCTGACTGGATCTCTTCCTGTGTGGCTTGGCCTAGGTTAGCCTTCTTTGGCAGGGGGGGTTGCACTCAATCATCTCCAGAGGTCTCTTCTAACCCCTACCATTCTATGATTCTGTGACTCTATGACATTGAATAAAGTCTAAATGTAACTAAAATGTTTGAATGGACCAATATTTCGGGTTTAAGAACAAACAAAAAAAAACAACCAAGCAAGCAAGCAACCAACCAAAACAAGATGAAATTCTTGATCAGAAATACAAGAAGCAACATTTTTCTTTGGGAAATGCTGGCACAGGCTCTTTCAAGGTTCAAGATGGAGAGCCATGAATGCAGGGAAGAGGGCAGGTCTGATGAGACCGAATGCTGGCAGCACTCCATTGAGTTCTGCCATGAATTGGGTGAACTCTCAGGTCCCAGAAGAGCTGGAAGCATTTCCTGACCACTTGGTCATCACCTTTAGGCAGGAGCTTCACTTTCCACGAGAGCCAGGAGACTGTGAGGGCATTTCATCTGATGCTTTGGCGCTGTCTCCAAAATGCTGGAGCTCCCTATAGAGCCTTCCTGCCCTCAAACAGATCAACACTCCCCACCCGTCGCCTCCGAAGCTGCCCCCCGGCCGGTTGCAGTTTCCCACAGCGCCTCAGAAAAGCTGACACCGACTCTGCAAGGCAGTTCATTGCCACGGGAAAAGGCCGTTCCCACCCTCCCTGCCCGTACGCAGCTTGCGCGCAGGCCAGGGCTGCTGCTGTCAAGGCGGCAATTGTGACATAGGGGGCCTGGCTCACCAAACGGAATGCTGGGCACAGGCCCTTGGTCTTTGCCACCTGGCGAGGTGAGGAGGGCGCAGGGGAGGACGGGGCTGGTGCGGGGCTGCCCTGGCAGGAGGGGACCCCACACCTCAGGCCTCTGGGACTGGGGGAGAAGCTCACTCGCTCCCTGCTTCTCCTCAGATTCTGCAGAGGAGTGAGTGTTTGGCAGCACGATTCCGGCACTGCTGGGAGACGGACTCCAAACCCTCTCTGCTGCTGTTTGCCGTGCCAGAGCGAGAGAAGACCCTCGACTCGATGGAGCAGGGTGAGAGCAAAGCATCCTTCCCGCTGCCTGGCCGAGGGGTCGCCGGGCAAGCACCCGGCGGCAGGGTCCATGCTCTCCTCAGCAAGCAGGTCACAGGCTGGGCAGTGGGCACCTGCAGGGACCCACCCCCGTGTCTGCCATGCCTCCTTCCTCTGCAGGACCACCAGCCCTAGCCATCAGCCAGCCAGGCAGGGACAGAGCAGGCCAAGGGGGCACTCCCTGAGGGACACCCCCCTGGCCCTGCAGAGCTACTCACTGCCGCTTCCATCTGCTCTCTCCCCTCCAGTCTGCATGTTTTGCCAGCGGGCAGAGGCCGACCCGGAGCTCTGCGGGGACAGCATCGAGCTGCCGGGCTTCAGAGGCCATAAGTTCTGCCTGGTGAGTTTCTCTGGGATCCCTCCTGCTTTCTGACAGGCAGCCCCTGCCCCACCCTCCCCATCAGCTCCTTCTCTCTTCCCTTCTCTAGTATTTTGCCAGCCAGCTGGAGCAGCAGCCCATCGAGCGAGCGGGACGGGTCAGATATTCCTGTGAGAATATCAGACGGGCCATAGAGTGGGCGGCGCAGAAGGTGAGGACTGGACAGGGTCAGGGAGATTTGTGCCAGGAGAGGTTTGTGGGAGCTTGGCCCAGACCCCGAGAAAGAAAGCCCAGCCCTTCCAACCAGCTCTGGGACAAAAGTCTGGCTCCCAGCAGCTCTGCAGAGGCTCCAGCACAGGAGCCTCGTCCGCCAGGCAGGGCTGCAGGGGGTGACCCAGCAGCGGGCACATCCTGCACCCTGCCCCGAGCTGTGGGGCTGGCTGCGCAGGCCCTGAGGCTGCTGCCGACGGGGGTGCTGTGACCTTTGCAGGTCTGCTGTGTGTGCAGAAAGAGCGGGGCTGCCATCGCCTGCGGGGAGATGGGCTGTGAACGCAGCCTCCATCTCCCCTGCGCCGCAAAGGGAGGGTGCGTCGCCCAGTACCATCCTCAGTACAGGTACCTCCTCTGCCCTCTTCGCCAGCACCACCTGGGAAGCACCCAGCACTTCTCCCCTCAGCCATCCCTTCCCTCTTCCCCCCAGAGCCTTCTGCCCCGAGCACAGCCCAGTGCAGGTGGTGGAGGCGGCCCCGGAGAAGGGCACCACCTGCCTGATCTGCCTGGAGAAGGTCGAGGGCAGGAAGACCTTCCGCACCCTGGTGTGCCCGGCGTGTAAACACGCCTGGTTCCACAGGCGCTGCATCCAGGTAGGAGCCCTTCCCTTGCCCCACCGTGGGGCACGGCAGGTGCTCAGCAGCACCAGGGCCTCCCTCATGCTCCTGCCGTTTCTCCTGCAGGGACAGGCTCTGCGGGACCGCTTCGTTGGGTGCCGATGCCCCCTCTGCAGGGAGAAGGGCATCTTCCGAAGGGAAATGCTGAGGCTGGGGATCCGCATACCCTTCGGGTTAGTGTCCTTCTGTCCAGCTCACAAGATGGACAAGGTGCAAGGGCTGTGCCAAGCCAGGGGCTGCCCCTGCGCTCCTGGCCCTGGGCTGGCCCGTGAGTCTGGGCTTCAGCTTCACGGAGGAACGGGAAGCAGGGCAGGGGGGAGGAAGGGCAGGGACGCCTCTGCCTTGTGCAGGGGCTCCTCAGCGTTCCTTTCTCCACCAGACGGCCAGCGATCGACCCCGAAGACAACGCAGAGCTCAGCTCCAGGCACAGCCGATGTGATGCCAGGCAGTGCCTCTGCCCTGGGGGCCGGGAGCAGGCAGGGGAAGAGGGGTGAGTTCCCAAAGCTGCTGCACCGTGACACTCTGCACTGGGGCTCTCTCTCGCCAAGGGCTCGAAGCACCAAGAGCAAGAGCTCTGCCAGAGAATCCCATGCTGCGGCCACTTAGTCCTCACTGCCATGAACCTCTTTGCTCTCCTAGGCCCTGGCAGCTGCTCCTGTGCAGCTCCTGTGCCGCTGAGGGCACACACTGGCGCTGCTCCCAGCTGGGGCCAACAGCGGACAGCTGGGAGTGCCAGAGCTGCGCTGGCCCCACCGCCGGTAAGAGGCAAAGCGCCTGGGAGCCCCTGGGCTGGGGGCCTGGCAGCGGGTGCCCAGCAGGGGCTTGGCAGAGCCTCTCTGCTGCAGGAGGCCAGGGGCACCACTCTGGCCTGTACTGCCGCGGGCCTAGGGCCACGACCTTGACCTCCCGCTTCCTTCCCAGCCTCCAGTGCCAGCGCAGAGCTCGCCAGCCCCAGCTCCTCCAGCCAGGCAGCAGCGGGCTCCTCCAGCGATGGGGCAGCTCTGGAGGGCAGCAGCCGCTCCAGCCCCCCCGGGCCCATGCGGCTGCGAGAGCGCACCCGCCTGCAGCGCCGAGCCCGCAACCCCTACAGCCGGCCGGGCAGACGCTGTGAGTAGCCATGTGCTGGCACCCAGCGCTGGGAGCAGCAGCCCCGGCCGGGCAGCGCTGGGGCTGTGTCACAGCTCACCGCTGCCTTGACCTCCTGCTTCTCCTTCCAGCCTCCAGTGTCAGCGTGGAGCTCCCCAGCCCCAGCCAGGCAGCACTGGGCACAGCGGACAGCTCGCTGCTTCCAGAGACCAGCAGCCCCAGTGCTGCCAGGGAGCTGCCAGCAGGAGCCTCCAGCACCGGCCCAGGGCTCGACGCCGGCAGCCGGGACAGCCGCACGGGGCCCGTGCGGGTGCCAGCCCGCTCCCGACAGACACGTCAGGCCCAGCAGCCGTACAGGCGGCCCCGCCACCGCCGCCGCAGGACCTGACGTGTTCTGTCACCCCCGTGCCGTCCGTCCCCAGTCCCCCTCCACCGGCACGGTAACGTTCCTTGTTTCTCCCTGCACTCTCCCCTCCTCGCCAGCGCCACAGCAGCACCCAGCACTTCTCACCTCACCCACCCCTTTCCTCCTCCCCGCAGGACTTTCTTCTGCTGGGAGGAGGCCGTGGAGACAGCTTTGCAGGAGAACACCACCTGCCTCATCTGCCTGCAACACCTCAAGGGCAGAAAGTCCTACAGCACCACGACGGGCTCAGCCTTTAAACACACCTGGTTCCATAGGAGCTGCATGCAGCTAGGAGCCGTTCCCTCACCCCCAGGGCACGGCTGGTGTCTCTGCCCATCCTGCTGCAGGCCTGGGACCGTTCCCTCGACCTTCTGATTCCCCTTGTGGCCTCCAGTGCCAGCTCACGGCTCACCGGCCCCAGCACCCCCAGCCAGGCAGCATCAGAATCCTCCTGCGGCTCTCCAGCTCTCGAGGGCAGCAGCCGCTGCAGCTCCCCTGGGCCCACGCAGCTGCAAGACCACGAGTCCTGGAAGATACAGCCTTGTGAATCCATGCTGCCTTTCAAATTAAGCATCGACAGTAAAGAAGGCTGGACGAGTGGTACGTGCCACTCCTCCGCAATCTGGGGACTGCTTTGCCAGTTAAGCAACAAGAAGTTTGCATCTTTGCCTGGCCGAGTTCATTTTCCCGACAGTCGTTGCCACGCAAAGAGAAAAGAAAGGAGCGAGCCCCCAGATGGATGACTCCAGCGGATCTTGGGAAGCCTTCCCGGAGCCGCACCGAGTGCCTTGGGCAACGCGCTGTTGTACATCCCTGTCTTTCGAGCTACAGGCATGGGATGCTGTCTCGCCTTCGGGGCACCCAAGACCCGCAAGATGCCGCAGTGGCATCTGAAGACTTTCTAGCCATAGCCATTTGTAGAAAAGCAGAAGTTGTGCTGTACAAAGGACAC
>JANVCC010000076.1:0-174034 GCA_025345505.1 Todiramphus chloris collaris
GAGAACCTAGGAAAATTCCTCTGCTAGCAGCTTTTCAGCATCCACAAAAACTAATAATAATTTTATTTTTTTCTTGCTTTGTTAAGCATGCCTATGACTAGGCTTGTTATCAATTTTACCTTCGGGCATGGATGGATGCCAATAATATTATTTCCCCATCTTGTGTCCTAATGTTTTCAGCCTGTGTGCATTTAAATAGCTAAACAATGGAACTTGATTGTCCTCTCAAGCACGTGATATTCTGTTCTTTATTATACTGGATGCAGACTAGATCACCCCACAATGAAATGCTCCTAAACAGGGCTATCTGTGCAAAACTAGGTTATGCTGTTTTGGTTCAGGGTTGAGCCTGTAATGTTTCCTCTGCATTTGTTGTTTTGGGGTTTATTTTTGTGAGTGCGTGTATTTGTGTTTGTGTGTGTTTCTTGTTGGTTTGGTAATTTTTTTTTTTCCTGTTTGCTTGTGGGTTTTTTTTTTTTTTTTGCTTAACACCCTCCCCACACACACTCCCTCTTCCTAGACTCTATCACTTTATGGATGATCCAGTGACCTCTAGGAGCCGGGCTGGGGAAGCAGCCATAAGCTTTGACAGCATCCAGCCTTTCGTGCAGGGGACCTGTTTCATGTGAATCATTACTACCAGGCTGAGGCTAATCTGTCCAGATTTAATCAATGGGTCCGAAGCAGAAGCATGAAGGTTTTTAAAGCATTTACTGCAGCCTTCAGACATGTTATTAATGAATGTTATCCCTCTTGTCTCCTTTTTGTGGACAAGGTGAACAGCTTTTATGTAACAGTCATACAACAGCTGCTGGAAGAACTAATGCTTCATAATCCTGATCATTATAGTACCATAATATATTTATGGATAACACATCCTAAAAATGTCATCTTTTAACAGCTGTATTTATAATTTTATTTTTTTTAATGGTATTCTGGCAATGACAGAGTTGAAACAGGCTTCATAATTTTTTTTTGATTTCTGAGCATGCTGTAACTGGTGAGGCTTATCATGCTTGGCTGTATCTCAAAAGGATAAAGGGAGTTCCCCCTCCCCATCCATGATAATCCTCTGTAGGTTTTCTCTTGGTTTTGGTGGGGTTTTTTTTTTTCCCCCTTTTCCTCTTCTCCCCCTTCCTCCATCCTTTTTTCTTTTAATATCTCAATCCTATTTCACAGAGTCAAAAAATGCTCCTTTGCTACATCTTTCTAGCAGCCTTGTATTTGAAAATGCACTATCTTAAACAATAAAGTTTAAAATGGTTTATTTGTTTGTACTGGGGGGGAGAGAGCGCACCATCCTGGTTTGGGTTTTGTGTCCCTTCTCCCTCCTTTCCCTCTGGGGAAAACAAAAAATAGACCATCTACATCTGCTTTGAGTCAGTCACTTCTGTCTTCTGGTTTTCCAAGAATAGCCAAATGCTGCCATTGGTTCACTAACTGTCAGGGAGAAAAACACTGTGGAGACTGTGGCATTAATGCAGCCTCTTGAAAACACCAGCCCAACAGCCTGCTCATCATGAGTCACGTCTGAGTGCTTGGGTTGTTTCATTCCTGCAATTCCTCTGCAGCCGAGACTCGGAAGGGGCTGTTTGCCCTGTCTTGTAGCTGCTAGAGTGGGACAGTAAATGGGTTTCATGGCAGAACCTGTGTAGGATCATTCTGCCACCACAGTGACAGCATCAGCGAGTGCCCTCAAAGCTACTTTTTTTTCCATATATAACAGGAGAGTCAGGTAATTGAATGAGGAGTCCTCAGCATCACTCAGTGACAGGGTTGGAAGGAAGAGACCTCCCCTTTCCCCTGCTTGAGAGCATTCTCAGAAGTCGTTCCCTAATCTGTCGCTTTCTATGTGATGTGTGACTTCGGAGACGTTCTTCAGGGGAAGGCTTGAAAAGCTGGGACTCGATGCGAACGAGTGACCTTTTGTAAGAACAGGCGAACGTGGGACTTGAGACACAAATCTGTGAGAAGCCCCTGGCCATCTCCCTTGTGTTCTCCTTTTTATTAAAGACAAGTGATTCTGGCGTGGAAGCCAACCGAAGCAACGTGCTGTGTGTCTGGGGGGAGAGGCAGGGCAGGGTCGCAGTGCAACTACATACTGCTGCCGCCTGCCAGGATTCCCTAACGCTGAGGTTGTCCTCTTGTTTAGAGCATTAAAGCGTAGGATGAGCACATATGCTCCGGCCCAGCTCCAGGAAGACAGACCCCGGGGTAAGGTCCTGAGAGAGAAGGAAAAGCCCTTTAAGAGGGTTGCGTCTCCCTCCATTTTCTAGGAGTATCCTGACGCGTCGCACGCCTGAGACACCCCCGCCAGGCCGCAGGTGGGAGCCCGCCTCGCTGACCGTGGGCCGCCTTTCCCCGCGGTACTCCGGGTGCCTCCCGTCCTGCTGCTGCTGCCGCCGCCCCGTCGGCGGGGGTCTGGGCCCCGAAGGGGGATTAGGGCCAGCGGCCGCCGCTCGCCCACCTAGCGCCGAGCCAGCCCTCGCCGCCCCGCCTCCTCCGCCCCGCCAGGGGGCGCTGTCGGCGGCCCGGCCCCGCCTCGGCGGGGGGCGGTGGGGAGGCCGCGCGCACGCGCGGTGAGGGGCGCTCCCGCCCCTGCGGCCTCGTCCCTCCCCGGCGACAGAGCGCGGGGCGGGCGTCCCCTGCCGCAAGGGCTGCCGGTCTATCGGCGGCGCGGGGGCGGGCGGCCGGCCCGGGGCCCGGACATAAGATGGCGGCGGCGTTGCTGGGGAGGCGGCGGCGGCGGTTGCGGCCGTGTGGGCTGTCGCGGAGCGCGGGCGGTGCGCAGCTCTGCCCGGGCTCGCAGGGCGGATAGAGTGGGGCCGGCGCGGCGGAGCGGGGCCGCCATGGGCTCCCAGGTGCTGCAGATTCTGCGCCAGGGCGTGTGGGCGGCGCTGAGCGGCGGCTGGTACCAGGACCCGCACCAGGGCGCTGGGGTCAACGCGCTGCACCTCTACCTGTGGCTCTTCCTGCTCGGCTTCCCTTTCACCCTGTACATGGTGAGCGCCGGCCGCCGCGCCTGAGGGAACGGGGTAGGCCTGGGCCTCGGAGCGGGTGGGCCTTGCCGGAGCCGTCCGTCTCGGCGGCGGGGAGGAGGCCTGGGGAGGCCCGGGGAGGCGGGAGTGGGGGGGGGAGAGAGGGGGGCAGGAAAAGCTGGGGGGGCGGGCAAGGTGGCGGGGCCGTCGCACGCGCGCCCCCTGCCCGCGGCGCTGCCTGCTCGCTGCCAGGTTGCCCCGGGAAGGGGCGCCCCGGGGCCCGCCTGCCCGCGGTTGTTCCCCGGTCGGCCCCCGCCGCGGGCCCGGCAGCCGCGATCTAGGTGGCCCCCGAACACGCCTGAGGCTGCAGCGTTTCGGAAGCGCGGAGCTGTTACGGGGAGGGGGTGGGGGGGGTGCTAGCGGGGCCCAGCGGGCGCCGCAGGGCTTCAATCGCTGGCACTCTGCCGTCGATTTTCTGTTTGCTTTCCTTCTGAATTGGGCATAACTCTTCTGGCTTCCACTGCACGTCTAGGGGTAGTCCAGGAAAAAGCAGAGTTTCTGTAGAAGCTGTTGGATCCAGACAGTGTTTCTGTTTGGCAGTGCTATCACTTTCTCTTCTGACTTTGGAGACAGGGGGGAGGCGATGTGCTTCAAGGTCCATAACCTCGAAGTTTATTTGGCCGTAGTGCAGTGTACTGTGTGTGGCTGGCAGCGTATCTGGAGTGTGTTATTGACAGAAAGTTACTTTGGCTTTTTTGTTTGTGTCCAGACTTGAGTATACTTGCCTTGGAAGGAATTGCTGTTGAACATATTGTTGTATGTGACACCTAAACCGAAACTGTTAAAATACTAACCTTTAAACCTAGAAACTTTCTTGACATTTGGACTTGGAAACAAATATAGGAGAGGTATGATCAGTTATGAAACAAGAGGGCAGTTTCCTGTTGGCCAGTACCTTTATATCTGTGTAGACTGTGTGTAAGTTATGAAAGAGGTATATTTCACTTGAAATTTCTCAGGAGAAAAGTGCGATCATAATAGGCGTGTTGTAATAGGTTTTGAGTGTATGAGGTAGAATGCAATTTGCAAGTCTGCCAGGTCTGTCCAGATGCTGTGGCAACTTCAAGTGAAAATTGCCTTGTGAAAAAAATGTGAGTTAATGAATGAAACCTTGGAGGAAGAAGGATGTGTATGCAGTTGCAAAGATCGAGAGCTTTGGGGTCAGGCATTTGTTTTGTTAAAAAGCAATTTGTAAGACTGCAGTATGAGACATTGCAATAAGAAATAGCTAATGTGGAAGAGGAGGTTACAGCCCTGTATGGTTAGTTTTTAATTCATGTTCACCATGTCTTGGAAAAGGTAGCTCCAAGGCTTTCGTTTGAAAACTTCAGACTGCTGGCAAGGAAACCGCAGGCTGACACAAACTGCTTTTCAAACCAAAGTTAATGTGACAAGAGCTAGATAGAACTGTTCGACTAAGCAGATAGTCTTTATAAAAAATGGGTATCTATTCAGAGCTCACTGAATATGGGAAGAGGCGGGTCTTTTTGGTCTCAAATGTAGCTTTTCTTTTTTTTTTTTTTGTAATTTTTTTTTTTCCTCTCCTCTTCCCCTCCTCAGAAGTACCGCTCTTCTGCTCTGACAGAATGGTTTACTTAATTAGTACTGCCTTGGTGAGAAAGCTGTTCATAAAGGGGTGGTGAGCTATGTCCTGCAAGCGCAGGAGACTTGAAGGGGAGCTGATCTATAGTGTACATACGTCTTTACACAACTGATAAATCTGGACTGGTATTTGAGTCTGCTGCTGCTCTTAAAGCAGCAGTTAAGCTTCAGTGTTCCTTAAAGGTTTTTTTGTCTTTTCCTGCACAAAGGGAAAAGACAGGCAAAAGCAAGCTGCCTTGGATTTTGTTGAGGTAAGAAGAATTCTCTTGCCTCACAGCTCTGGACAAGTTGAAGATGCAACAACAAGTGCCAACTTCCCTGAGAATAAGTAGGGAGATTAGTCACAAGTTAAAGCAGATTGAATCATATTTGGCTGTTTTCCTTCTCTCCACCCTCTGCCGTTTTAAGTGTTGTCTAGACATAAACTAAACAGGCAGAACCGTGATGGTCATCTTAGTCTTTAGCATCTCTTAAGCTCTTTTTCAGAATAAAAAGCAGTAACTGTTGTATTGCTTTAGGACATACATAAATAAGCAGAACTTGCTTAAAGTCTTAGGTAATTGTAATCTGAATTCTGAGCATGGCTCATGGGCGTGTAGGAGGGAGTTTTTAAGCTAGCTTCAAATGACTTGTTGCTGGCAGACAACCCTGTGTGTTTAAAAAACAAGGTATTTAGAAAGACTTAGAATGCTGGCAGGTTTTATATTACTTACAAAACTTCTTCATGTAAGGAATTCCAAGATGCTAGTGTTGCTTTGATGCGTTGGGGCAACAATAACTGTAGTTATTCCCAAGTTTTGTAGCAACGAAGGCAAAAGGATCCCCTAGGATCTTTACTTGTAGTTGGCTTTTGTGGCAGAATACATTTTACAGTAGGCTACTCACTTTTTTCAAATGTTATTTAACCCCCAACAGGAATGGAACACTTGGTCTCTTTTGTATATGGTAATTTAGATGCATTTATTGCTTAAGGACTTGGTTTATTGCACCAAAGGTTGCTAACCTCTCGTCTGTGCCTTCCTTCTATTGATCCTGTAATTTCAGAATGGAGTCGTAGTCGTTGTGGTCAGCATATAATACCATAAATCTCTGTGTTTCTTGGCACATGTGTGCCAGTGCTGCTAGAGCTGATGGGTTTAATGCATGGTGCAAACCAATTGAAGAAATAGGCAGTAGAATTCAGCTACCCTTTCTTCCTTGGTCCCTCATCTGCCTTCTAAGCACGTGAAAGCTAGGTCTGCACCCAGTGTGAAGAAGAGACAGATGTGTACATAAATGTGTCTATATCCCAGATGTGCATGCTTTTCTTTCTTACATGTATTTATACACTTAACATGTCCTTGTTGGAAGTGTGGCAAAAATAATTGTGTAGATAGTGAAAGAACTGGGGTGTTGGGGAAGAGAAACGTGTGCTTGAGTAAAGCTGCTTGAGTCTGTACTCTCGGGTGTGTGGCTTGGCAGCATGCATACAAAAATACTGCTTTATAAGCTAGTTAAAATCTATCCTGTTTGGGTATTTGTATTCGGTAGCAGACTCAACAGTGCTTCTTGATCTGCTTATCTCTTGTAAGAGCTGATCCCTGTTTTTACTCTAATCCAAAACTCAAGGTGGGAGAAGAAAATATACTACAGTATGGGGAAATGGTACAACTGGGTTGTAAAATACAGTGGTAGAGTTGGAAAAAATGCCCTAAATGCAGAGGCCACCGCTATGCATCAGTGTTGCAAGGGGGATGGGAGGAGAGGAGGCTGCCAAAGCACTTCCCCTAGTCGGAATGCTGTTGCAGCCCCACCACCTGCACAGGAGGGGGTGAAGTCTTGGCTCCAGCACTCAGGGAACTTTGCCAGTGACTGAAGAGGAGCCAGGGCTGTACCTTGCTTGGGGTGATGGGCTCATATGTACCTACAGAACTTGTCTGTCAAAGTCAATCTCATTTGGACAACAGTTCACTTAATAGGCACTTGATTTCCTGACTTGTGTACATGGTTATAAAAGTAGGTCATACAAATGTAGCTTCATGTGAAAGTCCTTTTCCAGTGAAATTTCTGAAATAGGTGCTGTTTCTTAAACTAAGAGTTTTAAGTACTTGAAGTTGGATGTATAATGAGAATCTCTGGTATTCCACATTGCTCTAAGCCACATCTAGTTTCTTGGCTGCTCAAGTTTCATTTGTACACTTTGAGGTTTCAGTAAAAATGAGATTTGTATCTGAACATGCTGCCTCCTAACATAAGCAGCTCTTAAGGGCTCTGGCTGTTCATATACAAAAAATGGTGGCAGAACTATATCTGCTGTTTCTTCATCTTTCCTCTTCTCTGGTATGACTTTCTAAAATACTGGCCTCAAAATGCTTGAACTTAAAAGCATTTTACAAGATAACTGTTGATGCTTAATGAATGTTTGATACCACTTTTACGTAACGACTTGCTATCTCCTTTGGATTGAGAGACTTTCCTATGGACCCTCTCAACAGGTAATACCTACATATCTCTATTTTCAAAAGAATCTGGAAACTTCATTGTATCCATAGTGTCTAGCTAAATGTGATTATGCAAGATCCTTATGGTCTTTGTTTCTTCGTAAATATGCAGCACAGCCTGTGATCAATGCAATTCCCTCTGGTTCATGGCACTTGGGTATTTGAAATCTTGAGTCAAGATACGATGACCTTTGTAGTTCAAATGGGTATATTTCAGTCCTTTAGCTAGTGGTCTGAGGTTTCTTTTCTGTTCTAGGTTGACTGCTAAGGAGCGCTTAAAACTTTTTCTACCCACTCTTTCCCAAATGGTGTGCTGTGATACAATTGAGTTGACCTAACGGACATCAGCTTCCAGAAGGCATAGTCCTCAGTTGTGCGTTCCTGCATGTTACCTTTGTGATGTGTATAGTACAGATTTCATAAGTTGTCTCGAAAGGTTTGAATTTGGCAAGAAACTCCTGAGGGAAAGGTGATAGAAAATCAGTGTCCTTTCTCTCCTCCTCCATCTTTGAGACTACTATTGAACTTCCTTTGAAGATTTAGGGAAATACTTTCAGCTAGAAATTTATCTAATGTTTGTATTTGTTCAGCCACTAGATGACTGAAGTTTTCAACAGAAAGTAATTTTAAAGAAGGCAGTTTTTGTATGGTCACGTCTAGCTCTTTTTTTTCCTCCCCTATAAGAGCTTCAGTTATTTCCACTGCTATTTGGTGTTCTGTTTTCTTTTGGTGCTAATGGAAGTGACTAGAGATGTGCACTAAAATGGGATGTTCTCTGAAATGCTGTTGCAGCTACAGACTTGTAGTCAGCTCGTGTCTGCTAACAAGCTCTAACCTGAGGATTTTCTGTTGTGCCCAATAAGAATGCTTCAGTACTTGTGAAAAGAACTGAAATCAGATTTATCTGCAAATTTGTAGGGCTTGGGTTTGTGTTCTGAGCTTGAAGCTGGTATTGTATAGGATGCTCGATTATGCTGGTGAGAGACTTGTCTCCAAAGGTGATAAAATGTCAAGCACAATTTAAATGCTTTAACTACTTTGGCTTTTGGAGAGAAGATCTCAAATGGAAGCTGAATTTTTCAAAGTCTGTCAAAGAATAATAGAGAAGAAGGTTTAAGTTAGGTTGCAGTAACTCTTTCTCTTGAGGTTGAAATGCATGCTGATACCGTGGGTAGCACTGCTGGACCACAGTGTGAGACTTAATAGAAAATGTGATCAGACACCAGAATGTGCTGGACATACAAAAATGTCCTCTATTTGAGACTATATGCCCTAGCCAAAGAGGAGCAACTGCTCAGAAATATAAAGAATAAAAAGTAGTGAGTTAATTTCTCTTAATTTTAGTTTTCCGTAATCCTGTGGAGACAGGATTCGAGGAAAGAGCACCCTTTAATTCTTTACTGGGTTTGCTGCAGGTTACATGATGTGTTTTGTCTTTTCCTCGCTTGTTCTTTAAAGCTTTCCTTTGCAGAACAGGATGTGTAGATTTTTCATTGCACAAGATAAACTGGATACACTCTATGACCTCACTGCCGATGGAGTGGAAGGGAGCAGTTGAAGAGCTCTTCAGAGAGAAAAGTATAGGCATGTCTTTTATAGGTTAACTGTAGCTTTTGTTGTCTAGTGTTAAAGTGACTCTTTTGGTAACTGCTTCTGAGCACTAGGTACTTGTAAATGAGAGGACAGCTGAAGTTATCTTTGTGATTGGGTAGCAGGTACAGGAAGCTCGTACACTAACGGGCTTGCCCTTGCCTGCAGGGAGCTAACTGGCTCTGAACTTCTTGGAAGCAGAAGTGCTGCATTTCTTGAGGAAGTCCTTGTAGCATTGCTGCAGGGGTTGTGTGGGGGCCATTAGCATCCTTGTGGCTCCTGGCTGATTGCTGATGCTAGGTTGGTTTTTTTGTTAGTTGGTGGTTTTTGGGGTTTTTTTTTTGTGTGGTTGGTTGTTTTTTGTTTTTAAAAATCTGTGTTTTTCGCTTTCTCTTCAGGGTGGTGCTTGGTAAGTGAATCTCCCTATCCATGAGGGTCTTGTGCAGCTCAGCATGCCTGAGCTTTGTCTGTCTGTCCTCCTTCAAATGCTACACTAGGTGTTGACTTCCTTGTTTTAGGGGGAAAAGTTATGTCAAGCTTGATCACTTTAAGAAAATAATTGTAATAAGTAACCTGCGTCCTGATAGATTCTAGACTCAATTACATATACTTGCTTGGTGTTAGAAAAGTTATAGTAATTACTTGTTTTTGCTCACTGCCGGAAAATGAACAGACCAATTAATGATTGGTTTGGTTCTTAAGTCAACAGTCAATGCAATATTTAGAAATGTTTATTCTTTTATCCTCTTATTAGTGCAATATTTTGTATTTGGAGATCTCTTCACACTGTTTTTGTTAAACTCATGGCTTAAGTTGTGTGGTGAGCACTGCCAGGACTAAAACTCTTGAATATGTAGAGATATCAAGGTTGTAATCGCATCTAGTTTAAAGGACTGAAACTAGCTTTATGTGCAGAAAAGAAGGTGCTGTCTTATGTTCCAGTTGTGTTCCCCCTCTGATTCTGCAAGATGTGCAGGGGGCTTTGATCATCATAAAGACTATATTCTCTTGCCATGATCCGTATAGGGAGAGAGACTATATATATTAAACAAGCTGTAATTCTCCTTAGTCTGGGAGGTCTAAGAAGACAGTTCATTTGTTCTCATCTAGTAAATGAATGTTCATGCTGGGTAGCAAATGCTGTTTAATTCTGGTTGTCCTATGTCTGTGTGTGTATACTTAGGGCTGTTAAAATTGTATATCAAACGACACTGTCATTGATGTAAAGGATAGGGATGCAGCAAAACATTTGAGAACATGGCGTCTTGTTGCTCTTGTAAGGAAAGTATGGGTTGAAAGCTGTTACTATCTCATTTGTAGTGACTGCTTACGGAAATGGTAAAACTACACATATGAATAAGAGGTGAATTACAAGGGTGAAAACCTTGAATTGAAACCTGAAGTTTAACTAGTACTCTGAACACTTCTTTTAAATAGCTATTTGGCTGCACTTAGTATCTGTTGCTGAAGTGATTGATCTGTAAAAGCCTTGTGGGTCTCAGCAAAAATTGCATGGGAAGTCTTAACTCTGAGTGGAATTTCAAAACTTGAATTTAGGACTGAGGTTTTTCATGTGGCTTTTGGCCACCTTTGACACGGATGAAAAATTCTCTCCAGAACATCTACATTGGCTGCCTTTCTGTGGGCACATAAAGGTCTAGCACAAATAATATTTGCAGCATGTGGTCTTGCAGGTTGTGTACTACTACTAAAATGTAAGCCACAAATGTAAACAGCCTTTTTTTTTTTTTTTTCCTTATGCAGGTAGGGAAAAGTTTGGCTTTTGTGACTGATCAGTATCTTGTGCAAGAGTAGCTGTTGGAATGTGACAAGTCAGAATGTTTATGTTGGCAAGTTGAGCAGGTTTTCTCCCATCCGCCATACTGTCAACTCACATCAGTTTTTTCCAAATGGACTCAGTGCATGTAGTAGCCTTGAAATAAGGTTGTACCCTGTGCTTGGTTCAGTTTTAGAGTTCTTTTAAAATTTTCCCTCTTTTATTATTCATAAAAACTATAAAAAAGTACTGGGTATCACAGACAAAATCATGCTATCTGGGTTTGCTTGTCTATGTCTTGCATTCAGCCTGGAGAAAGAAAACAAGATTTGGATTTGTTTCTCAAGCTCCAGTAATAGGTCTACTCTACAATGCTACTGTGGTGCTTTGGTATCTTGTAGGCCATCTGTTCCTTTTCTTTTGTGTTGCTGGACTTGTGGCAGCTTCCACCTGAAGTTTGACAGTGTGTGTTTAAACCTTCATTTTCAGTATGACCAATATTTTCTGTATGAAAGAAACTGTTAAAGTCTAGATTTACCTAATCTTATGGACGTTTGACCTTATGTTCATTAACTCCTTTCTTACTCTTTTTTTGAAAGGCCCTTCCTTCTTCCATGATGATAGTAGCTGTCTACTGCCCGGTGATAGCAGCTCTCTTTATCGTTTTGAAGATGGTGAATTACCGTTTGCACAGGGCACTGGATGAGGGAGAAATTGTGGAGAGGAATGCCAGTGAGCATATGGACAGAGGTGCAAAAACAGAACAAAGCAATGTTTCAGCCAAGAGGAAAGACAGCAATGGGCCCAGGTAAGGTGTCTGCTGATGTTTGTATACTGCTTCCAACTATAAACAGTCCTGTCTTAATCAGATGTGTAACTGATGGTTGAAATAAACACTGAGGAGTATAAATGCAGACCTCTGTAGTTCTGAAAGAGTGTTAAAATCTAGTCTTTAAAAGCAGGCTTATTTCTGTATTAGGTTTGCAATGGATTGCTGTTGATTTCCTGGTTCCTCCCACCAAGGAGTTCCAGAATAATGCTGAAAATACTGGAAGCGCTGAAACAATAGCATGGAAAATGTGTGCTGATTAGGTCACTAAATACTTAATGAACATAACTAGTACAAGGATTCTTATTTCAGCAGTAGACTTAGTTTGAAAAATCTAGCTGTCAAAGACCACATACTACATAAGTCTTTTATCACTAAAAGGAATGTCTGATTGGGTTTCAATTTGCTGAATTTTGCGAAAGCAGGAGTCAGGTACAATGCTTGACTGCAGCCATAGTTGTACGACAGGAGAACACTGTCCTGTGAATTTGGAACTTCTGGAATTCTTCAGCTCAGTAATGAAGATGATGATTCTGAAGTCCTGTCAATAGGAGCTGATTCCTTTCCACAGATCTTTACTGTTGCCAGCATAAAAAGAAGCAGAGCTTTTTCTCCTCTGACCAGACTATTTGGAGAAAGAAGAACAAAAGATGAGTCATCAACAAGGCCAGCCTAACCAGTCTGATCAGACTGTGGATGTGTTATGAGCTCTATTATCAAAGCTTCTGCCTGGCTCCAGATAATTGAGGCCACCTTAGAGTTAGACCGCAACCTTGAATTTTTAGCTTTTTGAGGAAGACCTTTCTCTTGTCTGTGAATTTGTGGTAACAGTAGCCATGAATACCTCTCAAGCTGAGATCCTGACTCTGAAAAGGTTGTGTGGTGTTTGGTATGGTGGTGCGTTGGGTTTTAGTTTGTGTCAATTTTGTTTATTTATTTTTCAATAAAAAATGCAGACAAAACACTGAAACTTTTACATAGAAACACATGCTATAAGGAAATGTACATAAAAGAAACCTCTGAAGTCTGTTTATCAGGATGGTTAAGGAAAGGAAATGTTAAATTGATGGTCTCTAAAATGCTCAGCCTAGAGGTAAAAAGACTTAACTGTGCATATAAGACAGCTTCTCATAAGATGGGTCTTAAGTTCTTCTCTATCTGCTCTCAGCTCAGGTATTCTTAGCAAAACCCCTTAAAGTTGATATACAGTAACTTCTTTTATCAATCTTTTATAACCTGACCCTTTTTCCATGTTGTGTTTGGTAACTGAACCTGCTGATTTTAATTGACTCCATTTAGTGACCATATACCTTACTAAAACTGTACTCAGCTGTTCTGGCAAAATGCATGCCTAAATGTTTATTAATGCTTATTCTGCTTAATAAAATTCGTGAAAGTAAACTAGTGGTCTGTTCTGTTTCAGTGCGGTCTTGCTGATGCATGTTTTAGCTGTGATCCTTAGCTGTCTTCATTGGTTTGGTTTTTTTTTTGGTTGTGGTTTAAGCCATGTAGCTTTACCTTCAAAAATGGTAGCCAAGACTTGGCAAGGGGCTTCTTTCAACCAGTATAGTGAGTTCTGGATGTTTCAGAAGTTCTGTTTTGTCTAAGGAGCAGTTGACATGGGACAAGTTACTACATTATAAGCATTTGTGAGCTCAGAAGTAGAGGTTAGTTTGATGCTGTGTGTCCTGCTTGCCAACTAAAGTTTCATTAACTTTTGTATGATCCTTGTTCCCACTTTCAGGTCTCTTAACTAGAACTGGGAACAAGGTCAATGCAGAAATTACGGAGTTACTTTTTGGTAAGTGGGATGTACAGTATATACTAATCTTTGCCTGGCAGCTTATTAGAACTCTGGGATAACATTCAAACTAGTAGGGGGGATGTAGAGTGAGTGTTTTATATTGAGCTGTCATCTTTGTAAGTTAAATCAGACCACTAATAAAAAAAAGAACCAAACCTGTCTTGGAAGAAAGTGTGTGTAGGGTTTTTGTGGGTGTTTTTTTGGTATTTTTTTAACTCTGCTCCTGTAGTGTAAGGTTGATATAGGGAGGTCTAAGCAGACATACTTCCTTACATATTTGCATAATCAGAATATTAGTTTTGATAGCTTAATCTACAACACATTATATATATATATAATAGTGTGCAAAGCTGTCCTAGGGTTTCCACTTCACCACACACACCCTTCCTGAGGCCACTTTAAATACTAATATTGGTATTTTTGAAGGATAAAACAGTAGCCTGATTTCTGTACAAAAGTTACGTTCAAGATTCTGTTTAGCTTTGAAGAACTGATGTTCTTTATGAAGATGTTTATATGCAAAGTGGTGCTTTTGAGTATCTGACAAATTGCTGTTGTTTGTATGTTTACACAAACGGCTTATTTATCTTTGGTTCGCATCGGTTTGTGAATAGCATCAAATTTGGAGGGGTTTTAATTTTCTCACAGAGCTTTGGCATGCTGAAGTAAAGAACAATGTACTGTTCCCCAAGAAATGCCGTGTTTGTGTTTTCCTCGTCCTCTTTATAAAGCTGAAATTCACTAGTTAGTATTTTTGAAAGAAGCTGGTCTTAATTTAGGGATAGGAATGTGAGTTGTCATCTTCTGTAGCTTCTAGTGCAGTTGCTGCTTTCATGTTTAAGGGGTGGTGTTAGTAACACTTCTGTGAGGCTTCATGAAAACAAGTAATGGGGATACAGGCTCCTAATCTCTCAACGTTTAGAAGGATCAGTGCAAGCATAATCTTTAGGTATCAGTGGATCTACATATATACCTTTCACTTAAGTCAGTCTTGCTTTTGGAAATAAGAATATGGCTTCTTTCGTGTCAGTGACTACTGTGGTTCAAAGTATCAGAGTATTAACCTGGTGACACTGCTATCCCTGATCCCCATCAGCATGGGGGAGCTGTAATCATGACACTACATGAATTTCACATGTATTTCTCCTGTAAATAAAACCAACAGCTGGGGAATGTTGCATCTTAGAGTAGTTGCTCATACTTGTATGAGTAGACCGTAAGAGAAATAATAATAAAAGTCCCTATAGCTGTTACCCTACTCTTGCTATTTCTTCTCCTTAGAGTTTTCTGTGGCTGGCAGACCTGTTCTTGAGCTTGGAGTTGTTTAGCCTTTTTAACTCTTAAGTAGCAATACAAGCTTGAAAAGAAAACTTTCCTTAATACTTGAAACTGTTGTGGTCTAGCATTTGCAGTACATGCTATGGTGGTCCTGTATTTTGAGAGCAGCCTCCTGAGTAATTATCCCTCCATTTCAGTTGGAAATTAAGGGCAGAATATGATGTTCAAAATAAAAGAAGAAAACTCTTCCTCTGAGTCAGGTTTTAAGTTTCTGGATTCATATAGGCTTTCAGCCTCTTCAGAGTTTGGGTTGGTCTGACACACCACAGTAATAGAGCTGCAGAAAGTAGTTTTAGATAGGGCAGTTACTAATAATTAGAAATACTAGTTTTAGTTTTGTGTGGTGTCTGAATGCCTCTTCCACAGCAATCTTCATTGCAGGTAGCCTGACATAATTTATTCAGTCTTCTCAGTTTCTGTGGTAACTTGTTTTTTTTGTTGTTGGGTTTTTTTCTTGCCAACTGGAAAATGTAGCACTTTCTCTAATGTATGAAGCCTGCAAACTGTAAGAAACCAACTGTAGAACTTAACGGAAAGGAATGACCACAAGACTATCAGAAAATAACTCTTAAAAGATTCTACATGCTGTTGTAGACCAGATCTTTATCCATACAATGGTTAATCCTAGAAATCTGTACTTCCTGCAGATTTCATTTGTTATTGTTTTGTTACTGGCTTTTGTTAATCCATGAGTTTGTGTGTGCTGTCACAGAATATAGCAGCTGTGAGCAGAGTGGTGGTGCTGGGTTCTGTGGTTGCCTCTGCTGATACCTGTTGGTTTACTTTTGGACAAAATCATCTCTTTCTCCCACCCTGGCTACCCACCCAGCTCTATGCATGAGAGCTTATTTGCACTGACTTGTTTTCCACTTCATAGGACATACTTGAATCATATGCAGTGTTTCTCAATAAATTATTCAAACAGGAAAGGGATTCCATCTTTTTGTGAAAGGTGACCTTTGTTGTATCTTTGGTTATCATCATAATGTATGCTGAACTTAAACATTAAGTGAGAATTTTTCAGCTTTGTCTTTAATTTTGTGTTAGGTCCTTATGTGTTCTTAATCTGCTTATGTAAGGAATACTTTGTTTGGCTAAAGCTGTTAGAAATTACTGAAGCTGAATTCTGTATCATTTCTTTACCTAGTTCTACCTTAGCGTAATTGATAATATTCCATCACAGCAGGCTCTGTAATGGCTTTTGATTACAAAAAAAAGCATGCTTATGTCTCACTGCTGAACTCTACCAGAATGGTGGCTTTTCATTTCTTCAGTTTGCTGAAATTGGACTGTAATTGTTCTGCTAACTCATGGCTGGTTGGTTCTTAAATTTTGACTTGAGGAATATATTCCTAACTTCAAACTGTCTTTTTTGTTATGTCTTTGGTATAGTAAGGTTCAGGAGCCTCTTGTATAATCTAGAATGTTTCCAAAGGGTTGTACCTTTATGCCTCTGTGCAACAGAAAAGAAGGGTTGTGCACATGTTCTTTCTTTAGCAAAATGCTGCAGTGGACTCACCACAGCTCTGAATTGTTGTTGGGAGGCAGGTGTTCATCTTTGGGCAGGAGCAGAGAGGGTCATTGTCAAATTACACTGCCAGTTACTTCTGTTCACAAGTCTCCTGGATCAAGACGATTGAAGAAAACTGTTGGGAGAGGAAGAAGGATGCCTCAACTTAACTCTCTTTGCAATCAGCACTAATACTGCTTGGTTGGATCTCTCTAGTTATAGTCCCGAACTCATTTCACACCCCACTGTCCTAGTGGACAGTTCCAGTTGCTTTAGTTTCATAGATATCTGCCTTTGACTAGCCGAATTATGTTGAGTTATAATTTGGCAATGTTGATTTAGAAAATACTTTCAGGATTAATAAGTATTGGTTTGAAAGGGTGAAGTAATGAGGACATGTGTATTGTACCTCAAGATATTTCTTGGTGGGGCCTGTAAATTATCTGAATGAAATTATTTTCTGGTAGAAAGAAGTGGTTTGCATCCCTGGGAGAGAGATCATGTCCCTGTATGTCTCAGCCTTTCCAGTAACTGGCACTGTGTGACTTTCTTGGTTGACCTATGCTTACTTCTAGATCCAGTCTAAGGAAAAGATCAGGAGTCCTTTCTCTGCTCTTTGAAAGAGTTCAGCTTAGTATGCTTTCAATTGATTGACTGGCGTTATAGTTAGACAGATGATCAGAAAGTTTTTTATATATATATATAAAATATATATATATAAACAGACAGAATTTCATGTCAGCATTTCAAAATGCCTTGTAGTTCCTAAGTGTTCGTGGTCTGTGTTGGCTGGGAACAGTGGACTTTGCAAGGCAGCAGCTTTGTGATGGTATACAGGGTGTTGCAGCTTTGACTGAGTGTCCCGTGTCAGACATGCAGGATTGCCATCTGAGATACTGGGTTGTATTTGAGCTCCTTATATATATATAGGGAAAAATGGGTTTGAATCTGCATTCAGTGTGGACAGACAAACTTCTGTTTAACTGGTACATTAATATTTTGGGTGTCTTGTTTTTTTCATTTGTTCAGTGACCCTGGTGGAGGGATTGAGATGTCAGAGTTCATACGAGAAGCAACTCCCCCTGTTGGCTGTAGTTCACGCAATTCTTATGCTGGGATAGATCCTAACAACCAGGTAAGAACTAAAGCTATTTGTGGTTGTTGCTTTAGTACCTCCTAGCTTTGCAATCTGTGGAGCTATCTTTGGTTTCTTTTTTTTTTAAACTATTTTATCTCCTTTTAAAAATTAGTATAAACAACTTACCTTTCTGTATTTAACTGCTTTATTAGGGTGGCATTGCACTCTCCCAGCTCCACAGCTCTTGCCCATCACATCTTGTGTTTATTTTAGGAATAGCAGGATTTTCTAAGGCAACATACTGTCCCATCAGAAAGTATTTCCTTTTGCTCAGATAGCTTTCTTCTGATTTAGTGAATGAAAGTGGCTCAGAGTGTGGTCAGATAAGTACCAGGACCCACTGTTGTAGGCTTCCCTCTTCCTTTTGCTATCAAGCTCTTGCATAGCTCAAGCTGTAACTTCATCTTTACATTCTAACTCTTTTCCCCCTGTTTTTGTTTCATCTGTCACTTACATGATTAACTGGCAAACTTCAGTTGTCCCGAATTTGAGGAGGCTTCTGTTAAGTCATCTTGGAATGTATCCACTGTTGATTACCTCTTGCAATACTGAATGGCTTCCTTGAAATTATTATTTCTGTCAGTTCAGACTCTGCAGTCAGAAATGTTAATTTTCTAAAGCGGAAAGTGGGATAAACTGGTAGGAATGGAAAGACTAAAACTACTTGGTTTTGGATCACCTCTGCAAGAATCTTCACTATTTTGACACTTCAACAGGAATGTCAAGAAAGCAATAGTGACCGCTGTGCACTAGATGGACATGCCTAAGAACTTGGCTTTATTAGATTTTAATGCGGCTTCATTATGCTCTAGTTGCTGTTCCGTTTAGCTTGTGACGTTTAGCCAGTCGTGGCATCTTTCTGTTACCAGCTTTTCAGGAGGACGAGTAGATTGACTGGCCAGTCTGTATGATTATGTTGACAGTGAGCAATGCAGCATCATTTTAAAGATACAGAAGCTATTTTTGAGTGACATGGAAATCCCTGGTGTGTTATTACAATTCTAATTAGCTCTCTGAGCAAGCAGTGTATAATGTAGTGCAGTGTTATGCCACTGTTGGTGTTTTATCTGCATAATGCTCTGTTATGCAGCACAGGTAGTCTTAAGAGATTTTTCTCCTTTGGAGAGAGCAGGTATTTGCTAGTGTTCAAAGGAATAGGAAGCAATGGTCCATGCAGGAAGACAGAACTAGGCTAGGGATCATGTTTCTACGACTGGCCTTTGGAAAAAAAACTGTTCCAAACATACATGTTAAAGCATGTGAAGAAGCTCAGTGTTCTTTCCTGTGTGCTTTAATGCTGACACTAACACAGTTAAAGCTCCTGTGAAAGGAAGTATAGTGTTTAAAATGTGTTTATGCTGATAAAAAGTAGTGCTCACGAGTCCCCTTTGATTTGCAGCATCAAAAGGATAGGTGAACAGTAAGCATCTAAGATCTTTTTTTGTGTGTGTGAAATAGTTCCCTTGCTGATGCATTTGCATTCAGCTACAGCACTCAGCAAGGCGTGTTACTGAAGGGGAAGAAAGTTAAAACATAGCAAAATGAGTAACTGAAAGCGTGCGTGACAGTGTAGTAAACACATTAAACAAACTTGGACTGCTTTTTTGTGTTACACCTAGGTTCAGGTTTTGCTTTGAGTGCATTTCTATGTTATTTCTGATTGGTTTAATTTGACACATTTTTGTGTGTTATTCTGAGCTCTTTGAGAGAGGTGATACTGAAAAATGTTATTGAAGGAAAGACTAAATTCTCTTCAGCTAAATAATTTGCTGAATAATCTGCTACAGGTCACAGAACATGTGTGGAAAGGCAGACTGCAAACCTAAATGGCTAGCTAATTTTTATATGAGGAAGAATATGCTTGCTTGTTTGGCCAGTGAACATGGCTGAAAAGCTGTTACTATAAATTAGAAGTGTGATTTTTAACTAATCCAAGAATAGATCAAGGAATACTGCAGTATTCCACTAACCAGTTTACTTGGTTTTGGGGTAACCATAGCCTGTGTACTTGTTTTCAAAAGAAAAATTACATTTGCAGGAAGGAGAGGGAGGAATAAGATACAGTAAAATTATTAGGTTAAATTAATTTAAGTTTATTTACCTGCCAGCAGGAATCATCCTGCCATATCCTCTGTTTATGTTGCTGCAGTTTTTCATGTACAGATACTTAGGTTCTTGTGATTACCTGATCACTGGATCAATTCTGACAGACCTGGAGGATAACCCTGGTAAAAATATGTATCTCTTCCAATAGGAGCAGTTTCTGTGTTTTGCTTGGTGTTTACTATAGTGAACAGATAAGTTTTATATTAACATGGTGTTTTCTTGAACTGTTTTAGGCAACCCTGATTACTGCATTAAACATTCAGCTTTACAACAGCAGTTATTAGCATAACACCACACTAGCAGCTTATTTCCACATTAAGCATTTTCAAAGCAAATTCCTAGATAAGAAACTGCTTTTAAAATCAGCGTAAGTAAAATCTCCAAGTACTTTGGCTCTAATGCAGAATAATGCAGAGATCTAGTTAGATGCATAAATAAGATGCTTTGTCAGCTCTGTTTGCAGTGGAAACGTTCCGAGTCAGTAAGGATTTTACAGCACTGTGCTGCTGGATGCTTTTGTGCCTTTGAAATTCTCTCCTAGGTATATAAGCTAGCACATGCATTGCAGTAAGAGGAAACAACAATTAGGTAGTTCCGGAAAGTTTGCAGCTTTTTACAAAATTCTCTATTTCTAGGTGGGATCTGGGTTATCTCGTCTGGGAACAGCAGCAACCATTAAAGGTGAGATTTTTGGCTACTATTTAAAATTACCTTGCAGTAGCACTTCAAATTACTATTGTTTGCTATGTTGTTTCAAAATGCTGTCTACCTTGTTCACCTTGAAAACTTTTTTGTGAGCTAAGTACAGCATTTACTAATAGGAAGTAACGGTCCTTGGAGTTGAAAATTCTGTGCCTGAAACACTAGGAGAGAGTATCTTGCAATCTACACTCTGTTTTCCATGTAATATCAGGTTTTTCTTCTGCTTGCGTGCAGAGCTAGGGATTTGCTTTGAGTGGACTTTTCCCTACTATTTTGATTTCTGTGCAACTAGTCACCCTTCTGGTACTGTATTTCAGTGACTTATTTCTAGTTGCTTGGCTTGTAGCAAGAGTATTGTCCAGGACAGCCCTTGTGAATTCTTCTGAGACTAAAAGGTATATTATTTGTGATACACAAATTTGCTATCTTGTAAATTAAGCCAATAACAAGACAAAAGAAAATGAGATGTGAATTTTTGTCACCTTCCTGATTTTTTTTTTCCTTACCGTTTTTGTCTTCACAAGTGTGTTGCGATCTACTCATTACTATTGGCAACTGTGAAAAAAGGAAATATTAAAATAGATATATCTTTAAGAAAAAAGTATTTCAACTGGATTCTCTGTAAGGTACTTTTCCAGTTGTTCACAGAAGATCTGTGTAGTTGAATGAGAATGCATATAAAAAAAAATAAGAGTAGACAATACTTACCTCCAAAAGACAAGTGAAATCTTTTGTTACATGCAATTATTGTTATTTACATTCAAATGAAGAAATAAAAGCCATGCTCTTTAATGACAGGTGAGAAATCTGCAGTGTGTATGGGTGTATGTGTTGAATACTAGTGTTCAAAGTAAATTTTTTTTTTTTTTTTTCCCTTAAAACTCACAGGGGATACTGACACTGCCAAGACATCTGATGATATCAGTTTAAGTCTTGGCCAGAGTTCTAGCCTATGTAAAGAAGGGAGTGAAGAACAAGGTAAAATTTCTTCTGCATATTAAACATGGTATTTTGTTACCAAAGCCTTTTTACTTAACATGCTAAATAAATTCATGCAATTTGTTGATAGACTCTAAGAAAGGGTATCTTGAAGCTCTCTGTTTCCTTTCTTAATTACTTCAAGTTCCTGGGATGCATAGCTTGAATACATCTAAATTTATTCTTTGGCTGTGTGTTTCTTGTTCTGGCATCTTCCAGCAGGTAAGAAATACTTATTTACTGCTGAAAGATAGCCAGCTTATGTGTCTCTGGAGGATTTTGCTCATACAGAAGATGGCCTGGGGTCCATGGACTTCACTGTAGACTTAATCTGCTTTGCTTCCCAGGACAGCCTATTTATTTATTTATTTTTAAATATTGGGCACACTTTTTCTGCAAAGTAGATGATGCTGCACAGAGATCTCTGTTTCTGGGGCTGTAGAGATATAGATAGATAATCTGCAAGCTAACAGAGTTTTGTAATTGTTTTTTCCTAGTATGTAAGGAAACTGCTGGCTTGCATTCTTCACTTGTCCATTTTTTTGTTTCAGATCTCATTTTTCATTTAGCTTCATCACCAGGAAATAGTCTGTTCAGACTAAAACAGAGCTTAAAATTTCAGGGAAATCTTTTGTTTGCTGACTTTTAAAGTACCCGGTGATTAGTTGAAAGCTAACTCTGGGAACACTGCAGTTCATTTTGGCTGGTCTAATGAGACAGAGTTCCTTTCAGTTGTCATTTTCTGCACTGAGTCACATAGTAGATTTAAAAAAGAGGGTTACAAGTGGCTGTGCTGTTGTAATAGGCAATAGGGTTCTCCTGCTTTCAACTGAGCAGCAGAACTGTTTGTGAAGTCTGAAGCTACACATGTACAAATACATTATATGAAAAAATAGGAATTGTATTAACCTGTCCTGCAGATCTTCTATTTCTAGTGACAGTATCAAAAAGGAAAGTAGCCTGACTTTCAGTACTACCTGCAGGTAGACCCTTTTACAGGGATGGATGGACCCTTTTTTATGTGATGAATAATAGAAATTATTGTTCTGACCAAGAGCTAACAGCAAATCCTCGTGATTTGCTTTAACGGCATCAGTTTTAGAAGAGGTAAAACTGAGCAACTTTGTAGGGAGTTGCATTATAGAACTGCTAGACCTGTGCCAGTGCCTGCATCCTTGCTAACTGTGAGCTTACTTAGTGTCTGGTCAGAAAGGTTAGTTTTCTTGGTGGGGTGTTTTTTTTCGTGACCTCAAAGTTAATGAGGTTTATCCTGTTCTCTTTAATTTGAAAGTTTATGTGATACAAACAGTTTACTGCATTAATAAAACAGAAGGCAGGGTACCCTTTTATAATTAAGAAATTTAGGGAGAAATTAAAAACAAAGTTTGAGACACTTGAGTAATAGAGGAGGTTGGGGACTTGTTAGAATTGCCATCTTTTATTAGGTGCTAAGAGTAAGCTGATGTTGATGTTTTCTGTTGTTTTTTTGTTGGGTTTTGTTGTTGGGTTTTTTTCTCCTTAAAGAAAACAAAAACAAACAAACAAAAAAACATCAAAGCCTGTCAGGTTTGCTCAGATACTAGGAAACCTTTTAAATGGTAATGTGATGCATAGTACTTGCAAATGGATTTGTCAGTTTATTTACTTTGTCTGATACAAGCAAGCAGTTGTAAAGCAGATTGTGTAACTTACATGAACATTCTACATGAACATTTTTTAATGTGTACTTAAACAGATTTGGCAACTGATCGGAAGCTTTTTCGTCTGGTGTCGAATGACTCGTTTGTCTCCATCCAACCTTCATTATCCTCTGGACAGGATTTGCCAAGAGACAACAGTGACAAAGTGTGCCTCTCGAACAACCAGCTTGTGGACCAGTCTAAAACCAGTGCGTGTGACACAGAAGTAGCTTCACTTGTAACTCTGCATTCTCACTCCTATAGGAAAGATCATAGACCACGAGGTGTACCAAGGACTTCTAGCTCTGCTGTTGCTTTTCCAGATGCTTCACTAAATGACTTCCCTCTCTATCAGCAAAAACGAGGACTAGATCCTGTCAGCGAGTTAGAAGCTTCCAAGCCTCCTTCTGGATCCAGAGAGTCCTTGGCTGAGAACTCTTGTATTTCAGGAGTTTTTCAATTAGATGACATTCTGAAAAGTAGCAGCCCTCAACCATTGGCTAAGAGTGGGAAGAGCAAATCCTTGAAAGCAGACAAAAGTGTGGACAGTCTGAGAAGCCTGAGTACTCGAAGCAGTGGCTCAACAGAGAGCTACTGCAGTGGGACTGACCGTGACACTAACAGTACCATCAGTAGCTATAAAAGTGAACATACTAGCTCAACGCATGTAGAAAGTGTGTTGTCGGAGCATGAGGAGGAGTCTCCTAGAGAAGAGAAAAAGGATGGTAAGAAAAAGGACTGTGGTGTTGACTCAGAGGATGACAGTAGTTCTACTGACAAAAGGACTAGTAGCGACAGGACTGCTGTGGAAGTGAGCACTAACTGTGGTGTTCAGGAGGGAAAGGGTTCTAATGCGTCTGATGAGATGCACAGTCAGAAGGGTCTTGGTGCCTCTGCTTCAGAAGAGGCCAATAAGAACCCTCATGCCAATGAATTGACTACACAACCTGACAGGCCACCTGGGAAGGCGGCTGAACACAGAGATGAGCAGAGTGAGAAAGTAGCTATGTTAGTAGATTCAAGAGCTTCTAAAGAAATGAGTGGAAAACAAAAAGAAGGAGATGTTCGACCAAAATCTTCTAGTTTAATACATCGAACAGCCTCTACCCACAAGTCCAGCCGGAGAAGGACAGGAAAAAAGCGGGCTAGTAGTTTTGATTCAAGTCGGCACAGGGAATATGTTTCCTTCCGAGGTGTATCTGGTACTAAACCTCACAGTGCTGTGTTTTGTCATGATGAGGACTCCAGTGATCAAAGTGACTTGAGCAGGACATCAAGTATGCAGTCAGCTCACCAGTTCAGCAGTGATAGCTCTTCCAGCACCACCTCCCATTCATGCCAGTCTCCTGAGGGAAAGTACAGTGCTCTAAAGACCAAGTACGTTTCTAAAGAACGTGGGGGCACAGACCCTGAAAACGCTCACAAAACCCACGTAAGCTCTGAAGGAATTAGCAAAAAACGATCTACACGCCGGACTTCTAGCACAAACAGTGCCAAGAATCGTGCCAGAGTGTTAAGCCTGGACAGTGGTACTGTAGCTTGTTTAAATGACCCAAATAGTTTAATGGCACCAGGTAACATAAAACAGTTAACCACTTCAAAATCTGATTTGGAAGCCAAAGAAGGAGAGGTGCTAGATGAGCTATCTCTGTTGGGAAGGGCTTCACACTTAGAGTCAGTCACTCGTTCTAGGAATAGCTTACCAAGCCAGGCTACGTTTCCTGAAGGGGAAGAGCAAGAATCAGCAAGTGGAGGTAAGTAAATGACCTACCTGCGGTACCTTGCTGTATTTTGTTAATGAGTCGTATCTGTGGCTTAAGTTACCGCGTCTTCCTGTTTCTTCAGTCCTGTGTAGTAACGCTGACAGAGCATTTCCTTCGTAATGTCTTGGAAGATCCACAGAAGTGGGAGTTTAATTCAAACAAATGTTATGAAACCTGTAGCTAGAGGTGTTATAGGTGTTACGCTGGCAGTTATTAATCAGAGCTGTATCTTAAAATTATCACTTTTGATCAAATCAGACCTGCTCCATTGTATTACTCAAACTTCAAATTATGTCTACTATTTTAGAAATTAAGAACAGAAGAGAGACTATTTGAAACATTGTGAAGTTCAGAAAACTTCAAATATGGAAGTGATTGAAGTTTCTGCTTCCTCTTAGATGAACTCTCTAGTGTGGCTTGTGGTGGTATCAAAAAATCCAACAAAAAACTCCCAAAGTAAACCCACCCCAAGCCCTTACAATGCTGCCTTGAATTGTTCATTCTTATGATGCTCTAGTCTTAAGCTGAATTCTCCTAGGGATTTGAGTTTTTCCTTAGCCTTGCCATTGTTGGCTAGATGTTGTTTACTTAGGGTTTGGGGTTTTTTTTGTCCTTGTTTTGAGAACACAATAACCTTCCTGTCCTGGAGAGAAGAATGTAGTTTCCTTTTACTTTCCATAACTGTTGCTGTGCTTGGTGTAATGCAAGTGCTGAGATTACCTGTACTAGTCGGTATAAATATAGATTAATAGGGGAATTACAAAAAAAAATTTGGAGCTCTTAATAGTTTTTTTATCACTTGTTATGATGTTTCATTCTCTCTTGGTTAGCTATATTGACTGTCTTAACTGGAAAGCTTTTTGTGTCATGGGAAATAAGTGGGTTTAAAACACATTTTCAGAGCAGTTTAGGATTGCTAGTTACCTCAGTCTGACTTTTGGGATTGCTTGAGAGGAATGCCTACTAGTTAATCAGAACTTTAGCACACAAATACTTAATAAAATTGTGGTTTAGATTGAGATAAATATTTTTTAAGAAATTGTAGCAAATTTACTGTCCTGTTATTTAGACCATGTAAATGAAAGTATAGTAACTCTTCCAACTTACAAGGAGAGACTTGCAACTCAGTGAGCTGTGTTATGACCAGTAGTTTGTGTTCTTGGTGTTTGGCCTTTTTTCCTGACATGAACAAACTAAAAATCAGTACAGTTAATTTCTGAGGGCAAAGTGTGCTACACTGAATTTCATCTGCATATTGATTACTGATCAAGCTTGACTGATTTACAGTTAACTCAGACCTATTTAGATGCCTTCACTTAAAAAAAAAAAATAAAAAAAAAATTGGTGCTTCCTGTTACTCCCAGTGATGGAGTTCTGCAGTAGCTTCAGTGAAAGTCCAGGTTGCTCTTCTAGTACGAGCTCTGCAAGCTAAATAAACACTTGCCACAGATTCTTATTATGCCTTGATAAAGTGACAGTTCTTCCTTATGTTTGAGAGCAATTAGACTAATAAATGGTCTGCTTTCTGTATTTATCATTTTGACACTATGGTCTCCTTAGCACAAGATTTAATTTCATACTGGTGTGTAATTACACTTAAAACTGTTAAGGTTCTCTTCTAATACGCAAAGGAGAATTTAATATACCTTATTTTACAGAACATGTTAAGACTTAATATGCACTCACCAGTCATCTGTAGGAAACAATCAGTGTATGACTGATGATGGATATTGTTACATATTTTGATTGCTCTTGTTAAAGAATGAAATGGTGGGGAAGACCAGCCCTGAGACATTTAAAAGCAATCTTAAAGATACAAATCTGTAGCGTCTTAAGCAGGGACAACTTGCTGGACTATTTTCTTTGGTTTCCCTTTTAAACTTTGTGTAGATAATGGTCATTTTGAAGCTGTTACTATTAGTAATAAATGGCGAGCACCCAAGTATTGCTTGCCCATGGGTTTCAGGCTGACTATAAGAAGCAATCTGGCTTCAGGTTCTTGAGAGATGATGTCATCATGTGATTAATAACTTTTGTTGTATCTTATGTTTCCTATTCTATCGGTAGCAAGAAATGTTTCCTTTATGATTGTAAGAAATTAATGTAATTCAGCATTTTTTTGAAAGCAGAGCAAAAATATCACTGTTCTTTAGCATTGCATAAATATTTATGCAGTCATGTCTAGTATCAAGCCAGTAATTATTTTGAATTTATCTGTCCACGATCAGTCTGAATAATTCCATTGTCTTCTGTTTCTGCATTTTTTTCTACTGTATATTTTTGTGGTTCTGTGTGTTTGTTTTTTTGTTTGGTTTTGGTTTTTTAATTTATAACTTATTACAAGCTTTGTAACATCTGTATCTTTAATTGTGGTGTTCTGCTTCGGGTTTACCTGTGACAAATAGTAATTGGAGACAATGTATTAACTTTTTAGGATCTAAGTTGATTTGTTTAATATAAATCTACATTATGTGTGCGTATTTGTAGAGAAATTAAGAAAATTAAGAAGTTATTTTATTTACATGTATCAGATGAATTACGGAATAAACTTGGTTCATACTATTGTAAGATCAGAGCACATTGGTTGGATGAGGTTTGTAGAAGTTGTCTGATCCAGCCTCCTGCTGAAAGGATTATTTTATATACTTATTTTTTATTTTCTTTGATAGCTTTCTGAAACAAATAATTAACAGATGCATGCTGGATAACCAAAATGCTGTTATTAATACCGCCTCCTTTTTTTTCTGTCAGCAGCTTTCAGTTCCTCTTTTTCAAATATGAGTTAGAACAGTAATTACAGCCATTTTAAGTCTGTTAGGAGTAAAAAAAGTACATTCTTTCTTGTTTGTGTAACTGAGAACATACTTTGTAATGGATGTGGCCTTTAGTAATCTTTTACTAATCAGGATGGTGCACAACCTTGTACATCTACTTCAGCAGATACAATTTAGCAGTTTCACTTCTGTTTTATTGTGCCAGGAAGTGGTGAGTGACTCACTTTTTACAAGATAACTTGTGCATTTGAATAGAAATTGCGGTTCATTAAAATGCAGATGAAGAGCACTTGAAAATTCTCTAAATACATGTGATGGATGTATAACAAAATGCAATGTGTCTTACAGTAGCTGCTATCCTTGTTTAACTACTCAGCCTCTAAAAGTAGCTATCGAATTGATGGGTTATGGGTTTAAGGAAGTTGTTTAGATATCTAGTGGTGTCTTGGAAATACCACTTTGATACTGTCCTATGCCTGATTCCTGCCAGAGGTGTGCTGTTGCTGGATTGCTGCTTGCAAAGTTGTAAAGAACCGTCATTATGCTGTACGTGACCCAAGGATGTTTTATAAAACTTGAGCTGACCTGAAAAGTCAAGTGTTCTCCCCCAGTTCTATATTAACTGCAAAGGATGGACCCTTTAAATTGCTTCTCTCTTTTACAGTTTGCTGTAATGTAAGAACTGTTTATTTACTTTAAGTCCTTGAGTTCCCCTTTTGTAAATAAAACTGCATGTAATGTTGTGCGTTTTTCCTTCTGCGCATTGCATAGCAACTTGGAAGTAACAGCTCATACTGTTCTTCTGTGTTTTACGGTCTGCAGTACATCTCTACAGGCAGGAGAAATGGGGTTTTGTGAGCCTGAATTAGAATGTTGTGTTCCATACGGCACGTGGAAGCCTGTTCCATCTTTTCAGTCTGCCTGTTTTCATACATATATGCTTGGTGTATCTACCTGTAATCATTTTGGTAGCCTTTCAGAAGTGAAAGGTACAGATCAGTTCTCTGCTGTGCAACCAATGGTCATATCAGCTGTTACCAGTATATCACTTTTCTCATACTTATGCTTATGTTGCATGTAGTGTACAGTCATTATTTTGCCTGTGTTGTACAGCTGTTCCATGCTGCTGATGGCTTTAGTTTGAGCAGTTTTTGCGGAATTAATACAATTGCAGAGGATGGAGCTTCTGGCCTGTTTCCTGTGAGTCTTGCCAGTTCACGTTTAAACTGCTAAACCAAACAGTTCTGCATGAGCAATAAAACTCTTTGACAGTTTAGGAATGGTAGAAATGGAAAAGTGTGTGTGTGTGTGTGTTAGCTATCTTTATTAATGTGTGCATTATAGGACCTCTCCTGTAACCGGATCAGATTAAGCAGATGAGCCAGTAGAAAGGGCTCTTATCCATATGAGGTTCTCTTTTGGAACCAAAAGACTATATTGTCTTACTTGATTTTTAGATGCCCACTAGCAGTGTCATAATGTACATAGCATTTGGTTTGAGAATGATATAGTAATTCTGACATTAGCTCTTCCCAGTATATGACTTTGAAAGCATAATGTTGTTCTGTCACAGATGCGGTATGTAAAGGCTGAGTTTTACAGTATTACTTCTGATTCTGAATATCCTGTCATCTCTGTGGAGCTGACATCTTGCCATTAACCACTTAAAGATGTAAACAGCAATAGGGGTGATGTGGGAGCTGAAATGTGACTCTGCAGCTTCGGAACTTGACAGCGAAATAACACTCGGCATGAATATAGCATCTACTAATTTTTAATCAATATCTACTAAAGTAAAATGCAGTTTTAGTATGTTGTGTGGGGACTCCGTCTTGCCTTTTTTGTTCCCATTTAGTGTTTAGGGATAATACAGTGGGGCTTTCGTTAGATGGTTTATGACCAAAATAATTGCCATCTACCTCATACTTCGTGGTTCTGTAAAGGTGGTGATGGAGAACAAAGAAACAAAGAAAAACTTCAGGTTTTGTCCAACTTGTAGCAGGGGCTGTTGAGAGCCTGTTATGTGGGTAATTGCTTGGTGAAAGCCCCAACTACTACTGGTAACGGACTTCCTGTCACATAGAAACATGCTTCTGTAGTGTGTCATCTACAGAGTAGTAGATACTCTACCTGAAGTTCTGCAGGGCTGCATAAGGGAAATTCAAGATACTAGATGAAAAATGTCACACAGCTTTACAGCATATGCTAAAAGATAAGCAAAATACACTTCATATAACTTGTTTGTTTGATTTGTTTTTTCCCTAGAGGTATTATTTATAAAATTTGACCCTTGTGAAATTCTTTCAAGCATCCCAAAGAAACAAGAAGAGGTAGTTCTCTTAAAATATTTTTGCACTGATGTGGGAGTGAGTTATTTAAATGTCTTAGATTGGTAGTGTTTGTGCAACAACTACTTGCAGGAATTTTTTACTGTATTTGGAAAGAATTGAGTCAATTTTGTTGATGAGTAGCATGTGTTGTTCATAAACTTGCCAAGTATTCATCTTAAACAGGAGTTGAATAAGAGTTTTTGATACTTGGTATAAGTGAAGACGCATCTATTAAAGTTTATGGTCTGCTTATTTCATGCTTCTTTGTAGATGTACCTGGATCTACTCTTAGGCATACAGCCAAGAACAGTTCTGAGAGCTCTGCGCTGTAAAGGAAGTGCTCATGTTGCTGCCAGATGTAGCTATGAGATGTAATTCCAGGGTATATCCAAGTTAGCCTACTAATTAACATTTGCTGTTAATAGAGCCCCATTCAAAGCAAGTGTGACTTTCTGTGTATGATATGCTAAAAACAGAATACCACTTGTGCTGGAAAGGTCCCATGTTCTAAAGATCTAAACAATCTCCTTAAAGTGAATAAATCCAAAGGTGAAGTCGGAATTAAGTTTCATAAAGATTGGTGTAGGTTACAAACATTTGTCTGCTGCAGGGACATAGTACTAGCTGTTGGTACCCAAACCCCTGGATATAGGGGCTATATTGGATAGGGGATAAGGTTATATCATAGCTTTAGCCCTTTGACCCCAACCAAGTCCATCAACATTATAGTCAAGAAGTCTGTGCTGGTAAGATCTGATGGTTTTTAAAAATGAAATAATTCAAGTGGGAAATACAGTGAAGTAGAATAGCTGAGACACTTGTAGTTTTACCTTTGGCATTAGTATAGAAATTTGTGTGTCAAGCTGGGCTGTAAAATTGTTCTATTCAGAACAGATGGTTTCATTGTCCCGGTTATTCCCTGCTTGATGGTGTTTTGCTTTTCAGATGCTAGTGACTGGTTTGACGTAATTGTAAATACTCCTTCTGCCTAGTCTCAAACTTGTTTTTTTCAACACTGAAGGCTTGGGCTTTACTTCCCTTGTTTCTGTTTCAATTATTTTGTTTTTCTGTGGCAAGCTTTCCTTTCTAAATTGTGTTGTTTTCCCCTGTCCTGTTCTCTAGCAAAAGCTGTTATCTTGAAGCTATCCCTGTGCTCTGTTTTGTTTTTCCTTTGCTTCCATTCTTCAGAAAATGGCATTAATGGTATTTTTCATTATGTCCACAGTAAGTTATAATATTGTAAGCCAGCATTTTGCTTTTTCATCAGAGATGTGTAAGAAATCCCTGCAATTGTAGGTTTTACAATGTATAATCCATAGCGATTAATAACTGTATGTTGAAGATAGAGGCTGAATTGACTCTTTTCTACTTGGGTGTCTTGCAGGTGTTTTTTTAAATAGTGTGAGGCACATGAAGATAAACTATATATATATATCTCAACCATGAGAAGAATGGTAGTGTTAACCAATGTGTGTGAGAAATAGAGCTCTTCTCAGGTTTTCAACACAAACAAGATGCAGATGCTCGATATGGAAGAGCAGAACTTCAGCTGTTTGGTTTGGCAAAGTCTCTTCAGTGTAAGAAGAGAGATTTCATTGCTTATGGGAATGAATGAGCCATAAACTAATAATTTAGTTCCTTTCTGAGAATTTGTAGGGTTGGTCATTATACATGGCTTAAAATAGTTAGATCACAATATCCCATTTGGTACGGAGAGAAATGTCGTGTCCCAGCATTACCCAGGTTCCGTGCAGATGTTTAAATATGCTTAAAATGATTTAATGTTCAAAACCATCTAGATGTCAAGGGATGTGTTCTGTTTGGTTTTTGGTTGTGTTTTTTGTTTGTTTTGGGTTTTTTTTTCTTCATGAGAAGTGAGGGATGATGTGTTTCCATTGCATGTGGGGTTTTTTTTTTTCTTTCCAGCCAGACTGAAGTTTGGAGATTTTATCCTGAGAACCTGTGGTTTTCCACATGGATACTTTATCTCTCTCTTGCCTTCATACCATATCTTTCTAGGGATCTTCTTACTGGGGAAGAATCTATCTGTTTCAGAACTTATGAGGCATTTGGTTTAGTGTTTTTTTTGCCTAGCAAAAATGAAATGAGTCTTAATGATAGAGTAAAATTTGGAAATTCTTCCTTTTCATCTCATGCTTCTTGTTTGGGTTGGAAGCAGCAATACATGCAGGGTGATGTAAATGTTTTGACTTGTATATGTAAATGTTCCTGCTCTAAAGAAAATACTTGCATTTTATGTTTCTTAAAGCTAGCTTTGTTGTATAGCAAATAGGTAACTGTAGTGTGAAAACTTGAGTCTTCAGTTCTGTATGAAACTGAGGAAATACAGAGGTTCACATCAAAAAGACTTCTATAGTATAGAAAGAGAAATTTTGGAAAAGCATGGTCTACAAGTAGGATAGTTCAACCTATGTTCCAATATTCCCAGCTTTTTGGCCAAAGGGATGTGACTTACTTGTTGTTACAAACTTTTTCTTTGCAACACATTCCGTTTAGTGGGAATGTATCATTCCAAATGTGTTGATGAAATTAAACCCTCATGAGTTCTGTGTAACTGCTAATTTGGCTTTCTTCCAATCAGAAGTGTAATGAAAGAAAGAAGGATTACATTTATTAAATACATGTTCATATGCACAGTTGCATTAACAAACACAAAAATAATTTCCCCTTTGAAATTAGGTGTGTTATAGTGGGGAATAGGTGTTGGAGCATTAAGTTTGCTACAGAGTTGTCATTAGGTCTTCACCTCTTACTTTACTGATCTCTGGGATGTAGGGTTTGTATTTTTGACTTATGCACTTTGAACTTTAAACCTGATTTTTCTGTTCTTGAGAACAGATAATGTTGGGGGCTCAAACTCATATGACAACTTAGGATTTGTCTACTGATTTACTTAAAGTAAGCAGGATCCATAGAAGTATTACCCATGTTATCTCTTCCCATTAGCTCTAGGTTTTGTACACGAGTATAGATGTTGGATCTGACCTCTCTGGAGTCCAGAGTAAGTGGTTTAAGTAACAGCATCGAAGAAGTGTGAGTGGCGGTCTAAAGACATGTTAAAACATAAAAAGCTGTCCTACAGAGATGCTTTTATTTGTTTAGTTTTGGTTTTAAACATCAAAACACTCTAATACTTTGTAAATATTAAAGGAAGCTTATTTATGTTAAAACAAAACTGTTTCACTCATGATTAAACTGCTCTCAGAGCATGATGAGGGATAATTTAGGGTCTTTCTTGCAATCTTACTGGTGAACTCCAAGGAGCTGTACTGCTCTTTCTCATTAGAGACAAGCAGAAACACAAATAATATATAGGATGTAAGTAGCTTTCCTTACTGGTATATATGTTGTTTTTTTTTTTTAATCCTTTGTCCTTAAATACTTTTGCAACAACAACAAAAAAAACCAAACCCAAACTCTGCTCAGTTTGGCTTTCCACATTTCAAACAAACAATAGTCCTTTCTGCTCAACTAGTGGGCTGGGGTTTTTTTTTGTTGTTGTTGTTGCTTTGTTGTTTTGGTTTTGTTGTTTTTTTCTTTTTTTTTTTACGTAGTCATAGCTTCAGCAAGTAGCTCTTTGAGCTGCTGCATAATGTTAGCAGACTTGAAGCTTGTCAGGCTGAAAAGCTCTGTGGCCTTTTCAAAAGAGTTCACAGATTTTCTTAGTGATCCTGAATGTTGCTGCCTACATTCGGGAAAAGCATATAGAGAAGACATGAATTGAACAAAAGTTTCAAGATAAGTCTGGTGGATTAGGTAGAAAGGTACACCAAAGTCTAATTTGATTTTGAAACGTTGAAGTGAGAGAATAAAAAGTTAGCAATTTCCAGAACTATTTGCTTGGGCAGCTTTGAATTTGATCCCTAAATGTCTAAGAATTTTTATGTATTTATTCAATCTTCAAGCATGCTTATATCTCTGGTTTTCTCTCAGGACGCTGTCTCAGTCAGTGGTTGAGGTGGACTTGCTTTAGTGATTAAATTGGAGCTGTATAGGAAGGACCTCTAGTGTTTCCGTAATCTGGGCTTCAGTTATTGCAGAAGGTGACATTTACTGAATAGAGATGATGAAAAGCAGATGATGTCGGTGTCGAGTGTGCTGCCTTGCAGAATTGCACTTGAATTCTGCTTTTACTAAGTAGTTGCAAATGCTAATTAAGATGTAATGCTGATGTTTGCCGTTTTAATGGTAATTAAGATGTTTACATTTCAGTTTAGTCCCTGTTGTTTCTTTCATGGTGCTTAAGTATGACCTGATTAGCATCTGAAGTCATTGGAAGCTGTGTTGTGAATACGAGTTTTATAAGCTAATGTATACACTAGAAAAAAAAGTTTTACAAATTGGCACCCAGAAATAGTGGGCAGTTTTGACCTTGTGTGTAAAGTCACAGAAAACAGTCAAGATTCATACTGTCTTTGAGTTGAGTGTTTCACTTTCCCAGTACTTCAAGTATGAGAGATATAAAGGAATTCTTGAGGACATTAGACTATTAAAAGAAAGCATAAAACAGCATATTAAGCCACAAGAGAAACTTTATATAATTCCTGCTAAAATACACTGAGAAAGAAGTATCATCTATGTATGCTTCAAATAAAAACAGTTGTGGAGGAGTGAGGAAATGAGCAATCCCAGAGTTTTCCTGAAAAAATGTAAGAAAGGACTGATTTAAGGATGTCCTTAACTTTTTAATGTTTTGATAATGAAATGCTTGTAACTTTGATGTTGGTCTTGAAGTACTCTCTTCATGTATCTTCTTAGCTTTTAAAGCAAACTCCAGATTGAAGCTTTGGGGACAGTATTCACTTGATAACCTGTGGTTCATGGGTGGAATTACACTCTTGTTCCTGCAGTCTTTGTTGCTCTGACAGTTCAGCAGAGTGGTAGTAGGTTGCTGTTCTCTGTAGACCACTGTTAGACCAGCATTAGTTTCTTTGCTGGTAAGTCTTGAAAGATTAGTGACAAGGATGTTGTAACTTAATGTGCTTAGCTTAAGTGAACATGGACTGCTCTGCCTGTGATCTTTCTGGCATAAAAAAAGCATTGCTTCCCTTAGTGTTGGTGGGGCTTTTTATTCATTCTATTTTTATTTTGGCCTGACACAATCTTTGGGTTTCCCACTCTAGTAACAGGCTTCTTGGCTAGCAAGTTGTGACTTTCCCTTCAAGATTGTTATTCACCTCTTGCACTGACTTCATGTCAGCCTTTGGTTTTTGCCTTTTTTCTTGTTTTTTCTGTTCTCTCTTCCTTCACTTGCCTGCCAAAACCTATTTGCTCTGTGACCCATTCCTTTGAGCGCTCTAGCGCTCTGCATTCAAATTGTTTAGTAGCTTCCTTGGTTCAGGAAGAAGACAATAACGTAGACACACCATGAAGCAGTCCAAATCCAAAATGGTTCAGATTGTGAGACTAAGAGTACAGGTGGATTTTGTGGGGTAATCTGTGCAAAAATCATAGATTTGCTTGAGTTACAAAGTGGATTTTACAGTGTTGTTTTAAGTGGACCAAACCTTTTTTGTTACATCTTTTATTTGTGGAGTTGAAATAACAAATACACCAATCCTTACCAAAAAATTATTCTCTCACTTTATTTCCACCCCCTACTCCTCCAAATCGTAGTGTAACTAAAATGAGCAATGTGTATCCCTTGGTGCTTCTGAGGAAAAAAGCAAAAAGCGACTCTCTGTTGTCCCCTAAGGAGGTATGATGAGGGTAATCTCAACCCTAGCTGTTTGGCACAAATTATAAAATTGAGAATATTATGCTGAGGAGTGGTAGACAGCTCTTCTAAGTTGTCCTTTAGGATTCTTCTTCAACTATTCAACAAGATAATGGGTGAGATCAGTTGTCTCTTCCTGCCCTGTGCGAATGGAAGAGATTTGGGATATCCTGTTGCTTGGTTGGTTTTGTTTGGGGTTGGTTTTTGGGGTGTTTTGGTGTGTTTTTTTTTTTTTTGTCTTTGGGTTTTTTTTTTTTTTTTTTTTTTTCCCCCTTCAACCTGGATGGATCTGTGGCTAAAGGGGGAGGGGGGAAGGAAAAGCTGTATATTCAAGAACAGTTGCACCCCACCCCACAAAATACCCAACCACCTAAATTTTTACTAATAATTTTGTGTTGTGATCCTGTCTTGAGGCAGGTGATGTGAACAGTTAGCGCATAAGCTATTTCTGTTGCAAGTCAAGTTCATTAAACTGGGGAGGGTCAGGGGGAAGAAAGGAGTCTTAAGTTACTGTGTACGTCACTAGGATGGGTTCTTCTTTGACCTAAAGTCTGTCTTGATGCAGCAGCACAAGCCAGCGAGGAGACTGTCACATTTCGCCGTGAACGCAGCACATTTAGGCGTCAGGCAGTACGACGCCGGCACAATGCAGGGAGTAACCCTACCCCTCCTACATTGCTCATCGGATCACCCCTCAGGTAGGGTATCTAAATGTTCCACCATATTTAGCATGCATGTAGCAGACCACTTTTCCCCACACCCACCAGTGTTGCCAGAAAAGCACTTGATACTTCCTTCCCCACCATAACCTCCTTGAGCTGTTACTGCATGTCACTGTGGGCTTGTTGAATTGTGCATGTATATGTGGCACTATTTTGAAATGATCAGGATAGCCAGTCTCTAACATGTTATAGCTGATTTCTGATTTATAACAAAATGAGCTAATGCTAAGAAACAAACTTGGTGGGTTTTATCAAAAAGACTTCAGAAACTTCATTTCAAGCAATGAAAAAAAGCCAAGAAAATATTATTCATCACTTCCCATTTTGATTTTTCTTTCCTTTAAGAAAGCATTAGGGACTACTCTTGAAATCACTTCTCACATCTGTAGGTAAAGATAAGCATAATAACAAAATGAAAGAACATTATAAAGAACTAAATAATACATGCAGAGGTTCCAGATCTGAAATACAGGTAAACCATTGTATGAACACCCTGCAGCTTTTTCCAGCAAAAGAGAAATAATGAAGTAATAGCAATATCTTCATTACAGAATGCACAGTTTTAAATCTAGTTGGGTGGCAGTTCGAATGCCTTGGTGACGTTGAGAATTAACTGCATACATGTATCCCACGAGTCCCCAGCCTTCACTGGCCCATTTGTTAATGCTCAGCCTAGTGACACTTTACATACGTGACTGTTCAGTCTGTCAGCTTAGACAGTAGCAACAGCAACCACAATAAATTTTTTAACTTGCTTTTAAAACTTGTGGTTGCCTACAGTACTGGAGAGTTTGGTGAGCAGAACACTGTCTGTAGAGGAAGGTACGCTTCCCCTATACATAGAAAAATAATTCTTTCTCCAGTTAGATGATAAATATGCAGGAATAATTGTTCATGTCGTATATTCTTAATAATTTTCCTTCATATGTTAAGCTGTCTTTTAATAACAGAAGCAGTCTGCTTCTGTGTTTCAGGAATGCTTGGGTAATTTTTTCAACTGTAAAAGGCTGTAGAAACTCAAAAAATAGAAAGAAAACAGTTTTGCGTAGACGATGGGGTTGGAATCCTGCCATTTATATGGAACAACTAAGTTTCTAAACTTTCCTTAGGCAGGAGGATTGTGAGAATAATACCTAAAAATCTGAGAAATGAAGGATTGTCTTCTGCTACATTAAGAATTGAAACTAATTAGATGTGTTTTCACTGTATAGTGCAGTATGTAGCAGTAATCACATGTCAGGTAACTTTTTTTTAATTTAGCTTCTGGTCTGGTTGAGCGTAGCTTGTTCAGCTTTTGGTGATTTACTCTTTCATGAGAGATGCTAAAACTTTGCATTCTTTTAGATCATACTTGCTCTGCTCTCCATTGCACTCATTTCTTTCTGATACATTGGTTTTTTTTTTTGTGTTTTTTTTCTCTTTCTTTCAGAGGAGGGTAGTATAGCTTTGTGTATTGGCTCATAAGAGGCTGTGCAGACTAATCTGAGCTCCTTAACTGTGCATTAGCCAGAAAACAATGAGTTTTCTTTCTCTTGGGCAGGTAGAAAGTAGGGCAGATAAAGGGCGCTCTCTTAAACTGAAGCTGACAGCTGCCATATTTTCACATTCTAGTTCAGTCATTATGGTTCCTATCGTTTGAGCTGGACTTGAGGGAGAGATCACAAGGAATGTGGTGGAAGTGACGTTTTTTTATCAGGCAAGATGTTCAAGGGTGGAAAAGCAGAACAAATAATTCTAGCCTGTATTTCCTCTCTGCGTCTTCCAGTTAGCTAAATTGTTCCTTTCCAAATAAAAAAACCCAACCCACAACTCTATATTCTCTCTGACATAATGATATATATTATCAAAAATACTTGTAAACATATGTTTAGAATTGAATATTTAGTGAGGTTTCTTTGCTCAGAGCATTGTTAGTGGTGCTAAATAATTGTCCCTCAGAGTGCAGTTAAATTGCCGTAGTCTAGCCAAACAAAGTGCTTTTAGGTTTGACATAAATTCCATTTGAACTACCAACTGTGGAAAAATTGTGTTTATTGCTGTTCTGCTTTCTTGATGAAAAGTCTTGGGGGGGGAAACCCAACAACTTTCCTTTACGTGGATAGCTTAACTTTAGTGTAAATTCCATGTGTTGCTGGAACAAGAAACCCCTAAGAATGATTTTTATTTTTTATTTTTTAAATACTGCATAAGGAAGAAATTTGAAGAAATATAGATAAGTTTAGGCAGTTATCACCATCAAGATCTTTTCAAAAGGTCACTGCAACTGTACTGGCATTAATTGTACATGCTGGAGTGAGCTGCCTCGTTCTAGTTCCTGATATTGCTAATCCATATGACTTCAGATGTTAAACTTCTAACGGTATTAGATTTACTAATCTTTAGTTGCCCTGGTGTTACTTCTTTCATACTCTTGCCAGCAAAACTTTAATCTCCTAATCTTCTAACTCTTGCATAAAATTGGATGTTGTGGGAATGTTCCTTTATAACCTGTTGAGTTCCACCTGATTTTATTATTTTAATTTCGTATCCATTATTACAATCTCACTTCCCCTGTAGCGTATTCAGTAAGAGAGACAATGGTGTTATGTATGTGTTTGACAATGGTAGACAAATAATAACTGGTTTGGTAAAATCTGCTGGTTCGATGTTAAATTAGACACAAGAGTAGTTTGCCTGGTAACTGAAAAATGAAACAAGCCAAAACCAAACCTCCAAACCCCAGCCACCTCTGTTTTTGTCCTGCATAAATGTCAGCAGTGTTTTGGGCACTTTACACATAAGTATGTGTTGGCATCTGATGTAGTCAGTGGTGTATGGATGTGTCGGATACAAGAATGTGACTGAAGCAGAATTTTTATAATTAAAAATTAGGCAGAGATTAAATGTATCTTTTGCACATCTGTGCAATCTGTTAATGTTAATATTTTGGGGGGGGATTTTTTCTGGTGACAAATACGGATAGCCAGTGAAAGGGTAACTTTGTATATACCTTTTGAGGGTACTATTTAAGGGAAAGCAGGATTATTTAGCATTGTTTTGGTGTTGCTGATAATACTTAAAGGAGACAATGAAGGCTGGCACATCTGTGATGTTCCTTAGGGCTTTTGTTGTGATGTAGCTCACTGAGAGACTTGTCTACAGCAGCAGAACACTGAATTTAAAGTTCAGATTTAAATGTGTTTAGAATATTACAGTGATGAGTTGCAATTTAACTCATGAGCTGTGTGCATGTCTGCTTTATTTTGCATGAGCTTTTCTTAATACCTGTTCTTATATTCGTATTTTGTTTTCCAGTGGTGCTCTAACAAAAGAAATAAAAAGTAGCTGTGCTAGAAAATATTGTTAAAAGCAGGTACATCAGCTATAGCCCCTCAACTCTTACTAAGATCTTGCTTTTTCTGTAAGCATCATTATAGCATGGTAACTATAGTATCACACTGTAAACAGTGAAAAGTTAAAAGCAACAGGTGATAAAGGTAGTTTTTCAAGAGCATTTAAGATTTTCCATAGTTTTTTAAATAATTCTTTTATCTGTCTAAAAAACCAGTTCTGTGTCCTACAGCTAATGACTGTGACATGTAACTTCTTTAAATGCACAAAATGAAGGATAATAAACCCACTCATCTTGCAAAGTAGATGTGGTATGCAAGTGTAGACATTATGTATTCTGAAACTTTGCCATTTTAATATTAAACAAGCTATCAAAATATATGTAGCTTTGTTAAATAGCTTTCCAGAATAGTTCTGTGCTGAGAAAGTTGTAAGGAGAACTGATATTTTTCAAGTGTTACCTACTCTTGACCACAAAATTATTAATTTCTCTGAATGCCAAGCTGACTTTTAAAACATAGGTTTTTTTGTTGCAGGTATGTCTGGGTATAGAAGAATTTCTTTGTGGTAATAGTATTGAGTAAAACTTTTTCTGTACTCTTAAAAGAAACTTGTAAGTCTATATTAAACTTTTGCTAATTAATTTGTTATAAGCATTACTAATATGTTCACAAAATTCCAAATCCAAAGATTTAACTATAGTTATCCGTAGTGCTAGTGTATGGCTACTAACAAAGCTCCAAGACCTTTTGTAGTTACAATGCAGACTAATAGCAAGAAAGGTGGTGTTAGGATCAAAAAAACCCACCCCAAACAGTCAAGTAAGAAGTTTATCAAGTCATACCTCACTGAGCAGAAAGGACCCTAATTACCGTGAGAACACTGGAATAGTCACTACCATAGATAGGTGATACTTCAGGTTAGTCTGTTAAACTTAGACTAACCACCAGCAATTTGCTTTTGAATCTGCAAATGAAAGGTTTACAGGAATATACTTGAGGGTGACTTGGAGAGATGTTAGAAAGCAACATGACTAGATGACCTTTAAAGGTCCTTTCCAACTCAAACCATTCTAATTCTAAGCAGGACAGCAACTGTATCTCTAGACTACTGACATAACTAGTGTCCAAATAATCTCTTACATGGAACTCATGGGTTATCCTAATCCTGATAAATGGCTTCTTAATGCTGTACTCGCTGAAGTTTTCCTCTTTAAAGTCTTGCTTTTCTTCACTTCTAGCTATTTTTTCTTCTTCCTGGTAATGTGTCCCCAATCCATGTTTTCTCGTAGCCTTCAAGATGGTCAGCAAGGCCAGCAGCCCTCCTCCCAGGTCAGAGTGCAGTCCCGCCCCCCTTCCCAGGCAGCTGTGCTCAGCGCTAGCACCTCCTTGCTGGTGAGAAATGGGAGTGTCCACTTAGAAGCATCACATGCCACTGCATCTGCTGTAGGCGGTAGCAGTTTGCACGATGAACTTGGTATGCAGGCCTTATGTAACCTTGGTGACATGGAACTTTTAATACAGCAGATGTGTCAGTAATAATGCAGTGAAAATAAGCTAATCTTAGTTTTCTTTCTGAATCTTGTAGATGCATTTATTAAAAGGCCATATTGCTCATAAATTTCTTGCTTTTCACAGTCGCCTTTCCAGGCACACTGTCTTAACAAATGCACGATGGGAAACACTCTAAAGATGCATAGATATGAGTAGTGATGGTGTAAGAGCTTTCATGACTTGAAAGATGTAACACGTCTAATGCATGAGTTTACTTGCACAGGTGGTTGAGCAGAGATTGAGTCCAAGTGTTGTGATCTGATTTCTGGAAAAAAAAAGTATTTGCTAGGGTCCCTATGAATTCTTGATCTTGCTTTTTGAGATGAGTCTTGTTCAGTTGCTGTTAAAAAAGACATCCTTGTGTAAATGAGAGTGCTTGACAGTTCACGTGCACCTTAATTTAGGAGACTGAGGTGGGAAGAAAATCTGATCTTTAAGTGAGTTGTTATAGTTTCATGGAGCCATGTAGTGCCCCTTAGTTCTCCATGGTCCTTTTTATGTAGTATTCTTAGCTATTTTCTGTGCAGCTAATAAAATTGCTAGGGAAAAGTTAAGATCACTAGTGACTGATCTCCTGCGATACAGTAATGCAGGGGCAGGTGTGGAAAAATGCCTGGCAGGGATCTTTGCAGCTATCTATACGTAGCCTGAATTTCTTATTACTTTATCATTAATGTAGAATTCTTCCTCAGAGTATTAAAATGGGCATCTTTAGAACTGACAACTATTACTGACAGTATTTTGAGCATCTGTCAGCTGTAATAACCTAAAAGTACAGGTTAGCTCAGAACACTGACAAAACACTTGTTTCAGACCTTACTGGAAGCCAGTACTAAAAGAAAAGTGACTGTTCATCATATTCCACTAGTGGGGAAGACTTCAACAGTTCCCATGCTGGGGTACACCTTTAGAAATAAATTTGGTGAACAAGTTGCTGTGCTTCTCCACTATTTAGCTGTAATATAAAGAAAACTTGAATGCATAGAAAACTGAAAAGAGCACTGACATTCTTGGAGGTGTTCTATAAGATTTAACTATGGATGTGCTAAATACACATAACCTACTTGTCTGATTGTTTTCAGCGTAGATTCAGTGGCCGTGCTAGTTTCTAAACAGAAAAATTGAGACTTCCATGTCAATGCCTTCATGTGTTTCTGAACTATGAAGGCTTATCACATGGAACTACAGATTCATTTATTTATTTTTAAATTGGACTTGTATTTCTTCTTTGAAAAAATACTGGAATATAACTCTGAAATTCAGGGATACAGATTGTATCTGTCCAAGGTTAGTACTGAGATGTAGTCTTAAAGCCAGCATTGTTGTGCTTGAAGGATTTGGCTTATCTTGCCCAAAATAATGCAGTCAGGTTTCATAGAATTCAAAGTTTAATACACAATCTAGTAAGTCAGAGTTAAATTTAAGAACTTATTTTACTATGTTGTAGTAGAAATCAAAGTGGTTCACTTAAGAAATTCAGCATTGCATTCAGGCTCTCTAAAAAGACTCCTTGCACTTGGTGTGTATTGCAGTCTTCAGAAATGTATATAGCTAAATTCTTCTGAAACTTTGTCTGTACTGTGCTTACAGTTGTATGGGGCAGCATGTTGCCTTCGGGAGGCACAGAATTCCCAGGATCTGCTCAGTTAATCTGATGGGGGTTTTTTGCTTGGTTGGATTTTTTTGGGGTGTGGTGGCGGTGGTTTTTGTGTTTAATCCTCAGTCGGGGATGAAGTTACACTGCTGCTCTGCTTACCTTAAATCAAAGGCTGTTCGTTTTGCTCTGTTGTCCCAAGATACCTTTACAATGAAAGATGACCCTGTTACTTGACCTTAGATTTGGTATGGTCTGGGGGTGCTGAGGGTAGTAGTTTGGTTTTCCTTTTGCTTTTATTCTGATGGTAATCAAAGCAATGTGGGTGATATGACCAATTCTTTGTTGTTGTGGAAATTGTTGTGACTGCCCAGGGCAGGAAAAAAAAATTAACAGTAGAGGCTAGGGAAAAGATTCATAAACAAAACCTGATTTACAGCCACTGGAAAAATAAGTGACAAATGTAGTTGATGAGATTATGTATCTCTGTACAGTGCACATAAGAATTAATTTTCTTACTGAAATTCTATTAGCGTTTTCCAGCTCCTCTGGAAGTCAAACAGGGCATGTGTTAATGTACATTAAAACTCCCACATCTAGGGTTCCTGGTTGGTTTTTTTTTTTTTCAATTCATGTGTTGATGTCAAGCTGCAGCACTTAACAGGACACATTTTTGGGTTGGGTTTTTTTGTGTGCTTTAAAGATTCATGTCTGTTAACTTGATTCTGATAGCTTATTTTACAAAAGGAGGACCGTACTGTATTATACCTGGCTTGCATCTAGGCTGGGGACTGTACAGTTGTCTTTAACTGGGCATTGTCCTGAGAATAAAGCAAGAGATGCTTTGAGGCATTATCTTTAGTCTTCCAGGTACAAAGTAGAAAGCTTGTTATCAATTACCTTCTTGTTTCATGAGGGGTGAGGGGGAAGGGACTTGAAAGGATGGAAAAGGAGCTTAATGTGGAGCAGTAAACATGAAGTAAATCCTAGGAGGAATGCAGGACAGAAAGGAAAGGTAGCAGACCATATGCCATGATTATAGGCAGGATTAATATAATGGTAATCCAGAAGGCAGCAAAACCTGTACTGTGACTTAAATGAATGACAGTCTTCAAAGCACAGTGTGGCAGTACTGACGCCTTTTCCTCTCACGAATATCGGATTCTTGAGACGTGTAGGCGAGGGGTGGGATTTTTCAGCCCTTGCAGCAAAGGCTGTAGATGTTACAATTTGTAAATTAGTCAGCAATCCAAGTCACTAGAACAGATGCCTGGTTTCTGAAACTGGAATTAAATAACAGCTTCTTGTTCTCAGCTAGATGATTTTTTGGTTTTTTTTAAATTTTTTTTTTTTTTTAGGAATATTGCTTTTGTGATTTAAGAGAACTGGCCATCTGGAGCTGTAGAATACAATTATACTGCTATGTTGGATTTCTGGTTGTATCACTTACATGCAAGTGAAAGTACTTCAGGTTTATTAAAGTATTTTAATTTGTGAAGGCAGTAGAATGGTCTTGAAGATCAAAATTTTTCTCTAAAGATAGATGTATGCACTGATTACTCATTTGATTAAAAACAATTTTACAGTCAGTTTCTCATAGCTTTTTTTATAATGAAGTAGACATAATTTATTTGGAATGGATGTCGGAACATATTCAAAGATGCAGGTAGAAAATAAATACTCATTTCCCGTTGTTTCTATTGAAAATTATCCCTGTTGTCTGTGTAATTCTTCATGATAGGTAAGTTACTCTTTTTACAAACTTCATTAAAAAACTGAACATCTTTGAAGTGTTCTAATGAGATGAAAATTTTTATAGTCTTCATACTGCAACTGAAGGTAGAATTTTGATTTTTGGAAATGATAGCTCCTTGCGCGCTACTGAGTATTTAGTCTGATGGCTTCATTTGTGCTGACTAGGATTTAAAAAAATACTGTCCCAACTAGATTAATATGTGTTGGTCTAATGATGTAGACCTCACCAGGTTGAGAAGTGTTAGCAACATTCAGAACTAGCTTGAGAGATTTGAAACAAAATAATACCCATTAGTTGGAAAACTGGGAAACATGCTGAAAATAACTTGGGTGAAGAAAACATCAGAGCACTGGTTTTGTTGGATCCTGAGCCACTTAAGTCTTCCGGGTTTCATCTGTGTAAGCTCATCAGTCTGTTGCTTTCATTGATTCCCTTAACTGTGGGAACAGCAGTTGGTACAGTGTGAACTGTTACATGATAGTCTCTGGACTTGATGCTGAAATATTTTTGATTTCAGAGGAAGTGCACTCATGTTTTCCTCTCTTCACGTCAGAACAAAGATGCATTTTGGATTTGTGTGCCTGAGTGTCAATGACTTGGTTTTGTTGTTTTTGTTACCTGCTCCAAATAGAATAGGTGACTAATTTTCTAGGAACTTCCAGCTCTCCCTTTGTGGTGGGGAGAAGTTACAAGCATTTCTGTGTGGTGGACAAACATGATATTGGCTGTATTTCTTGATTTGTAAAATAAACTTTTGATTATGCCATTGGTTCACAACTTGATAAAACTACAGTCCTTGGAGAAAGAAAAAAAAAATTACTTAAGCTTCTGCAGTGTAATGCTATTAAATATTTCAAAGAATGCTGTGGGAGAGCTAGGAATGGGAAGGGTGAGAAAATTCCTAGGGTGACTAAACACACTAGGTATCTATAGGTTTTGAATCTTGTGAGTTTGAGGAGTCTTCATTGGAGTGTGAGTGTGCTGCGAGGAAGCTGTAGTTAACGCAGTTTACAAAGTATTTGATAAGACTTTGGAGTTCAGCCATATAATGGCCAGTCATATCCTAATGTTTGCAGCCTCAACAGCACTTATTAGTCATCTTTTCTACTTGGAATGATTTGAAGCTTTTTTTGGAGAGCCTTTTGATTTAAAACAGTAAAAAAAAAAAGCCATCAGTAAAACAACAAAAAGCAAAAGAAGGCATTGTGGAGAAGCCATGCTTTTCTTGACAGAGAGCTAACTTTCAATAGGAAGTGTGTGTAAGTGGAGAGGTGAACTGCAAGTATGGCAAAAGCTGAGTGTTTTGTAGCTTGTGTGTAAACAATTGCATTTAAGCATTCTGTCTGTCTGTGCTCTGTTAACTAAGGTTGTTTTATCCCATCACAGCCCATGCAGGAACTTAAAGCAGTGATACAAATGCAGTAAATTTTGACAGCTTGAAAGATGAGTTGGATGTGAGGCAACCATAGATATTTTCTAAAGTGAAGTGGCTTATGCTAACTTTTTTCCATAGTTTGAGGCCCTTATCAGATGTTTCACATGTGTGTAACAGTTTGGTTAACTGCTTTTGACACAACTATCTCATGTATTATCTTGGCCAAAGAGAAGGCTATGTCTATGTATTCTAATATCTGTAACTCAAATTTCATTAGTTTAAAAATTAAAGCTTTCATTTCCAGGCTGTCAATTCAGTAGTACAAAAGTATGGAGAACTTAACCCAAACTTCCTTGTCTTTCTTTAAGGGCTGGTTACCTATAAGAGTTTTCTGTAATAATTTATACATAATTTTGTCCTGGCTGGAACCTGAAGTGTGTTATCTGATACCTTCATGTTTGCTGTTGGAATTTTTTTTTTTAACTTCACAGTTAAGAAATAGACCTCTGTAACTAAGGTTATTTATTATTTGTGGTGAAGAGGATTCCAAATGTCTTGCAGTAGTTTAAATTTTAAACTTTTCTAACAACTGTTTACTATACTATGCATTAAAAACTAAAGAATATTTAAAGTACTTCATTAAAATATTAACTATTGAGGGGGGGAAAAAAAAACCCTGAGAAGTGAACTTTCTACTTCTGTTTCCTTACAAATGCCTATAGCAGATGTAATTAAATACTGAGAGGGAGCTGTTGTGTTACTGAGCTCTGGACACGACTCCTGACTGTCTTGTCAGGGTGGCTGGTCTTTGCACGGCTGCAGTATGTGTCTAGTTGGTTTGAAGTGTCAACTCTGAAGGTAGAAAGCTTTATGAAGATACTTTCAGTATGCTGTTATTTTTCCTTAGATTCACTGATTTAATCACCCAGTTTGAGTTTTTTAGCCTTCTTGCTTCTTTAACCTTCTTTCAAACAATTCTAAATTGAACTTATATGTGTATGGGTCTGAAGAGAAGCTGGAGCAGGACTGTAGTGTATTGGTTTTGGTTTGTGTGAGGTTTTTTTATTATTGTTTAAATATATATATGAAAACCACTGTATCAGAAGCAGGTTATGATCTCACAGAAAGGTGAAAGGTTGGTAGCCCTGTTCTTGTTAGGTAGTTCTCTTGGGACTGCTTGTTATCCTGTATCAACAGAAGAAGAAACAGCTGCAAGATATGCAGCTGGGAGGTGTATACAACTTTTGCCTCAGATGCTCCAAAGAGGGGTTTTATTTGTTTTGTATAAATAAATCTTAGTATATTGTGTTCCATGCATCATGGCTTAGGAAGGGTTTTGAGCTAGAAGAGATGGAGAAGTTGGCAGAACACGTCAATATGAGATCACAATTTCAAAATCAACTTCCTGCATTCAGAGCTGAAATATATTGAGCCTGGCCTTCAGGGGAAATTGCAGCGCTTATCACTCTGTCAGACTATTGTGCTAGAAGGGCACTGTAGAAACATCATATTGTGAGTGAGGTAATTTATCATTTGAGTTATAAACCTCATCTACTTTTTCATTAATTATATATTTAGGAATAGCTTCATATTATTGTTCCCTCAAGAAGTTTTTAATAACACCTTTAGGAAATTATGGTGATGGAGTTCCAGTAACTCCAAGTGGTTTATCTGAGGAGTCAGTTTGCAGCCTTCTGTTCTTAGACTGAAGCATTTGCTTCTGGCTTGTAGAATAAAGCTGTCTGCCATTCCTTTTAGTTTTTCTGGAGGTATAATTTATGAAGAATCTCTGGACACTTCTTTCACTCTTTGTGTTTCTTTTCAAATAGACATGTGCCTTTCAAAAGAATTTTATTCAGGAAACTGAAGGAATCTATGCTAAATGCCATGGGTCTTAAATGCTGATAGGGAATGATTTACTGATTGTTCTGCTGGGGGTGGGGAAGAACTGAAGAAGCTGGCACTGCAAGTTGTTTGCCTGGTTATTCTCTAAGGGGCAGGGGTGTGTGTGTGTGAAGACTTATATTGTACTTCTGCTGTGTTAATGGTGGCATCTTGAAAATGCAAACTCTTTAATTTTAATTCAGTATTGCCGTTTACTGTATGTATGTCGTGTAAAATGGTATGAAGGAGGACTGTGTAGCTTATGTCTTGTCTGCACTGGTGACACATTTTATATTCTGACACTGATGTAAATTTAGATGTGTAAATTGATCTCAGTAGTAAGTTAATGAAAATAAACTAGTACCAGTGAGATGAACCATTATGAAATTTTGACCTGCTTTTGACCTTCTCTTTAATAGGTAAGTTCAGTTCTACGCTCTACGAGACAGGGGGCTGCGACATGTCACTTGTGAACTTTGAGCCAGCTGCAAGAAGAGCATCCAACATCTGGTGTGTGTGAAGGCCAGTCAAGAGTGATGATTCTTGTTTTACTGCAACAAAATCTTTGATTTTAGCTTTAAAAGGTTATTTAGTATGGACTATGAAAAATCAATATAAAATATTATTAATATACTTTTACTTTTGAAACCTAAGTGATTTTTACTACAAGATGAAACTAACTGCATAAATAATGGCCACTTAGGTAGATCTCAGTAGAATAAAACTACTATTGGTTTAAGCTGTAAACGTCTGAACTGAGACCTTGACAATCACATCTTTGATTGGAAACCTTTCTTAAAGAATTTAACCTAGGTTTTGGGATACTAGGTAGCTGCTGACCATAATGACTATTAACTTATTTACAAATGAACTTCCAATTGTGAAGCAAATGTAAACTGATTAATTTGTTCTCAAGTTCATACATGGCATGAAACAATAAGTGGAAGTGTTAACATGCCTGAGATTAAAATTTGACTTACAGTTGAAATAGCCAGTGACATACTGGAAAGTTCATCTGCTGTTGGAAAGATGCCCTTCCTTTTTCTGAAGGCGCAGGAGGCAGAAGAAAGAAAAACAACCCAAAACCTCCCTTACCCCCTCAATCCACTTCACTACATAGACTTGCTCTGAAGCTATTGCGTCATGCTGAATGCTCCAAATCCCCCCCACTTGCAGGGGGGAATAGCTGTTGGAATTACAGAGTAATTGAATAGTAAAGCTCCCATCTTCAGATCTTTCTTGTGAAAGTGTGCAAGTGCCTTTTGCAGAGCTGAACTCTGACAAAGTTCTGGATTCCTTGCACAAAGCCTACGATGCCTGGCCCTGCTGCTTGCATGTTCCAGATGCAATGGCTTTGCTGATGGCTGCTGTTACAAAGTTGTGTGTGCTACTGGAAGGAACAAACTGACCACATCTAAATAATCATATCTCAGCTTTAGAGAATACTTGAGGCTCAGTGAAGTAAAATTGATAACAAAGAATGTTTTTATCTTAAGGCAAGGAACTGAAGGAAAGGTGCATAAATTTGATACAAGTCTTACAGCCATGTGATTTACATGGGAAACAAACATCCAAAAGCTATCCAAAATTGGGGAAAAAAGCAGTGGTTGGATATGGACTCTCCTACAGTAAGAGAAATTTCTCCTCATCTCTAATGAATGGAAATGGCAAAGTAATCTTGCTCCTCTTACCAGAGGTTTATTTGAAGTTAAGTTTTTCAAAAGCAATTTAACTCTGTAAACTCATGTTAAGTGTGTACTGGTTTTGGCAGTTTGGGGACCTTGGTAGAAACAGTATTAAATTATCAAGAGCTCTGCATGTGAACACATACTGGACTCCACACTCCTTTAGAGATGTGATGTGTGTTTACACGTCAGTAGCTAACATTATAAAACATCTTTGTTTTTTCAAGTGAAATAATTACTGTCCTGATAATTCTGTTTAGATAATCTAGGGAGTAGGTGTTGTGAAAATTATGCCAAGGGTAAAGAATCTTCTGACTTATTACAGCTACAGAATTTACCACAATACCATAATACTGAGTGGATGCTTGTATTTAAAATCTGTGATAGAATGCAAAGCTACAGAAAGATTTTTTTTTTTTAGATAAAATTTACAAGGAGTCAAAATGAATTTGGGACACTAGAAAATTAGAATGGCCTGTTGAAATAAAATGTTTTATCTGAAGTCTTTCCCCTGTTCTTATAGTGACACGGACTCTCACGTATCGAGTTCTACCTCAGTTCGCTTTTATCCACACGATCTAGTAAGTTTTTCTTATTTATTATTAAAGCATGCAAAAAAACCAGAAGACATTCCTATTTTATAGCACTGATTAATCATCTGTGTGTTAGTTCTTTGTTCTTAAGGATTTTTGCCTGGGTTTAAATGAAGTTAAACTAATTTATTTATTGTTGCATTGTCTTCATATATACATACAACTTCATCTTTCTGCATAGCACTTTCAAATTTAAATATAAATGGTTTCCTCTGATCTAAAGCATAGTGATTTTCTAAGTCACATGGAAACTGGATGTAAAGGTTTCCAGAGATAACTGAACAACTTGGACAGAATTTTTCTTTTGTGCATTATGAAGATTAACAGGCAGCAGAAAGAGTAAATGTCATATTTTGACCAAGAGAAACTTCAGTAATTTCCTTGGAAGGAATTTAAAAATCTGTGATTTGAATCTGCTGTACAAAATTTGAATTCGTACGCCAGGAGTGACTGGGGAAAACAGGCAGAAGCTTACACTGTTTCACACCACAAAGAGCTTTTGAATTCCTTAGTTTTGTGATCTTGAACTTTTTGTATTGTTAACTCTAGACTCTTAATCCTGTAACTTTATATTGCTGTGTCATAAAAACGGTGCAAATGATCATAATTCTTAAGCTAGGAAACCAAATTAAAGTATATTAAGGTACGTAATGACCTAATCAGGAGGGAAAATGAAATACGGATTCAGCATTTATCAGAGGAGCAAGAGGCCTCCGTTTGTCTGACCATGCTTTTGATCAAGAACGAGCTCCTCAAACCTGGTGTCTGCCAGAGGAGCTTTGTTTGCTTTCTACCATTCTCTGCAAATGCAGCCTTCAAAAAACAGGCTGCATTACCTGTTATATGCTGTTGGTTTGTTGGTGTGGCCCAGTTGGGAGGGAATGGTTTAGTGTAAGGCAAATGTGTTTGTAAAAGCTTTGCCCATGTACCTGAATGGAGATATCCCTTTAAGTTCATTATTAGTGCTATGAATGTTAAGTTATGGTGATTCTGCCATTTAAGAAGCCAAGCCATTAAAATGTTGTCAAAAAAGCACTTGTTTTCTGACACAGTTTCTTAGAATGTTTTGTATTTTTTGAAATGCCTTTTGAAAGGGAATGTTCCTGTTTGTTGTGTTTATTAGTGTTTTTCTAGGAAGGAAAAGCTGGCTAAGCATAGTTACAGTACACTGATGTTTTAAGGAGTCATGAAAAAGAATTTAAACTGAGAAATCAAATGTTAAACTTTAAGATATTTGAACACCCCCACAAAAAAAAAAACAACCACAAAACCCTGTAATTTTGACATGTAAAGGTGACATGAGTGTTTAAATTTTATTGTGACATAAAAGATGGTGAGTATTTCAGATTAAATGACCCCTTAACGATATTATTTAAGATTAAAGGGCAGTGCACTAAGATGTTTCTTGGCCTGTTAATGAAATTTATGAAGTGGGTTAGACAACACAGATACTGCGGTAACTTTTTAACCTTCTGAGTACTATCCTTAAATGTCCTTTATAATTGTATTACTGTGATTTCAAGAGTACTCTAGAGTGACAAACTACAAAATAAGTGAGAAATACAGTCAGCCATAAATAGTGCTTGACTAGTGAGGGCAAAGCTTTTTTTTTTTAGTTTGTCCCTGAGTGTATTTTGAATGTAGGGAGTTTGAGTTTGACGACTGATGCATGCGTATGTTGCTTTGTCACGCAAAAGCAACCATTTGGCATGAGTGTGCATGCAGATAAGCTGACTATAAGAAATGTGTGATGATTTATTAAAATCTCGAATTGGGTTATTCTTGTAGTATGCGTTATTCCTGTTCACATCAGTTTACTTGTCTTCAGATTTGAAGTTTTCAGAGTAAACAGGATAACGTGCTTGGAAGACAGGTTCATACTTCATTTGAAATAAGGCGTATGCTAAAATGCCAAACAGTTGTGTTGTATGCAAACTAGCATTGATGCTGGTGCTATTCGTTTGTTGTGACAAGGACAGGAAAAGTAAGTAGAAGCCTGAGCACTGACTGTTTTCAAAATATAACTTCTCAAAAGAGAAAGTAAATAATTCCAGCAATTTATTCCAAAGCAGTTTTTAGGAGAATACAGTGATAAAATAAAATTTGAGCTTTTGTTAATACTGACTTTCTTTTAGCTTTCTCTTCCTCAGATCAGGTTGAATAGGCTGCTAACCATGGATACAGATCTACTGGAGCAGCAAGATATTGACCTGAGCCCTGACCTTCAGGACCACATGCAACCTCAAGAGGAAGCAGCTCAAAAAGTCAAGCAGTACTATCGCTTTTGGATCCTGCCTAAACTTTGGATTAGCATCAATTTTGATAGATTAACTCTTCTGGCTTTATTTGATAGGTGAGATCCTTGTATGTTACTACATCTCAGAAAGTAAAGATTAAAAAATGTTACCTAAACTGTGAGTAATCAAATAAAAAGCTATGCTTACAAAATTGTATTTAACTATTGTATTATGAAAGATGATAGAATAATACAAAATTTACTAAAATAATGAAGACTACTCCCCTCTTTTTCTCCAGTGATGCTAAAAAGGAAAAAAACAAACCAACCCCTCACTTTGCATGACTGGGGCAGTGATCATGGAAACATAGAATGTATTTGAATGGTCAGAGAGATTTGTTGCTAATCCTTAAAGCTGGAAAATAAGCTTCTCCAAAAATCTAATTGAAAGGGTCTAGAAACTTGCATACACTTATGTTATTTCAGTAGGTAGAGAGAACTTACCTGCTGTTTCACAGCATTTTTCCAAAGGTTATTCTAATACTGTAAACCTATTATCCCTTCTGTGTTTGCCTAGTGGAATAAAACAAAGGTAACCCCCCAGTTACTGGCATTTGGAGCATGTGAATTTTAGTAACGAACTTCCTTGAGATTAACAACGTAGTAGTGATTCTGTCCAGGCAGAAATGCCATTAATTCTGTTCCTAATACTGAATTTGCTTTACTCCTCTTGGCATATCTTAGCCAAGCAAGAAGATTTTAGTTTCTTCATTACAAAATCGTGAATGACGGATCATCTACAGATGATCTTGAATAGCAGGCCTTGCATATAGATTTACATTACAGACCATGCTTCTGGTTGAGCATTTGAGTTATTTCTGATGTTATCTGCTGAAGTTATCTTTTGCTGTTCAAAGTTCCATAACATATTAATTGCTCTCAGCTGTCATTGAAATCCAGGTAGCTCCTACCTTTGAAAGACAGTGTCCTGGTATAGTCTGCAAGTTCATATCTATTCTTAACTACTTTACAACCAGCAGTGTAACTCCTGTTAACTTTTGACTGTAAGTGTACCCTTGCAGCTTTTTCTAGACATAGTTAGCTTTTAATTTTTTTGTTTCTTTCTCCCTCTAACACAGGAATCGTGAGATCCTTGAAAACGTGTTAGCTGTCATCCTAGCTATTCTAGTTGCATTTCTGGGATCTGTACTTCTTATAGAGGGCTTTTTCAAGGATATTTGGGTCTTCCAGTTCTGCCTGGTAATAGCCAGTTGTCAGTACTCGCTGTTGAAGGTATTTTAATTTCTATCTTTGGTTTTTATAAACAATGAAAGCAACTTAGGTTGGGTGTTGCATATTGGTTAGAGCTTTAAGGAAAAAAAAACAACTTCCTGTTTATCACTTAAAAAGAAATGAGTAAACTTCAGCTTCATGGAAAGTTTGATAGATGATTGTACAAGGTCACTTGACTAGAATGGTTCTGTGTATGTTTGTTAAACAGCCCTTTATTTGTTGTTCTCATGCACTATGTGTTTTCCCAAAGAAGAGCACATTCTTACTGACTGAAAGCAGCCTACAAATTAAATTTGAGACTTTATTCTTTTGGGTGGTTGGTGGTTTGGTTTTGGTGGGAATTTTTTTTAAGATGCTATTAAAAGAACTTTTACCAAGAATGTGGCAGGGGGATAAATGTGCTTATCTGTAGACGTGGTAACTTTGTTCTTCCCATTTTGATTTCAGAGCGTTCAACCAGATTCTTCTTCCCCTCGACATGTAAGTCATGGGCATGTGCCACTGTACTAACTTGCAGATGTAGAATTTCCACACAGAATTGATCTTTTTGGTTTATTTTCAGCATTCCTTTTGTGGTTTCTCATAAGGCACAAGATGCTTATGTTGTCTTCATGTGTGAGAAGGGAACTGATACTGTTCCCTTCCCCCCCCATGCACTTTGTATGTAGTAATTCATGTCCTCCCTGTTTTAAGCTTAGCTTTTGCTATGGAGCCAGATCATGATAGAATTTTTGATGAATATTTAGTATTCAAGCAATTACACTGAGAAGTATTCTTGTTGTAATTTATTATGTTGGTATGAACTGACACAGTTCTATTCTGGTCTTATTCAATTGTCTTACTGCGCACAGCCGTATTTTTTCACTCTATTAAGCTGAGTATGCAATGCTCTAGTGAGCATTAACATTTGCACATAGAAATGTTAATGTGCTGGTGTTGCACGATATGTTTATGTTCTACCCTGCAACTGGTGGATTACCAAGACAAAGTATTATGTCCTAAATAACATTATGAAAAAGCATTATTTTTCTGCAGTAAGTAATTCATATTATTTTAGGTATTAAGTTGTATATTTTAATGAGCACAGAAATGCAGATTCCCCCCCCCACCCAGCAGGAGCAGTATCTGAATAATAAACTTTAATTGCTTTTTTCATCAAAATTAATATATTATCTCGTGCTTATGAAGCCTAGTCAGAGTTTCTCTGGCATTTAGTATTGCAAGAAATGTGCTTTAAATCTTAGCAGAGAATAAGGGTAAATATAGCTGTAGTCTAATCTAGCTTTCATGTCCTGCTTATAACAAAGCCACAAAAAAAAATATGCTTGCATTACTGCAAGGCAATACATTAAGGGTTTTATGAACAAAACTCTCAGGATGTGTTGAGATGACAGTACATTAATTGATGAACAATGATTAATTTTGTTTCTGCAATTATCTGGAACAGAATAGTAACATTACTTTTTCTGCTAATAATGAAACAAATGTTTTGTTTTGTTTTTTAAACAGGGTCATAATCGTATCATAGCCTATAGTAGGCCTGTATATTTCTGTTTATGTTGTGGTCTTATTTGGCTGTTGGATTATGGCAGCAGAAACATATCTACAACCAGATTCAGGTTGTATGGAATGGCTTTCACCAACCCATTGCTGCTGCTGTCAGCCAGGGACTTAGTTATAGGTGAGTGGTTTTTTCATGGATTGAAATGTTTGGTGCTAGGAAATGTCTTATTTTTTCCCCACTCTCCCACTCTGCATCTTGTTCTGATGTTGTGTCACTACCTTCTAAATGCAGTTCATTTAGTTTCCTTTGGAAAACGTAATTTTAGCGTTCCTGAGGTTTATGGGAAAGTTGTCGTTCCGCCCTTTCCCCCCCCATAACTTTTCTGAAACAAATTGCAGAGATGTCAACTAACATGGTGTCAAAGAAAAATACAAATACTAATATTTTCAGCTTTTTAATTATGTAGTATCTTAGTTCTCATCCCTGAACCACCTTCTTCACTTGGACTTGGGTATGCTAACCTGTGCTTGGACCTAGCTGCTCAGCAGTTAAAGAATGTTTTGATTTGCAGTCTTTCATACTCTATAGAGGAGCTTGTGGCAATTGAGTTCTGTGAAATCAGGTTATTTGTGTTTAGCAAGGGGGTAGAACAGTACAGTCACAATTTTTAAAAGCACTGTAGACAGGTGATATTTTATTTAATGTGTCTTCTCTCAGAACAGACCTATCAGCAACACCAAAGATAAAATTTTGGGCTGTACGAGGTACTTCCATTGTATTCTAGGCATCGCAGTGCATTCACAGTATTGGTGGCGTCTAACACACCAACCAGCCCAAAACATACACAACCAACCAAACAAAAGAACCCCAACAACAACACCACTCAAAGAAACACCAAAAAACAATAAAAAAACCACAAAGCCTTCCCCTGCCTACTTACAAAATTTATTGAAAATAGTAGTAACAGCTACATAATGTCAGGCAGAGACCATAAAAAGGAGAGAGAGGGAACAGAAACATATGAAGGCTATCTTACCATGGAAATCTTGTGCATATTTAATGGAGCAAAGTTATTTGGGCAATTCTGTCTGGATCACCTCCTTGGAAGGGGAAGAAAATCTGTAAGAATTCATCTAAATTGAACACTCTTGCTCTTCAGTTGTACCAAAGCACCTGTGTGTGACAGACTACAGCAGCTCAATGTTATAACTGCGTGACTTCAGTTCTTGAACAGTCTTCTGTCCAAGAAAAATTAAAACTTAGTCTTCATTTAGATTCTTTTTTTTAAAATTTTATTTTATTTTTGACTTATTTGATTAATAAGAATTACTGATTCAGGCATTTAGAGAATTATTCTTTTACTAGATTTTTAGGAACATCCGGAATTTCATACCTCATACTGTTTCACCCTTTGACTTTCTGCTGGTAAATCTGTATTTAAATTTAAATAATGTCCAGAGGGAGAAGGTCTAAGTTACTTATTTATGAACAGAGCATTGTCCAGGCATTTCCAAAGGTGCTTCCTTGTTTTGTTGGGTTTTTTTACACATTCTGTGAATCTATTCCTGCACTGGCATATTTCATTCTGTATCTGTGATGGAAAAAGAAGTTAATACATCACATACTTTTGACTCATTCAGGACATAAAACTATTTTCATTTTGCCTTGTTTATGCTCTATTGATATCAGAAGTCTTCTTGTACCTTGAGTCATTGCCATAATGTATAGCCATATTCCTGTAAGGTAATACATAAATGCAGACGTAGGTGGTGTGTTAACTGTGAAAGTGACCTACATTTAAAAAGTACTGAAGAGTCTTTCCCAGGTTTTAAAAAGTTGTGCTGGCATCTTCTCCAGGCCATGTCCATTTTGCTATTCGCCAAACGTAGTTCAAGAATTGCAAATTGCTGTTTGATCCTTATGTTTTAATCTTACTAGGTATCTTGCACCAGTGTATGTGGTTTATTTTTCCTAGCAGTTATACTAAGAAGAAATCAGATTGCCACAACAGCTCTCACTTTAAAAAAAAAAAAAAAAAAAAAAGGAGCAAACCTAAATAAAAACCTACTCCTACTCCCACACGCTGCCATTGGAGCAATTCTTACTGCTGCTGAAATACTGATTCAAAAAGCTTTGTGTGTATCACAGAGCAAGCTGGCTGGTAGCAAACAGGCTTTGTTAGCACAAAGCAAAAATCTAAGCTGCTATTTTTTTTTCCCTGTTCCCAGGCGTAGCTCCTGGAACAGCACAGGTGCAGGGCAAGGCAAACTTTGTTTAGATAACATAGTGGCCTTGCCAACAGACAAGTGAGGACTGATAAAAATTTTTTATTTTGTTCCCCATATATTGGACGTGATCAGTTGGTATAAATCTGCTCCACATTTATACCAGTCATTTTCCATTTTTACTTAGGTGGTCCCCGTTAGCAAGCAATTTTGTTGTAGACTTTAAAAGCCATCAGCAATGTTGTGTTTCTGCTGAACTACTCTAAACTTTGTGTATTCCTATATCTGTGTTTTAATTATGTTTTCAGTCCTCCCTAAACTGTCAGATTTTATCTGCTAGGGTTATTTCATGGTTTGATCCATCTATCCCTCAGAACCTAGAACTGATACGCTACCGCTTGTGATTTATACCTGAACTATTTAACAGTTGTGTGAAAGGTTGTTATTGCTGCATCTTTTATTCCTTAAGATAAAGTAAATGATATGTACAGGTTGGTATGTACCATTCTCTATAAAATTGTCATTTGTTTATCTTTGCATTCCTGTCATTTGCATATGTTTTAATGGCTCATATAGTTACTCATTTTCATCGTACCAAAAAAAAAGTCATTTAGGAACAGAACTTCTCAGAAGCAGTGTGGGAAAATGAGTAAAATTGTCAGATGTTAGTGGCAGAAAACCCAGAGGTGAAATGTTTGGCCTGTCTTATGTCAGTGTGTTTGGTGTTAGCTTGCTTCTGGAACTCCAGACAGGCATAGCATAAGTCTGATTTTTTTCTAAAAAAAACTTACAAATCTTCTAATCTGTAACCACTCTGGGCTGATCTTTGCTAAATAAAAATGGAAAGTCTGAATTGGCCTGTGTCCATTTCTATAGTGATTAAAACTGAAGTACAAGAAATCTTCTGACTATTACGAGGTCTGTGTAACCTCTGTATTCAGTTCTGAGTCATTGCTGTAGAGATTTACATAATGGCTTTTTTCCTCCTTAGACATAACAGTAGAAATACTACAGTGATGTTGAGTTAAATGATGTATGTGTGGTACCCTAGAAGTTAAGCTGAAGAGTACATTATCATGTTATATTTTTCACATTCACTACTTCTATTTCTTTTCTCCCTAGTGTTTACACTATGTTTCCCTATAGTATTCTTCATTGGTCTCCTGCCTCAGGTGAATACATTTGTGATGTATCTTTGTGAACAGCTGGATATTCATGTCTTTGGTGGCAATGGTGAGTGTTGGGTTTTTGTTGTCAGTAGAAAAAGCCTTAGATTAGAAGCAGCCAGAGATTAGTAGGATAGTTAAATTCAGTGTGAGGTTTGTGTATGTGTGGTTTTTTTAATCTACTCTCTAAACTTAGAATATGAACTATATTTTTAAAAAAAGGCTCAAGGTCTTATGATTGATTGAGAAATAGAATTACTGTCATAGTAAGCCTGTCAAGAAGTATGCTTTCTTCCTCAGCTGGTTGCTGTTGCAGTTGTTAACCATTCCCATGGTAATGCCATTGAATAAACAGGGAGGTAAATAAAGCTGTATAAATTGCTCTTAAAGGGAGAAAAAAATGATTCTTGGGGGAAAATAAGAGTAGTTTATGTGGGATGAAGTTTTGTATCAGAGGGGTGTTGCAATTAGGGGACTGATACCTTTCTCAAACAATCTGAAGTATTTTGTATTCTACCTTAATTATGTAATACTGTTTAATTTTTCTTTCTTTTCTATGATACTCAGCTACCACAAGCCTGCTTGCAGCACTTTACAGTTTTATCTGTAGTATTGTGGCAGTAGCATTGTTGTATGGACTGTGCTATGGTGCCCTGAAGGTGAGCAAAATTTCACACAGAGTACATGTTAATCAGACACAGCATACATTAATGGTTTGGGTTTTGTTCTCTGCTTCCTTGTACCTTAGATACTTAAATATGCAGGAAGTGAATTAGAAATACTAGTCTGAGTTGGTGTAGGGTTTTATACTTGCACAGCTGTGATGTCAATAAAGGAGATACAATGCAGGAACAAAGCAGAGTTTTTGCCTTTAAAAGGTATGTAATTTATGCCTGTGCTAACAGGCTATTTTTTGGCTAAAAACTTACGACGTTTACTGCCCATTCTGTTCTCTATTGGTTATTGGGGAAAAAAAAAACAAAACAAAAAAACCTTGCCTAAGTGGCTTGTTTCTAGTAGAGTCTTCATGTATTGGTTTGAGTTCTCAGAATGGCTCATGTGAGTATATTCCCAGTGCTGCAAACCAGCAATAGTCTTCAAATTAATCTTTACTTGAAAAGAAACCAGGAAATAGTATAAAAGTGAAGATATGTGCCTATCTAAAAGGTAGAGTTTGCTGGCAAAGAGATGGTGGTAGGGGGGAAAACCCTCCAAAATGAACAGCTTTTCCTTGCTTGAAATGCCGTTCTGTTTGAAAACAGTTGGGTGTTGGTTCTGTTTCTTGTTTTCAGATGTGTGTTAATAATAAATGCTTTCAGTCCGCAATTCATTGTGGCACGTGCACCTTCCAGCTCAGAGCTGACTGACTTTTTTCCACTATGTCACAGAGTAAAAAGCTGCTAGAGGAAATACTCCCATGATGCCATCACCTGCAGAACATCATTAGCTTTCTGTGAATTTGTACATTTGTCTCATTAGTCTTTTCTAAACACATCTGTTGAAGATAAACAAGCTCTAGCAAAGAATCACTGTCTTATCTTTGATCCAGTACATATCATGAAAATAAAAATAAAACTTTTGGTTTAATCTGAAGTCAGCACAACAGAGAGGAAAAAGAAATCTGACTAATAACGTAACTTAATTTTTAAAGTGACTAAATGCAACTCTTAAGAACCTGTTGTCTTAAGGAATGCAGGAAATTCTTCATAAGGGTTCTGAAGATTGATGACTTTTGAATGATTACGATGGTGTAGGCTTAAGGGATGTATATACCATGTTAGTTTCTGCTCTATGGTTAGACTTAAATATTGAACAATATTTTTTTACTAAGATTCCTGTTTAAGTTTTGGGTAACTGTAGTTTTTTCCATTCTCTTACTATTCGTGTATGTCAGGTAAGTGTTATATTGTCTGTCTCCTTTTTATTAACATTTCATTTCTGTCTTCCAGGATTCTTGGGATGGGCAGCATATTCCAGTCCTTTTCTCCATATTTTGTGGTTTATTAGTGGCAATATCGTATCATCTCAGCAGACAAAGTAGTGACCCTTCTGTACTTTTGTAAGTGTCTCAGTTTGTGTCTGTTCCCCAAGGAAGAAGCCAGTTGCAAGGGAACATTATTTATAATGTTAGGTATTAGTACTGTTTGAACTGGTACTCATCAGTATTATCAAAAAATGGATGATATTGGTTCAGCAGTGAAAGAAATTTTCAAAATTTCCACCTAGTTCCTCCTCTAATAACCTTTCTTTGTGGCTTGTGGCAAATAAATCAGATTTTGGCACAGAAGTTAACTGCCTGCTGACATCTCCATAATGCCAGTCAGGTGCCAGCTTTCTGCTGGTGCCTTTGTGCTGACCAACCTCTATCTATTCTGTATTTAAAGAGGTGCTCAAAGCACTAGTTTAAGGTGAAGCCCATGTGTGGATTTTCTTTGAGCTGTTGCTCTCACTTAATTGCTTACTATGTTCTTATCTTGAATGTGCACTCAAAACACTTGTTTGAATAATTTCGTCTCAGATGCAGAACAATAAGGATCTGTTCTGGAAATGAGTGTTCCCATCTAGCATGGGGAAATGTGTATTCATGCTGCTGTTCTGAGTTGGGAGTATTGATCTGATGAGAGTGTTTCTGATTCAGTTAATAATTATGTGTGTATAACAAAATAGTTCCAGTAGGAGAAACACCTCCCACAGAACAACCAATAAGGACTCAGTCACATGCCTGGGTTAGGCAGAGCTTGAACTTGGATTTAAATTTAGCTATAATGTTGGATGAATTTGACAAGCACTTGTCTGGGATAGATGGTGATGGGCCTCTTCTGTGAACAGGGAGATTAATGATTCGTGAGTGGTCACACAGAAGGAAAACTAAAAATCTTGGGTTCACAACTAAACCTTGTCTTAGTTCAGGTGACTTTACCCAGTTGGCATGATGTCCTTGTCCCTAGGGACTTGTTCTCTTGCTCTTTCCAAGTACTATAGCTTGGGTGCTTATGTTTGACCTGCAAGTTCGCCTGTCAAGCCAGACATGACACAGTTAAGCGCTGCAATACCTTGCAATGTGTAATTGCCTCTGAAGATATAGGGTTTATTCTGTAGTGGGCTTCCTGTCCATTAAATTAAACGGTACATATTTCTGTACTGTATAGGGTGTTGTATGAAAAAATCACACTGAGGGGTTGAGACACTTAAATATGGCTAGCTGTGCTGTATATGGTCTTCAAAAGGCTTAGATATCAGTATTTTGAGCTGTAGTACCTGCAAGGTCTGCTAAAAATGTAGCATTTTGTTCAGTGTGGCTAATCATGGAAGTATAGATTTATTTTGGGTTTTTTTTTTCTTGGTGGTATTGAAGTTTGAATCAAACCAAGGAATTATTGATTTTCTAATTCATGTTGACAGATGGACCACTCTTCTCCAAGTTACATTTCTGTTTATTATGACCTAAAGTTTGGGGTGTTTTTGAGTACTAAAACTCTACTTAAAATTTGGTATTTGTTCAGTTACTCCTGTTGTTACTGGAGAATCTGCAGTTTGAACAGCATCTGACTGCTCATCTTTAATGGTGGCCATTGTGTGCAACCAGAGAACTAATTCTTCATTGAAGCTGAGATCTCATCTTTGTAAATTTACTCTGCCATGTGAGAGCACTGATGTGGCGAGATTATTCTTTCTTGTAATCAATGTGTAATAGAACTTTAAACTTTGATATTCTTCTAAGACCACACAGAACAATATGTGGTTTTCAGTACTACTTTTTTTTTTCTTTCTTTAAGCTCTTTAGTGCAATCAAAATTTTTTCCTAATTCTGAAGACAAAAACCCTGAGGATCCTCTGTCTGAAGTAAAAGACCCTTTACCTGAAAAGCTTAGAAATTCTGTGGTAAGTATGCTTTTTAAAGGAATGTTTTTGGTTTTTTATTTAGTCTAAGCATTTACTTTATGTTGGTTTGTATAACATCAATCTGGATCTTACTTAGCTCACAAAACTTGTTAATTACCATGTGTTGAGTAGAATGGGTATCAGAGCATTTTCTTTGAATCTGCAGATGATTTAAGAGGTGGCACATGAGAGAATTGGAATTTCCTAGTGTGAATACAGTGAAGTATCCCCGAGGATTTTCTAGCTTGTGTTGATAATAATAAATGACACTTGCTTTTGTGCAGAAGCTAGTGGGAAAGAGTTAATGGTGGCAAAACTATATTAACTTGGTGTTTCTAGTAATTGTGTGCAAGAGCTTTGTTCCTAAAGCAGAAAATAAACGGTGGAAAATGTTGCAGGTTTTTTGTGGTTTGTATGGGGGGTTTTGGGTTGTAACCTGTTCCATTTACGTTAGCACATAACTTGAATTTTTAGTAGAAATTCACTCTAAATATTTAGGAAAGTTGTAGTATTTAAATACTATTTTTCATATGGTGAAGCAGTAAGTAAAAGGCTTGGGAAGCTTAGTATGTTTACCTTGTATAAAAGAAGGTTAAACATTAATCTTCTGTAGGGCTTGGCTGTAGGGGGATAACAGTATAGCTGGGTTTCTTCTAGTATACATCAGGCACAAGCATGTCAAGGTGCAGCGTGTGGAAAGAGCAAGTAAATATTTAAAGCAGAGAAACTGCAATTCTTTTAATGCTTAACAGGAGAAAATAACCACAGGAGCTGCAAAGCTCCTCTTTAGCTCTCAAATGGTGGTATTAGTCACTGAGGGGTCAGGGGAGCTGAGGATTATGATATGTTCCTTCTTTTACTGTTTTCTAAATCAGGACTTAATGATTTGAAAAAAATAAGTTGTATCCCAAGAAGTTAAGATCTTGCAGCAGTAATTGTTGTGTGTAATTATTTAGTCGATTTTGGAGTAGTTAATCCTTTAATGATTTTTCTGGAATGAAAATGTTAACTCAGTGTTTACCGAATGGGAACAGATCTAAACTTGGATAATCTGGGTTGTAGTGGCCCTAAGTACGTATTGCCCCCTTGTGACCGAGTCAGGCATTACTGGTTTTGATTTTTTTTAAATTTTTTTCCCTGTTAAAACAGATTGTCTTCATTCTTTTAGGTGTTGCAGAAAATTCAAACTGATTACTCAGTCATTCCTCTGCAAAGGAAAGGTGGGAGGGGGGGAAAAGATTGAAGAGCCTGGTGGTTAGCTGTCTTCCACAGGTCTTTATTCTCTTGTAGTCCAAGCAGTCCTTAGATTAGGAATGGGAAATTTGTTTAGCCCTTCCAGCTCTTTTGTCAGTGCTGTAGGGGGCTCCTTATGCCCCTCTCACAGCCCAAAATGAGAGGGGGAATGTATTAGGTATATTAATTAATCCTGCTTCACTTTGAGTGTACATCTTTCCGCGTATCTCATTTGAAGTAAAGCTCCTTGGCTGTAGAAGTTATCTTGTGAAATTTCTGGTAACTTCAATGGAATATTTAGTGCTGGCATAATTTAAAAATCTTTAATCAGTTTCAGTGTTACTGCTGATGGGCATCAAGAATATGAAGAGAACAAACAAAGCTGGCATTTTCTAAAAATCTTTTGTTTTGACTCCCCAGAGTGAACGATTGCAGTCTGACCTGATTGTGTGTATAGTCATCGGCGTGCTCTATTTTGCAATTCACGTCAGTACAGTATTTACAGTTTTACAGGTAAGGTATTTGCTCATGTCTGCTATTTGTCTTCTACATACTAGTAATGTGATGTGATACGCTTATTCTGTTAGTGCACTGGGTCTTCTGACTAGTTTTAGATGGTCTTTAAATATGTAGTGTGAAAAGTACATGACCGAAGATCTTCACATTCGTTTGATGTGCTCAAAACCTCTTCTTCCCCTCCTCTTTCCTAGCTTCTTATTACATGCTGTATTTTTAGTCTCTGATTCATCTCAGTTAAATAGGTGTCAGGATCATTTTGGAGTAAGGGAAAATGAAATTATTTAAAGGAAAATGTTTGGAATGCTTGATTCTTAAGGGCTGAGAGGCTGAACTTGGAGTCAGCAATTACATGCTAGTGTGGCTGTTTCTAGACTGCGGTATAGGGGAGTACCCTTTACTGGACCATCTTTACAGGACTTCAAAGAGCCTTTGAGCTTAAAGCTTTTTACTTGTCCATCTAGCTAATATTGCTGCTTCACATACTTCTAAGGTGTATATATGATCCTACTTGATGATGATGATGATATGGGACACAGGTCCTGTGCTTAAATTTAAGTGAAGGGATTTGCCTGAGGAGTTGCAGTTCCTGAATTTCCTATTTTGATACTCCTGTAATGGAACCGTTGGTTATCTTACGAACAGCCTTTTATCAGGCAAATGAAAGTTTCCTGCATGTGTTTTAGAAGGATTTTACACTCCACTGCTGCCTGCAGTTCAAGTAAGAAACCAATTTAATAATACATATACATTCAGGTAAAATGTTCTACCTAAGCAGGAAAATCTCTCTTCTTTTTTATGGCTGGACTTCAGTACTCCTCCAAATGTTGCTTTCTCCCACGTTTGAGAAGCTTGACTATATGCTCTTCACCAGTTGTATAGTTCAATAGGTTTAGGCTTCACGGGCTTTCTAAATGGAGAGCTTATAACAAGGTAATACAATCCTAATTTTGCTATGACATATCTAGAAAATTAGAGACATTTCCATCTATAGGAAGTGTTACTATGAAATCTATGTTAACATAGAAGCATTTTGTGACTTCCATGGAAGCATTTGGTCTTGGTGGGAGGCTTCTTATTCACCCTCTTCTTGAGGATATAAGATTAATGACTAGTTTTTCCTTGTGCTTATACCTCCTTTCATCCAGCAGATGAAAATGTAGATTGGGTTCAGCCTTTAGAGGATAATAGCTTTATCATTTATAAAATGAAATGCAGATGGGTCAGAAGCAATCGACTATGAAGGAAGATCGGTGCACTGATTTTACTTTAAAATACTTAACTTAGTAACAATGTGTTAGTTGATTCTCTCGCAGGCACTTCTTATTTGATGTTAAAGTTGGTACTGCAGAACCTCATGAAGTAATACGTGCCCAGCTTACTACTGCAGGGGCACCTGCCTAGATGCAGGAAAGGTATTACTTTATTAGTGTATGATTTTTTTTTAATAAAACACAAACATTAATTTCTTCAATTCTTCTTTTTAGCCTATCTTAAGTTATGTTCTCTATGCATTGGTGGGTACAGTAGGCTTTGTGACCCATTATGTTCTGCCTCAACTCCGAAAGCAACTTCCTTGGCATTGCTTTTCTCACCCGCTGCTGAAAACCAAGGAATATTATCAGTTTGAAGTCCGAAGTAAGTATACTTTGTGATGCTGTTTTTGAACCTGCTGTTGTTGCTGACCAACTTGTGTTACCTGTTGATAATTTTTTTTCTCACCAGTGGAGTATTTAACGACATCTAATCTAAAAATGTCTTAATTTCTCAGTTCCTTATGCTTCTGATTCCATGACATTTTATTTAACTCTACACTGATGATGATGATGGTATTACATCTGCTAACATTATCTCCGAAGTTCCAGTAAAGCGCAGTTGTCAAAATCTTTTAAGTGGAAAAGTTTGTGCTAATGACTGTCTTAATTTGTTATAAAGGTAGAGTGTGTTTCAGTAAATATTTCTTCAAGATAGGAAGTTTTCAGATGTGTTAGGGGATTAGGTATGGTGAATGCCATCCTAATCTTGGCCTGTATTTGATTCTTAATGGTGTTGTTGACGTGTTAAACAACAGAAAGTGTAGTGCAAGTGCCTACTAATGGAAAAACATAAGGGACCAGTCTTGCTAGTTGATCTGCATAGACATGCACTTGCATCTTGTGTAAAAGTCTGTTTTCATTAAATTTTTCTCTGAAGGCTGCAGAAAATGCTAAGTTAGTTACACTGTTTTATCCATATTGGAAAACCGATCAATATAGTGGTCATTTTGGGGTCTCCACTGTTGGGAGATTTTTTTTGATACTAACAGCAGACTTAAGAAATTTCTGTCAAAAATGGCTTGGAACCAACTGAAGCTATTTTAGTTTTTCTCTTCAATTAGTTTTCAAAGTAAGACAGTAATGAAAATAAAGTGAGAATTCTGCTGCTTTCAGGAGCAGGGAACTATGAGAATTGATTTGCAGACTTCCTTCCTTTGCAGTAGCTATGCAGTGTGGTCTGATGCAGTGATGTGTGAATTGTGGACTTTTTTGAGTGATAGAGTGTAGATGTGGATAAATACGAATAGTAATTGTAATATGATGCAAAACTCTGAAAGAAGTGAAAAGTGTAGTTGTATGACATACATTTTTAATCTATGAAAGTAGAGAAGCTACAGTTAGTGCCTTTTTGCTGATACCTGACTTCAATATTTCTGTATGTAGTAGTGTTTTCAGGAAAGATGAAAGTCACATCTGGTAATGTTAAAAATGTTTGTAACATCTCCCAGTTTGATCCCTGTAATTGAAAGAATTCATGCCATGTCAGTGACTAGCTGTCTTGAATGGTGTCTGTTGTAGTCCGCTTCAGGTTTTCCTGGGGCTCATCTAGGGACATGCAGTCAGTCACAGCAGTGAAGGGGGGTGGGCCTTTTAAGAGTGTCTTTCAGGTATACCTTGAACCCTTTATGTATGCATGCTGTTTAACACAACTGTTGACATTGTCTTTGCCAGCCTTTGTGTGTACTGCCTTGTAAAATATTTTTGTTGTTATCTTTCATTAATTTTAAACATAGCAATCCTGTTAGATACTTCACAGTTGTGGAAGTTTAAAAGAAGTTCTTAAGTGTCAGACATTTGCCTTGACAGGTTACATATGCTCGTCTCTGTTGTAGAGTTGTAAACCAGAAATCATTTGGTTCAAGTATGGTTGGAAAACATCCCTTTGCACAAGACAAAATGGGTAATGTCAAACAGTTCCTTCAGTATCAATGCTGAAATCACTGAAGAGGTGGCAAGCCAGTTTGTTTCCTGATGTGTGCAGTAAGCAAGTAGTTTGCAAACTGTTATATTGTACTGCACATTTTATACAGATGGGTAACAGTGCAGAAACTCTACTTGACAGTAGCTTAGAAGGAGCTTCTCTGTTTCAGTCAGATAAAACTATGAAAGTCCAATATGAGAATATAGTTTGTGTTTGGCTCTACAAATTACTTGGATCAAGAATCTTTATTCTGTTAGCTGAGTTTAATTTGATGATGCAATCTGATTTCTTCTTTTTTTATCTTGATAGATGCTGCACATGTTATGTGGTTTGAGAAACTTCACATTTGGCTCCTTTTTGTAGAGAAGAATGTTATCTATCCACTGATAGTCCTCAATGAGCTTAGTAGCAGCGCTAAGAATATCGCTAGTCCAAAGAAACTGGATACTGAGTAAGTAGAAAAGGCTATCAAGTAATCTGAGTATGTCTGCAGTGGTGGGAAATCAGAGTGAGTTCTGGCCTCAATGGGAAGACAGTTAATGCTATTGCCTTAAAGCTAAGGCAAAGAATAAATAATTTTTTTTTTAATTTATTTGAAAGATCTTCCAGAATCAAGTTGGTGTTAAACTAGGAACCCACACAAAGATAAAGCATCCAATTGATTCATACTGTAAAGATTTCAGAATTATATAGTAGTGTCATATCACAATTTCCTTGTTGATCTTGAGATTCTATGATATGATTGCCCAAACGGCAAGTTCAAGATAGTGACAGTATGTTCTGGTATTTTGTTAGGGGTGAATTTAAGACATGTGTAATGTTCCCTGGGCTGATGTGCCAGCTTGCAACCCCTCTACAGCTTTCTGCTCTCACTAAGGAATTCCCCAGGCATTGCAGCCCCGAAGTATAATTCCATCTGTATCCAGATGGAATTGCACACTGCCTCTAATTGAGCCTTAGTTGAAATCCCTCAAGCAGAGTATCTGACTGAATCAGCAAATAAGAGTTCGTTAATAGACCCTGCATGTTTTTACATCCAAAGCAGTGACCAGGTAGCTTTTTTGGATTTTAAGTTATATTGATTTAGAACAGAGGTGGTGTAGAGAAAATAAATCTTGAAACAAAATAGATTATTTGAGGGGTGGGATTATTTTTTTTTTTTTTGGATGTTGGTTTCAGTTCAATAATCCCTAGATCTAGTAAGTTCTTGCTTTGGATTCTTTACTCTGCACTACAAGACCTTTTGGAGGAATATTGCCATTACGTTACTCTAATGTTATTTTTATAACCCTCTTATCTCTCAGTTACTATCTGAAAAAGAATATCGCTGTAAATTTATAAGCCAGAGCAGTGTAGTCATGCAGGAAATAGTGATAATCCAGTATTCATTACATCCTCTTGCTCGTTAATCTTAGAACACTTCTAGCATTCTTGCATCTCAATATTCATAACCTAAATTAAAGACCAGGTTTCTATTCAGAGTACAAGGATATTTTGCCTCTGACTTTTTTTTTTGAGTGCTAATCTTTGCACACTGGTTAGCTTGAAAATACTGTTAGACTTGGATAACAGCCTTCAAAAAGAAAATAAATCTGAAGCTGTTTTTAAAAAAACCAACAAACTGAACACACTGTACACACCCACCTCTGAACTCCAAAACCAAACCCAAAACTAAACCTTGAGTTTGAAGAGATTGGCATTGCATGTCAGCAACAATTTAGCTGGTCTTTAAACCCTTTTTGGACAGCAGATAAGTAACTGTTTTGTGTTAATTTCTTACACAGGTTGGGTGCTTTAATGATTACAATAGCTGGCTTGAAGTTACTGCGTTCATCATTCAGTAGCCCAACGTGCCAGTATGTCACTGTTATTTTCACAGTGCTCTTCTTCACTTTTGATTACAAAAGTTTTACTGAGACCATGCTGCTAGATCTCTTCTTCATGTCCATACTCTTCAGCAAGGTAACTGTAACTGCCTTTATTTCTAGGTGTTTCAGTTCATCCAAAAGGGAAAGCAGATAGTCCTAAGTGATAGATAATCTTCCAGATCATCAGTCCTACTGCTACTGTAATTAATATGCCATAAGACAGCTAAGACTCGTTCTTCCCAAAGCACTTGTGTTTACTTCAGAAAGCATATGTAACTTCTATAAACATCTCATGAGTTTCTGTTAGAAGAACAATGAAGTTCATGTTATGTTACTGCTTCATTACTACATCCTTTTTGTCTCAAGGCATCTGGTAGACCAGTAAGACCTCTCAGAGTGACCAGTAAATTCCTCAGGATATTTGTGTACTGCAAAGCATGTTGATTTTCATCCAAATGACTAATTTTTTTTTCCTTTTTGTTGTTGTTGTGTTTTCTTTCTTCCTTTTTTTTTTTCCTTTAGCTTTGGGAACTCTTTTATAAATTGAGATTTGTATATACCTACATTGCTCCCTGGCAGATCACATGGGGATCTGCCTTCCATGCTTTCGCCCAGCCCTTTGCTGTGCCACGTATCCTTTGAAAATGCAGACATTTTTCCTGAAGTCATGTATTTATAACTTCTGCAGGTTGCATTATAATGGATTATGTATTAAGGGGCAAATCTACTGAATGAACAGGTTTGTCTAGTGAGTATTTATGGAAAACTATGCACACTTCCTGACTTGCTACAATGCTACAAATTACACAGTAGCAGATAGAATCGGAGTAGAATTCTGATATAAAAGAAACATGGAGCAGGAGATATTTAAGTCTGAAAATGACAACTTTTTTGCTGGCAGTCATTCCTTTTTGAACAGTCACTGGCTGTGTTTTTTGTTCTTGAGTTCTGCATTTTAAGCTTCTGTAGGCTGGTTTGAATAGAGTTACTCTGTAGAATTTTGAGAATGACCACCATGTCTAATGACAAATTTTCACCTGGTTCTGTTTTTAAACCAAAATTTTAGTGATGGATATACTCTAAAGATACTTTGCTTTTATCTTTAAAGATTACATTTCTTAGGGATCTTGTTTTGCTCTTAATTGGTGTTGCTGTCTGTTGGGTACTATCACAGAAGCTTGGGGGGAAAAAAAAGAGTTGTTGCTTCGCTTTCCTTAATTCTGTTACCCTGCAGATTCTGCAATGTTGTTTGTTCAAGCAGCTGTGTCAGCTTTTTTCTCTACTCCACTGAATCCTTTTCTGGGAAGTGCAATATTCATCACTTCATATGCCAGGCCTGTCAAATTCTGGGAAAGAGACTACAAGTAGGTGAAATAAGACCTTTAAAATGCGTATACTTTATTGTTAATAATGTAGCTATGGCTAAAGGGTTTGGTTTGGAGTTTTTTATTATTTAGTGTTTATGTGTTTTGCTTTTGTGGGTTTTTTTGGTGTTGGGTTTTTTGTTTGTTTGGGGGGTTTTGTTTGTTTTGATTTTGTTTGTTTGGTTTTGGTTTGTTGTTTTGGTTTTGGGTTTGGTTTTTTTTTTGTTTTGTGGGTTTTGTTTTTTCTCTTCCAAGTGCTGCTGTTCCCCCACACCAGAAAACAGGTGTTTAGCACTGAAAGTTTTCATTCAACTTGTTTCTTGTATAAAAAACAGCTGCTACAGATTTTTAAGAAACATTTGTTTTATCCTTATATGTAATCTCTACTTAAAGATATGACATCTGGTAGTTTTCTTAAAGATGAAAATTACAATATTGTGCAATGCAGTTTAAATCAGAAAGTTAATTTATGTACAGAAATGATTTGGGGGCAGCTTATAACTATTAGACTCTGCTCATTATTGTTTATTTCATAACTAAAGCTGTCTAACCTCAATATAAAAATCTTTGAATTAAATCTTAATCAGGGTGGGATCATTAGTAAAAGATTATTCATGTCAGAATATAGCTCCCTGTAGTTTATCTTTCCAAATTCCCCTGTTGTTGATGAAGTATCAGACCAGTGAAATGCTAGATAAACGATATAGGGAAAGATGAGTGGATAGTTCTGGTATTTATGGAGAATCAATTTTTCATTTCACTGCTTTATTTCTTTTTTTTTTCCCCATTTCTAACACTAGAACAGTTTAAATAGTGTTCCAAATCTTAGAGTTAAGGTTCTAAACTTAGTTAATGAAATAACTTTCTGAATATTGCCCTTTCACTAAAGTCTTATGGAATGTTAGCTGTGCTGATTTAATCGGTTTTTTTTTAGTTTGTGACATTGAAAGCTTTGTGATATCTGTATAAGAAAAAATCTGCACGTTTCTAAAGCTAAAAATTATTTTATGGCTACCTACTGTGGACAAGCTGTACTTAAATATTGGGTCATAATGCTTTTAAAGACAGAAAATACTTTTACATATGAAAAGAGCATCGAGTTTGCATATGAAATAATTTTTAAGTAACTTTTTGAAACTGTTTCAGTAGAATATTTTTAACAACTCTCGTTCTCGTACTAATTGCTTCCCTTGCATTTTCTTACAGTAATGAATTTTGTGTTAAATATGCTTAATTTTACTATTTTCAGCACAAAGCGTGTGGATCATTCAAATACAAGACTGGCTTCACAGCTTGATCGAAATCCAGGTAGCTTTCCTAGTCTGATTTTGGTGGAGGTTTTTTTTTTGCTTTGGTGGGGTTGTGGGTTTTTTGGATAGTGGTATGTTTTCTTTTCATATGTAAATGGATTTTAGAGGTTTTTTTATAGGATTCTTGATGAGTTTTCCCTCTGATCTTCAACCCTGACCAACATTTGTTACTTTGTCTAGTGTTGCTTTCTTTTCAATCATCTCATTCTTTAGACTGCCCTTTAAGTTTTTCTTGTTTTACCTGTTATCATTTTGTGACTGACATACTACTTTATTTAGAATCATAGTAAGCATTAAGATGTGTTGCTTTTTATTCTTCTAGTAATTTTACAAAGCCAAACGTTATTTGAGGGTGTCTCAATGTCATGATGATAAGACCAGTACAACAGTTATTACAGAGAACTTCTGTGCCTTTGCACTTTATTATGCGGAATAGATTGATGGGAGATGCATGAATGGAACTTAAAGAATAATTTGGAAAATGGAGGAGTGACTAAGAAGGGAAAAATATGTGGTCAAAAATACTAAATGTTGCTTAACATTCATTTGGAGTAGTTGTCCTTGAAACAACATTGCTGTTAAGAGAAGTATAGGATTCAGTGTGAAATGATAATTGACATTCAAGCTTGATACTTTCCCTGCAGATTCAGATAATAACACTAATCCAATCTTCCTGCAGGTTCAGATGACAACAACCTAAATTCAATCTTCTATGAACATTTAACCCGTTCCCTTCAGCACAGCCTATGCGGAGACTTGCTGTTGGGTCGATGGGGAAACTATAGTACTGGGGACTGCTTCATCCTAGCCTCTGACTACCTCAATGCACTAGTACACCTTATAGAGATAGGAAATGGCTTGGTCACCTTCCAGCTGAGGGGGCTTGAATTCAGAGGTGAGTGTGTTGCACTTCCTTAACTGTCTGTACTAAAAAGTGGACTTATGCTTTGGAAGTTATTTTCAGTTCCATCCTATAAATTAATGGTTTTGAAAATGGGCTGTGGGGCCTCTTTATGTCCCCATCACGTGTGAGGGAAAACTAGCTTACTCTAGCAGAGTTGATGTTACATTTTTTTCTTTCTGTTTTAGTACAACGTGGCTTCCATAATTGATTCTTAGAGATGCCTAACTAAAATGTGATGCTAGAGGGATTAAATTAAGATATCCAAATTTTCTGTGTTCATTGGTAGGTAGTTCTCTTGCTGTTACAGAAAGGTAATTGATGACGGGTTGGATTCTGAATGCACATCAACATTGAAAGCAATCATATAAAGATTCAAGTGCTCAACTCTTTCTTCTTTTCTCCATTTTCTCCTAAGGAACTTACTGCCAGCAACGAGAAGTAGAGGCCATCACTGAAGGTGTAGAGGAAGATGAAGGTTTTTGTTGCTGTGAACCAGGCCATCTTCCCCACATGCTTTCCTTCAATGCTGCTTTTGGGCAGCGTTGGCTGGCTTGGGAAGTGCTTGTGACAAAGTATGTTCTGGAGGGCTATAGCATCACTGACAACAGTGCAGCTTCCATGCTTCAAGTCTTTGATCTCCGGAAAATTCTCACGACTTACTACGTGAAGGTACGATTCGGATTGGTACAACCCTTGTGGGAGGTAGACTGGGTTACATCTGGGAGCTGCTTAAGGTCTTGAACTTCTAAGAGAATCATAGAATGTGATATAGAATATAGATGTATGTGAAAATTCTGGTCTTTAAAAGCTGTCCAAACACATCTTTGTCGTGTCTTTTTGTGTTTGGATTTAGAAAAAAAAAAAAGCTCTGCCCCACAGTTGTAGGAGGATTCTAGGCCTCAGATTCCTTGTGATAATCAGTTTACTAATTGAGCTCTTTCATAAGCTATTCTTTCAGAGAGCTGAACATTTTTAGATTGAAATATTTCCAAGATGCTTATTCACACAGACACAAGTTGTGCTGTTCCCTTCCCCCACCAAACACAAGGGTGTTAAACTGTCTTGCCTTTTATTTAGCATTTGAATTCTTTAGAAGTTCAAGTCTAAATCTCCATGTTCACTGGATAAAAATTCTTATGAATTTGTTTTCCTGCAGTATTGCAGTGAGAGTCCCATCCTTTTTTCCCTTTTCTTACTCCTTCAGCGCATGCTTCAGAAACCTTGACAATCTGAAAAATCTGCCTATATACAAACCCATATTATGTTTCTGTGCAAATTTGTTGTGTCTGTGAGCTAAGTAAATGCCACTATATATCAGTTCTGTTCATTACCAGGGAAGTAATGCAAATGAGTTGAAACAATTGAGGTGTCTGACTTTTGTTTTTTTCTTCCCATTACTGACTCATGTTTTCAATTGCTGCTGTTTCAGGGAATCATCTATTATGTCACAGCATCTCCTAAGCTAGAGGAATGGTTAGCTAATGAGACAATGCAGGAAGGACTGCGGTTGTGCACAGACCGCAATTATGTTGATGTAGACCCAACATTTAACCCCAATATTGATGAGGATTATGACCACCGTTTAGCAGGGATCTCGAGAGAGAGTTTCTGCTTGATATATTTGAACTGGATAGAATATTGCTGCTCTCGAAGAGAAAAGGTGAGTATGAATATGTGAGGAAAACCATTCACTAATCTATGATGGTCTCTCTTTTTCTGTATGTTGGTTTGATTTACAGGCTGGTTTAATATTAATTTTTAAAATAGAGACTTGTATTTGAAATATTAATTTGTAGTTTACTGATTTATATCTTCTACTCAAGATGTGAATTTCAATTCTGTAAGTAGTGTATGATTTAACTTCCTTATCAATGAATTTTTATTTGCCAGCTCAAATGAATCAGTTGAATCTTAGGCATTTATCTACATACAAAAGGATATATTTATAGAAGTCATGTTTTTTGGGTACATGTCAGTGTTTACAAATCAGCCCTAACTTAAAAGATGTCCAAGTGGGGAAAAAAGCCCCAAAGCAAATAAAAGACCCAAACAACAAAAAAACAAATAAACACAAAAACCCAACCAACTAAAACCCAAAACAACCAACCAAAAAAAACCTCCACACAAAAAAAAAAAGCTAAAAGCCAAATTTCTGTTGCCAGCTTATAAGACTGACTGCTTCTTCCGTAGTGGTCATATTATACTGATTCTTTGCACCACTGAGATTGTAAGCTTGTCCCATGTTTAACCCTTTTCCTCTCTCCAAATATTTCTGCTTTTAAATAGAACTTCAATATGTTTACAGAGGAATGCCTTGACTGCTTACTGTTTACAAAAATCTCTGTATATGGTCTAGTCAAAGTAGCGTTGCCTCTGAGAATAAGCACAAAATTGAGGTTAGACAGGAATATGATTGGAATTTGTGTTTAGTGAAGGATGCAAGACTTCAGAGCAGTTTTACTTTGGAGGTAAAAGATTAATTAGAAACCATCTGGAGCTTTATATACCCCATACAGCTACTAGTGTGGCTAGTAGGGGCAAATTTCCCCTAAATGAAGCTGTAGTCCTGGGAAGTTTTCAGTTAATGCAGAATTAGATGCTCCCAACCACTGAGGGAGAATTCACTTTATTCACTGAATATATTTTTTGTCTTAACCTTGTAATTGTTGCTAATCAACAGTTTGCATACAAGATACACAAAATCCATGAGGAACGTTGCAAGCATCTGTTCAGCTTAGTTTGTCTGTCTTTAAATATAAATATGTGTGTCTCTGCCTTTACAAGTATGCTACATGCTTGCAAAACTTTTATAAAAGAATTCCCATTGAAAGTCTGAGCAAGAGTAATTGGTGTTGTAAGTACATATACTTGAGTTATGTATGTGTTTGGGTCTTCTGCCCTTCTGGCAGAGGAGTTTTTCTTTACTCCATTCACCTGATTGTTCTTTTTTCTTCTGTTACTACAAGCCACTGGATTCAAGTAAAGACTCGCCCCTGGTGACGTTGTGTTATGGACTGTGTGTTCTGGGGCGGAGAGCATTGGGAACAGCTTCACATCATATGTCTAGGTAATAAAATATTGTTGTTGAGGTAATAAAATATTGTTGTTGTAAGCTTCCCTTCCTCAAAATCCCTCTGGGTTCCTAGGTTAGGTGTTAGATGAGTACCTCTTCATGAATGAAACAGATATTTAATGTCATCTTTCCTTAAACTGGGTGGATACGATATGTAATTGGCTTTGTTACTTGGTAATGAACTGCAAATGATGGAGAACTTAATTTGAGCATTTGTTTTATTGAACTCATGTAAGGTGAGAATTTCAAGGTGGAAAACAAGAACTGGTTGAGGTTTACAAGTAAGCTCTGTTCCCTGCTACAAGTATATGCCCTATATGGAAATAGGGACAGCTGCTTAAAAGGAAGAACATGCACTTCTTGTTGGAAGTTAGCTCAGATCATTATGAGAAGTTCCACAGTTTAGCTGCCTCTGTGGCAACCAGTTGTGTTTTGTACAAATCTCATTCAGCTCAACTCTGTCATCACGCAGCAACCTCTTTCTTGCAGACTGACAGCTTCAACTTACTTTAGAAAGCAAGAGTAAAACACAGTTGTATGTTTCAGGAAATCACAGGGTGATGGCTGAAAAAGAAAAGCATATTTGCATGTGGAAGCTGTTGGTCAGCTGGGTGCCAACTGCAAAGCTTGTTCTACTTCACTTTCAGGAAAACTGTTGACTAATTCTTTTAAGTACCAGGCAGTTATCCCCCTGAAGGTCTTGCAGATATGCAGTTGAAAGAGTGATCAGAGCATAGTTGATTTTTCAACTGTGGTATTACAGTCCTTGAAAAGTTCTGGTTAAAAATGTTCAGAATAAAGTCAGGTGTTCCTCACAGTATTCCTGTTTACTTTAGTCTGTGTAAATGGTGTGTTGCCTGTACGGTTTATTCATTGTCTGTTCAGTGCACATAGACATCTAATGTCCAAGCTTTGCTTACGCTCACGTCCGTACTAGTATGGCCTCTTCTCCCTGTCTTACCCTTTATAAGAAACATTCTGTGCCTTTCAGTGTTTTCTGCTCTTTTCAGTGATGATACTTGTGGATATGTTTGTATTTCTGTTAATGTTTGGGCTGGATGTTTTACTTTTTTTAATTTTTATTTTCTCCTTTCCCCTCAACAGTAATCTGGAATCCTTCTTGTATGGCCTACATGCCCTATTTAAGGGTGACTTCCGTATATCATCAATTAGAGATGAATGGATCTTTGCTGACATGGAATTGCTGAGGAAAGTAGTGGTTCCTGGAATACGGATGTCACTTAAGCTACATCAGGTGAGAAGATTACACAGGAAGATGTGTCCAGTTCTTTTTATTTCTGTGCATTTGTTCTTTTAGAAATAATTGTCTGGGAGAGAGGAGAATAAAAGGGCATGTGATAGAGATGGACAGCTGAAAATGAGGGAATATCATGTCTTGTCCTTTGTTTTATTTTAGCTCATGTGGAAGTTGATGTAGAAAAAAAGAGGATGCAGTTTATGTGTAGAGCTTGAAAATCATATCAAATGTCAGTCAGACATGTCAAACCCTGTCTGATATCACTCTAGAGATAATTCCCTTATGAACAGCTTGTCCTGATAGTTTCCTTTCTTCTTCCCCTGCCATCATATATATAATTGTCCTAAAAGGTTATCATGCCATTCCAAGCTTCAGCCCTCCTCCAATTGTACTTGTTCTTGTCTCGGAAGCATTGTAGTAACAGACACTTCGGCATTATTTATTGATCCTGTTGGTAAGGTTTCAGGTGAGAATAAGAAGGCTGCATTTCAATAAGCTGGAACTGGGGCTGATCTTCATAGTGCAGTGGGGGTGAAGATCAACAAATCTTCATCTCATTCTGTCTAGTGCATCTATTACCTAAGCTCAGCAAGTACAAGAAAGCACGTACTGAGTGATAAGCACACTGTGAGGGGGGCAGGGAACTGTTGGTCCTCTAGAAGAACAGGTTGATTGAAAATCATAGTAAGCAGGCAAGTCTTAGTTGCACTTCTTTAATTATTAGTGTTTCTTCTTTTGCCTTCATTGCAGAATCTAGAAATTCCCTAAAGACAGCAGTGATTGAATAAACTCCTTCCTGTAATACAAACTCTGAGCACAATGTGTGTGTTAGGAGTACATGTAGCAAAGTAGAGTAACTACAAAATCATTGCTGAAACCAGCAGAAGTACCACTTCAACAATTCTGAAGTGTTATCAGTATATTTGGGTTACTGTGCAAAATGGGCTTGAATTAAGTCAGAGAATGATAATAAAAATGTTTTTTCTGCACATTGTAGTATTAACCTATAAAGGATGATTTTTATTCACTTGCAGTGCAGTAGCATGTTGAGGCTTCAGCCAGTACTGGAGCTCTAGTTAACTACTTTCACTTTTTTTTTTTTTTAAACTAGAAAGTAATGTGACCTAAAATGGAATTGAACTAGCAAATTTTGTGTTTCTATTTGGCGGTTATGTGAGAGAATCTGATGCTGAGATAGTCTGTCATTGAGAACTCATGTGAACTTTTTAGTAGAAAATACAGATAAACCTTACTGGTTTTCTTCCTATTACTATTTTCATGTAACAGTCTTGGTGAATAATCAGTGCTTTACTTAGGTGTGCTTATTTACAAGTCTCCAACTGTAAAACAAAGAATCTAAAACTAAAATGCTTCTGTAGACGACATAGTAGATAAAAATCTAGTGTAAAACGGAGTTAGAAATTTACTTGAATCGTTACATAGGCAGGTCCTTCCAGTCATTTTGGCTTGAAGTTCAAGGAAGCAAACTCAAGCAAGAGAACTAATCTGTTGGAAAAGAGGTCATCTTTTAACAGTGTTCTTTACTAGGTACCTGATATTTTTTTTTTATGTCTAACTTTTGCGTAATGCACTGAGCCTTTCAGGAGTTTGACGTGTGAAATGTTGGATTCGGGTTTTTTGTCTCTTTTTTTTTTTTTTGGTTGGTTTGTTTTGGGGAGGTTTTTTGGGGTGGTTTTGGTTTTGTTTTGGATTTTTATGCGTAGCTACATCTAAAACGTTAATCTTATCTTACTGAACATGTTTTCTTGGAAACAGGATCACTTTACTTCTCCAGATGAATATGATGATCCTTCAGTCCTTTATGAAGCCATAACAACCCACGAAGAAAATCTAGTCATAGCCCATGAAGGGGACCCTGCTTGGCGGAGCGCGGTTCTTTCCAATTCTCCCTCCCTCCTTGCTCTGCGTCACGTGATGGATGATGGCACCAATGAATATAAAATCATTATGCTGAATAAGCGGTATCTGAGTTTCAGGGTCATTAAGGTAAGCTTTGTGCGCATTCCACAGAGTGATAGAATGTTATGGTATATTTTAATAACTATATCAAACATCTGTTTTAACTCAAATACTTTCTTTGTCACGGATCTCTCATTGCTAGGGTTGCTTCTCTTTATATGGTGGAAATACTTAATTAGACAATCACTTCCTGACTTAAAATACCTTATTTCTTATCTCATTCCTAGACTGGCTTTGTTCTCACTATCACAGCCTGTGTCCATAAATTCACAGCCTTTTAAAAAAGCAAATACTAATGGTTGCAGTCCTGCAGTGCAATATTTGATACCCTTGTGAAGGCCTAGGTACAACAAATCAGTCATAACACACTCTCATTTCACTTTCTGACACAGCCTTTCTGCCCGGCTTTTGCAGGTGAATAAGGAGTGTGTGCGTGGCTTGTGGGCAGGACAACAGCAGGAGCTTGTCTTCCTGCGTAATCGTAATCCAGAAAGAGGAAGTATCCAAAATGCAAAACAAGCTCTGAGGAACATGATCAACTCCTCTTGTGACCAGCCTATTGGATACCCAATCTACGTCTCACCTTTGACTACTTCCTATTCAGATAGTCATGAACAGCTGAAGGAGATTCTTGGAGGAGCTATCAGCTTAGGAAACATCAGAAACTTCATAGTATCTACATGGCACAGGTGAGCTGAGGGAATGACTTCCCATTAGTATGTGTTCATGCTCTCATACTCCTTGAACTAGTCTTGTATATGTCCAACACAGCACAATTTACGATACTTAGTCACGTAAAAATAAATATGCCCTGACTTTCTATTCAGGCACATCTATAGCATAAGGCAACTGCTTTGGTGCAGGATTAATCTTCAAGTCCTGCAAGTAAAGTGCCACAAGCTATGTAAATGAGAGCTTTGAAGAAAACAGGACAAAGTCTAGATGCGAGAATTACAGTTCTAATGTCAGGTCCAATGAGACACACATGACTTCTGTATTTGTTGGTTTCAGTACCATCACATTTGAAGTCTATAATACCATCTTTACAGAATCAAGACTACTTGGTAGCGTTTCTGACTGGGAAATATTTAGCATCCGAATACCAATACTCATGTTGTTAGGGTATGCTCACACATAGTAACACAAGCTTTAGCTGTTATTCAGAATTTTATGAGTGTATATAGATGCCCTGTACGTCAGAGCCAGAATAAGTAATTGGAGTGGTAGTAAAATAATTCTTCACATGACCCCTCAGTAACCCAGTAAAACTTCTGCTGTGCTGTGTTTTATAGGCCATGAGAACTTTTACTGCTCTTCTAGCCCCTTATGACTGTGGCTCCAAAACCAAGTGACAGCTGCATGTGGCATTCAGAAATGTATGTCCCAGTTCTTACCAGTTCCAGGAGCCGGTGCCACATTTGGAACAGTCCTGTAACTGTTCTGGTTAGACCAGAATGTGCTGCTTCACCCCAGAATATGCCATGTTTGCTACAGTCTGTGGTGTTTGTCTCCTGTCACCATCTGTTTGTCCAACACGCAGGTTGAATAACAGGTGAAAAGTATGACACACAGCAGTATTGGGATCCAAGCTGCATATGCTTTGGGATTCTGGATCCCAGGGCAAATAAAGTGGAAAGGACTTCTCAGTGTGTTTGAGTGAGAAAGAAAGAAAAGAATAATAAAAATCAGCACACTGCTCCTCCCTTCAGTTCCTGTGGTTTTTTTGTGTCTGTCTAAAGTTTATGAATGCAGACAATGTGGTGAAAAACCTGTATGGTTATATACACTGGAAAATGTTGGCTGACCTACTGTCTGAACATTCAAAATCCACACGAGAACTTGTGATTCAGGTAATTGCAGTATGTACTTCAAATAACTAAGTATGTTGCTGAAGGTAACAAGAAACCAAATACACTAAAAAGACCACCAACGAAAAACCATCAAACATTCTTTTTCTGCTCATCTGCATAGACAAAGATGTTTGCAGTATAAGAAAACACATGACTGGTGTACATAAATCTTGCTTAACTGTTACAGAACAAATAATTTGTTCTACCAGCATTTTATACTTTGAATTTTATCACTTCACTGTACTTTATTTTTTCAAAAGCTACTTTATATGAACATTTGGCTTATCATAAGTGTTACTTGAATAGCTGTCATGAAGAAAATTGCAACCATAGAAAGTAGCATTTATAGTTGCAAAGCATATCAGAAAAAGTTGAGTTGTATCTGATTTTAGGGAATGCTGTGGATTGCAGATTTCACTTGGCATCATAGGTTGTTTTGTAGAATCCCGATGATTAGGAGGCCTGACTTAATGTGTCAATTGCATTATGTTTTCAGACTAAGGAAAGGCTGCGGAGCTGGCTGCAATAGTGGTGGAAATATTGAAGATTCAGATGCTGGAGGTGGAGCTTCTTGTACAAGTAACAATGCAACAATCAACGAGTCGCAGAGCAGCATGTCGCAAGGAGGAGGGAACGCCACTACAGGGCAGGGACCTGGAGCAGTGCAGAATCCTCCTGTGGCAGCTCACCCCACAGCTCTTCCTGCAGCTCATCCACCAGCTCATCCCTCCACTCTGGGTAAAACTGAAATTGAAACAAAGCAACTATTTTGTACAGTGCAGTCCTACAGCCTTTCAGCTCTTTGGATCAGGCCTGAGTTAAAAGAAAAAGAACAAGCAAAAGGGACTTGGTTATGTAATGTTAACACCTGATGAATTCATTTCAAACTATAGTGCTAGTTTTTGTTTGTTGTTTTGCTTTGGTTTTTATGCAATGCAAGGTTCCCAGAGATTTGAGCCATAGGGGTATAGCTGCGCTGGCAAAAGAGCTGAAATAACTTACGGCATGTCTCTACAGACTGGATCTTTTCACTTATGTTGTGTTGTCTGCAAACGCTAAATTTATCATTTTTTATGAATCTCTCTTTTTTTTTTATTTACACAGCAGAATGGATTTTCTATTTCCATATTTTAGCTCAGTCCTATCCCAACAGTCTGTAGCGATCTGTAGTTAGTGCGGTGAAAAGCAGTAAAGCTGAGAAAAAGCTTTCCAAACACTGCCTTGACTCATAAAGAATATAAAATTCATTAAACTGCATTCACTTTTTTTGTTTTACACAACATAATTAGGTTTGTCAGCTATGGAGAATTATCTACAGGTACTTAGTGTAGGAAAAGCAATGACACTAATGCTTATAAACAGTAATTCCTTTTTTTTTATGTCACTTAAGTGTACTAAATTTTTCAGAACTTGTTAGCGCAAAAGCTGGTTTTTTTAATCAAATTTTCTGACTCGCTCATGGAACCTCCAGTCAAGCATATTAAGAAAGAATAATTAGTATTTTGAAACATGACCATCTCTACTTGCCTTAATTCCTGAAGTATGGGAAGCTTAAGTGTTAAATTGTTAACACAGGAAGCACAGGGCTTGAAGCATTTTTCTAGCTACTTCTCTTGCAGGGATTGGGAATTGAACAGAATACGAAATTCCAAGATTAAATGAATGTATTTCAACACTCTGCTATAGGAAATGCAATGGAGATCTTCTGCGACACAGCTGTTTCAGACGTTGGTTAGACCCACCCGTTTTGTATCTAAGCACTAAAATGTTTGTGTGTTGGCAATCTAATGTGTGTGGGAGGCTTTACCAAACTCTCCTGATTGTGTATCTCTTACTTTTAGGCACCAGTCACAGCTCTCACTCTGTGCAGTCCAGCCTTGTCAGACATTCCCCTGCCCGTGCCTCGGTAGCTAGCCATTCATCCTATTGCTACGGCAGTCGTCATTCATCTCTTCGCACATCCACAACGGGCTTTGTGCCTTGTCGGCGCTCTTCCACCAGTCAGATATCCCTTCGTAACCTCCCATCATCCATCCAGTCCCGCCTGTCTATGGTGAACCAAATGGAACCTACTGGCCAGACTGGGGTCAGCGCGCAGCATGGACTGCCCTCTTCTAGCAGCTCCAGCCAAAGCATCCCAGCCTGTAAACAGCATGCCCTTGTGGGCTTTCTAGGGACAGAAGGAGGGAGTAATGCAACTGACTCTCAGTCAGGTGGTAATACAAGCCCTGCAAATCAAATGCAAGCCAAAAAGGATGACGTTATTTACAGAATCCAGGTGAATAGTCCAGAAGAACAAGTTAATCTATGCTTCCGTGTGCTTTTGTTAGTGTTACCTTGTACGTTGTTGAGATCGCTACTTTTAAATACACACACAGTCTGGAATGTCTCAGTAATACAACTGTTGTGCAGTTAATGTGGAGAATTAATGCGAGGAAAAGTTTTTTCCGGACAACCAGTCTTCCTGCATGCTTAGGCATCCCTGTTTACACAACATGTTTTTCTGCAGAGAATGTCAGCTGAACTCAGTTCTGCTTAATACTTAATTTGCCTTTATTCATTACAACATGTAAAGCTAAACAGCTTCATTTGCAGGGCAGAAAGCAACTAGCTTTTTTCTTTTAAGCTGAGTAGATTTTCCACAAAAGTGTACTGGCTTTCACTTTCATATGTATGTATTCATTTTCATATGTATTTATTCTTTGGTTATTGCCACAAGTGTGCGTTTACTGAGCAGCAAATGGTACGCCATTGACCAAGGTAATCATGGCAGCCTTACTTGTTTTCTGAAAATCCAGAACTTTGCATTCTTGCTTTTCTAGCTTTTATTAGCCCCGCATACATGTCTCTGGAAGTATACTACTGGGAAACATCAACAAGTATGTTTAATAGCATAGATCATACCAAACATGATTCCATTGCTGGTAACACCTCATTTTAGAGCAATCTTTAGTTCACTGCATCATAGTGGGCAAACCTACCAAATTAATTTTGCAGGTCTGTACGGAGTACCTTTTGTCTGCAGGTAGGGGCCTTCCTGTGAAACTGCTCAGTTCCTCTATGTGAGGAGGGTAGAGGGAAAGTTGACATAGATAGTGGACATTATGTGGTTCTCTGTCCTTAAATAGGAAGTTTTCAGGAATTTTCTCCTGCTGCCCCTGTAGGAAGGCAAGTTTACCTGAAAAACATGGTGTGGGTTTCAACTAACCATGCAAGTGGATAAATAGTTCTTCAGCCTAACAGTAAATACTCTCAAGACTGTATTTCTTAAGACACTCTGTAAAAAGTGATGAGCCAGGTTTAACAGCTGATCATCACTTAACTCTTCCTTGCTACTGGACCATGTGCTGCCAATGCTTATGTTGTGACAGCTCCTCACACCCTGCCATGAGCGAGTGTAACTGAAAGAAGGGGTGGGAAAAGGAACCAGAGCTGCTGTTTCAGACAGCAGTGAACTGGTATATTGTTGTCTGTGTCTGAAACCACAGCCTAATTTCCGAACTCTGCTGCTCAGGCTTTTTCCTAGCCTGGAGCTTGAGTTTCCAACATTAAAATTAGTCATAAATTCATTTCTATGGGTTAAAGTCAGTTCTCTGGAAATATGCAAAAGGTTGCAGTTTATCTGTTTCTTTTAAATTTTGGCTGAACTAACAGTCAGAACTCAATTCCTACTTATAGTTAATGGATCCCAGTCAAGTACTGGAAGGGATCAACGTGTCAAAAAGGAAAGAGCTGCAGTGGCCAGATGAGGTGATACGGCTAAAAGCTGGAAGAAACAGCTGGAAAGACTGGAGTCCTCAGGAAGGCATGGAAGGCCATGTAAGTTTTGCATAGAAGTTGACAAGGTAATTTTCAAAAGGCAGTGTCTTGATTCTATGGTAGTCTGCCTAGATGTCAAGGCTAAAGATACAGGTAGTAGTAAGTTGGATCAGCAGCTTTCCTCCAAGTCACTGTTACTGTCTAGACTCCTGATTTGAAGCAGAGGGACATTTCTGGAGCTGTATCCAAAAGATGCATGATGATGATTCAAATGTCGTCAACCATTTCTCCTTCCTTTCCTTCTTCCAGCTCTTGTCATGAACTCTCAGGCATTATGCTCATTCATACAGCCTTCATTTTCCTTCCCATAAACTGTCAATCCTTGAGCAAATATGGCTGGTCAATTTACCATGGAATCTTTAATTGAATGGTTAACAGTATTTAGTTCTGAATTATTCTGATGAAAAGAGAACTAAATAAGATTGTCTTTAGATGTGTTTTTATTGTACAAGAGGTACTTGGTGGGTGCTTGCTTTAAGAAGGAAATCTGCTGTAACTAAAACTTGCAAATGCCGACTCACTGCATTAGTTAGAAAACTTATCTTCCAGTTGAGGCTGTCTTTAGGAGGATGATAAATACAGCTCTGCCTTTGAGGTTTTATTTTTTTTTTCCTGAGACATACATTATTTTGACCTATATGTCTATAAAGATGCTCCATTGAGTATTTTTCAGTGATAAATAGTAAAAGGAAAGAGTCGCTGACACTGTGTCTGCATTGGTTCATCAGTAGAACTGTATTTTCATTTGGAATATGTCAGTCCTGACAATTTATAAGACTTTGCTTTGACTCTTTATCTCAATTAGATCCACAGACTGGATTTTGCTGTCTGAAAGTCTGCATCCACATCACTGTAGATGTATGTGCAAACTTCAGATAAGAAATGTCAATATGCTGATAACACAGTGTATGCCAAATCTCCCTTGATGTTTTATGTGAAGGAAAGGCCCTGGAAATAAATTCCATCCACAAATAATTGTATCGTAGTTGATGCTCCACTGTTAAGATAGTAGCATTACCTTGTAGGTAACATCTAGGAGTAGAGTGCTGTTTTAACCATCCTTAGTTACGTTGGGTTTAGACATTATACTTTTAGAACTTCCTTGTTAGCTATTGCGAGCAAGAATGTTGTAAAGATGGTGAATGCAAAGGGTTGTATAAAAACATGTCCTATTGCCCGGAAAATGTTTTCCTGGACTTCATGAGTGTGTTTTTGTAAATTGCAACATGAAGAAATGCATGGTGATTGATGTTACAGAAAGATTAAAAACAAGAGGATTTGAAGGTCAGAGTAAGCTGCTGTTCTGAAATCTTCTCATCTATTTTTGGTGTAGTATACATGCAAGTTTTTTTTTTTTTTTTTTTTTTAGAAGAGCATCTTTTAACCTAAGAAGAAAGAGGGAAGTACCAGATTATCCTAGGTGTGATTAGGAGGAGAGGATTTAACTTTATGACATGGTTTCTGCTGCCTGTGGTTAAAGATACTAGTATCAGTAAAGCTATTAGATCTTGGAGCAGCCTGCCTTTTGATCCCGTTGCCATGGTCTTTCCTGCAGACAAGTGATCCTTACCTGCTGAAATGCTGCTCATCAAGCAGTTTAGCAGCCAGAGCCTCATGTCAGTGCTCTTAGCAGGGAGTTCAACACTTGGTTGTTTAAAACTTCTCTGCTACATAGCAAAAATGCCTTTTTCTAATTTTGCTTTTTGTTTTGCTAACTATACAGTACATCTATGGTATGAAGATAGGATAGAGTTTCTTCAAGGAAATGAAATTTAGCAATCCACTTTGTATTGTAGCTACTTTTTCCAGGACTTTGAGATTAAGCTGTACTCTTCTATCTTTCTGTGATACCTGACATGGTCATGCAGAAGGACCCTTTTATCCCCAGGAGATTCTTACCACATCTTGACTATCTAGTCACGTAAAAGACTGATAAAATGCAAAAATAGGGGCATCAAATAAATGCTAGTCATGATAGAAGAGATGGTAAAACCAAGGGAGGGAGATGGCTGCAATGAGTTATAATCTATATACAGCTCTTGCACATACACAGTTTTTAAAGAGCTGCGATATTGATGCCTTTGGAGTCAGCCCTTAGCTATCTCAAAGGCACCAGTTTTAAGTTGGACACTGAGGACTTATTATTTGGACTTTACTGGGAAATGTTTTATGTGTCTGGCGGTGGAATATTCATGGCCTCACTCCATACAGCAGCAGAAAAAGTTTATTTGGACAGGCTTTGTTGAAGTCAGACTTGAACAGACGGATGAAATATCATAATGTTGCATCAAACAAAGGGGAGCTAAAGATGCCCTGCTTCCCTGGCTGAAATGCATCCTCATGGATGCAGTGTAGATCTCATGCAGTGCACAAAGCTGCATCTCTTTTATCCAGCGTTGGAGAAATTGGTAGCTGTCAGCTGAGTATAGTGAGGATTAAGGGGGTCTCTTGGCTTTGATCTTGGAAGATGTACATTATTTGTGGTTTTCTGTCTTCTTTACCCCACCCATATCTTTAGAACTCTGGAAGACTGTCTTGGATTTTGTAAAAATTAATTTTATTTGCTTTTTTACCTTACTTTGTATTTGAATTTAGGGTTCCTTTCCTACAGCTGGCAAATTGGAAAGAATTCTATTTCTGTGGAGTTCACAATACTTAAAACAGTGTTACTGGAGTGTCCTTGTGGTTCCTTTAGGGCACCCAGAAGTTAAGGGTGTATTTTTATGGAGGCAGCTAAGCAGGGACATACAAGGGCTTTTTGTGGAGAAGGGACATCTGATGGTCAGTATCAGGTGGGATCCTTGGAAGCAGCAGATCAAAGTACCTGAATTCTGTAGACAGAAGGGAGTGAGTATGGGACAGTAGTTTGTGGCACTGTTTCTGAAACCCTTCTTATTTGTAGTATTTTTTCATTTTAAGTTATCTTTGAATAATTCGAAAGGTCAGCCTTGAATTCACAGTGGGTACGGAACAAAATTAGGGCAAGGGTTTTGACTTAGAGGAGGCAGTAGTTTATACCTAACTCCTGAGCAACTGCAGTTCTGTGCTATTGCGTGCTTGCTGCACAACACTGAGGTATTTTAAGACTATTAAAGTTACAGCATCAAAATATCCCAAATCAGTACATATACTTTTTAAAATTGTTACTCACTTCGCATGAACTGTTTGATTCTGATTTGGGTCAAGCTGGTATTTTCAAGCTGAACTTCAGATCCAGGGCTGGCTGTTCTCAGGTAAGCTGCAGATGTCCAGCAAGAATTCAATGAATAGCTTATTTGTGGGTATGCTGTCACTGAAAAGTGAGCAACTAAGTCACTGTAGCACTTACATTATTGCTCCTTTTGCCTTGTAAGGGTCTTGAGTTATCAGCCACAACTTTGATATGGCAGCTCTCCCTATGGAACTTACGTTTTATTATACTTTTTTTGCCCCCCCTAGGTGATTCACCGCTGGGTGCCTTGCAGCAGAGATCCAAGTAGTCGGTCCCATATAGATAAAACCATCCTGCTGGTTCAAATTGAAGATAAATATGTTGCTGTTGTTGAAACTGGAGTCCTTGAACTTGGGGCTGAAGTGTAAATCTCTGAGACTGAAACTTCCCTTTCTCCAACGGTTCTGAAGAGAGAAGGGTCCAGAAGAAGCAGCTCCCAGGACATGAAACTTCGGTCCAGTTGTAGGAAAGGACTTGAAACACAAATTTGTCTAAGTCCCTTTCCCCAAATAAACAAGTGTAAGAAACTTTTTTTAAGTTGTTAGCTGCTGAAGAAACATTTGCATGAAGGATAGATTTGTTGAGACATATCTTTTTGTTTATAAATTTTGTTTATGCATTGCGTAATGCTTTAAATCAACAAACTTTTCAGTTCTAAGATCAGAGCACCTCATATTTTTCTAATTGTTTTGCCAAAAATTGTCATGTCTTGTCACAGAGCGTGTGGAATTCATCCACCTTATTTTAAAGAAATTGACTACAGACCTTCAGTTTGGTGAAACAGTGTAAGGGTTTCAGGTGTGGCAAGAAGAGACTGAACAGATGTATAGATTCTTATTCCTATGAGCTAAACATTAATGAGAACTGCACTAATTTTTTTACAGCAATGCACTAAAAAACAACCCTGAGATTGCTGAGAACATTTATTTATATATATAAATATAAGTATATAAAATACCATTATTTAAATTGCCTTTGGGATTAATCCCCTCCCTCTCCATATACATGTCGATGGTAAGGGCTGTGCCATGGGTTTGGTTCTATGTTCTGTATTTCGTACAAGTGCATTTGCTGCATCCTCTTCACAATAAATGGTAAAATAACAAATATCTAGAAAAGCACCTGAGTATCCCTGTACTGCATCAGACTCTATTGTGGTGGCAGCGGTACCTCAAATCTGTACAACACATCTAGCTTTAAAATGGACCCTGACAGACTACCTTTCAGCTGTCCTCCCTTTGCTAGCTATGGCTACTTTGCTTCTTTACACCCAGAGCTGGCTATGTTGTTTCATTGGCTCTTCTCTGGCACAGACTGTTGTTTGAGTTTTGTAGGGGGAGGTGCAGATCTGTGATTACTTCACGGATGCTTGAAGGGTTCTTTTGGTTTTCTATTGCATCCAATTTAAAATGGAAAAAAACCCAGCAACAACAAAACCCCCAAAACCAAAACAAACCAACAAAAACTTGACATCAACTTTTGAAGAGCTTTTATAGAAGGCACAGCCCTAAACTTGTATCACTTTTACCACCTTGCCTTTTCTTTCCCTTTAGTCTTCATTCTTTTCTATGACTTGAATTTTATTTTCTGTGATTATATATTCTATGTAAGTGTAATTTGAGTATTTATAACTGTGAAGTTGAATTATTCATGTGTTGCATATCCTAGGTTTTATTGTATTTTTTTAAAAGTGTGTATTCAGGGAAACAAGTAACTCAGAACTATCATGGGAGTGTGAGAGGGAAACTGGTTTGTTCTTGACTTGCAGTTCCTATGACTCACTTCTCTTAATTCGTAAGAAAAAAGTGTACCTGTTGTGATTGTTTCCTGTTTCTGACCTGTAATTGTGTAGGACTCTGTGGGGAAACTGCAGACAGTCCTAGCTTTTGGGAGCAGCCATCTTCCCAGTCACCTCCGCTTCTTTACATGTAACATAACCGTAAGACACTTTTGATATTTCACAGAGGTTGGTGTAATTATTTCTCTGACATCAGAGCAAACTTGTCCATTATGTACCTAATGTAAGAGTGAAATTATACAGGATGAGGAGAAGAAACACAGGAAGAAACAGCTACCTAAGAAATAATTGGTATTCCAACTCAAGTCGCTGTATGCCATCTAGCTATGAAAGGGTTAAGTCTGTGTGCATTACAGCTGGTCAATTCTAGATACCATTCCCAGTGAGTTATACTGGGACCTTGCTTACATCATACACTGTGCAAACTAGTACTCGAAGTACTGCGCATCCTACAGTTGCACATTATTATTTGGTTTGTGCAGATGCAGTCCTGTTTAATCTTGGTATAAAATGCACAGTTCTGGATCTGCCACCATTCAAATGATTTTTCTGTTCCCCGTAGTTTATCATCTGTGCACACTATAGTGTAGCTGAAATAATCTCCTGCATGAGAAGAATTTTGAATTGCGAATTGCGTGTGTTTTAGATAAGGTTTTATTCTGTGTCCTTCCTTTCAGGTAATTACAGGGTTTCCTGTATCACTGAGAATATTGCTTCGTTTTAGAAAGAGAAATTTGTTTGAAAATAAGCTCCCCTTTGATATTCCACAAGATTTTTTTTTTTCCTTGTACTGAAGCCTTGAGGAAAACAAATGACTGAAAAACAAACTACAATGCATAGTTCTTAAAAAAACCCCAAAACTAACAACTTGACTGAAGCAGCTTTCAGTATATTAACCCAGGCTCTGAACAGTCTCTCACTCCAGGGCAAAATAAAGACAATGTACATTGTAGATATGATAGGAATTAATGGCTTGTTAACATAAAAATTCTAGAGAATATGTGACTATCTGAATTAGATCAGCAAACAGCAGATGGGTAAAAAAGGAATTTGTTTAAGGGGCAAAGAGAATTGATGGATCTTTCTGGTGTTTTTGAACTTAAGCATTTTGGTGTTTTTCCTTCAGGATTTGGGTTATAATGTGTTCACCTTCTTTCAGATACTCAGCAAACAGTTGTTGCAAAGCTGTTCCCATAGTGCTCATACCTATTCTAGATCTGCTCAAGAAAAGCCACCTAGTTGAAATTTCACTCTTTCATAAGGCTTTCAAAAATTAACTTTTTTGAAGTTTTCCTGTATTCAGAACTCTTTCAGATTCATATATTATTTTATGTTGGTTTGTTCAAAGTTTGTCTTGGTTTCCACTGTGCAAGTGACAAAACTGTGTTTGTTTTCTTCTAACTCCCCAAAGGATAGATCTGTCCATGGAAACCTCTGTTCCAGGTGGAGATCATTTAATCTCTGGTGTTCTATTCTTTGGCCTTTGTCTTGACACGTAGTATTTTTCTCTTATTGTGAGTATGTTAAGAGATGGGTATTTTTAAATTAGTCCTGTCAGTCCAGATTGAGCACAGCATAGAGCAAATGTTTTTTGGTTTAGATCTTTCTAAGCTTTCATGAAAACCTGTTACAGATGAGTGCTTTAACTCTTTCCACTTGCTTTGTGTGATATTCTCTTGCTATAAGAACATTCCAGTTGAGTCCTGTTGTTTTAGCTTCCAGGGAGATTCCAGTCTATTTTGTTTCTCTCAGATTTCTTTAAAGGTGGTATCTGTGTGTACATACATGAGGACTTACTGCTCCCTAAAACAAATACTCAATTACAGAAAAGTGTTTGAAAACCCACTAATCAGATGATGTTTATTGGTAAAAAAGGCTGCTATTTAATTTTTTTAAAACCTCTTCCCATTTCACCTCCCTGTGAAATCTTTTAAATTCTGATTAAAACAAACAAAACCCTAAAACATGTATGTGAGACCACTGAAGACGCCCAGACATATGTGCCACTTGCACTTACTTGATACTCGTGATGAATTCTGGGGATCTCTTGTGATGCAGCTTTTGAGATAATTTCAGAGTTAGGTGGGGAGAGCAAGAGGGAAGATGACTATGATGTTTTGGTGGTTTCTTAAGGTAATTCTGTGTAGGTGGAGTGGTCCTACAGCCACTTTGTGTGGGACATTTGACATGTTTGAGTGGTGATCTCAATTTTCGGGTCAGCTGTGTAGTTCATCACCAGGCATTCCTTGCCTCACCCCCACCCTGTTTCCAACCCCTTTGGGAACTGAAGAACTCTTCTGAGAAGCCTAGATGACTGGTGAGGTGAAAGATGGAAGACTTGTGGCACAGGTCTATCCCCTTGGTTGTTCGGTAAGTGGCCATAAAGCTTGGTCTGGACTGTGGTATGAGGGGCAAGGGGGGAGGAGAAATGCCTTACAGTTGGATTCAATTTCAGATTGTTTCCCTGGTAATGCACACAACACCCTACAACCCAAGAGTGCAGATACGAAGATACTGCTTTAAACATCTTTCTCAATTACACAACTCGGATCAACTGCATTTCTTGATGTTAACAATATTATTCAAATATTATTCAATTTATATTGGATTTGGGGTTATACCACCACAGGTTTTATGTACTTAATTTTACTAAGGAATTTTTATACCTATTATATAGGCATCTGTTCTTTTCTTGTCTGGCTTGCTATTTGATAATCCAGTGCAGTACATTCAGTGGCGCTGGACTCTATCAGAAATTATACCAGTAATTACTGGTGCCTTAGTAAAAAAAGTGGGTATGTAACACCTTGGTGGAAAGTAAAGCATGTGGCTTGTTTCACCCCAGCATGATATGCGTATTTCTAAAAAGGTGATTAAGATGGCTGCCCCAAAAGATTTCAGGAGTATACATACATCACTTGGTCACAAACATCTGAATATGAGCAATTTTTATGACTTCTGGTATGTACAGTTTGAATAGATAATCCCAGTACACCTAGTCCACAGCTCTGAAAGCTAGCAATTGAATACCTGGATATGTATTACATTGTTCCACAGATGCCCCCAAAAGCTTGACAATAAGCTGCTGGTTAGGAAATGGAAGGAGAGGGGAGCAGGGCATAAATGAGAGGGTGGCTTTGATTTTTAACGGACAATGGAAATTATATATATATTGCCTCTACCAGCAAACAGATACCTTGCCAGGGATAGGGATATATGTACCTGCGTGTCTGTGAGTGTGTATGTGTCTGCGTGTGTTACTGGAAACAGCCTGTAAATATTGTAGCTGTTGAAAATGGAAAAGGCAGAGGTTTTTTTTTCTTTTTTGTTTGGTTTTTTTTCAATGTGTTGCAGCAAAAGGACAGTATTGACAGTGGAGAAACACTGAGAAATAAAAGCAAACCTTTTTTCACTTGTTGTCATTTCTTGCACTGTTACGTCCTCTTAAAATGTCATTCCCACAAATTCCCTGTAATGACTGAGTTTACTCAAATCACCTTTTAACGAAGGATTCTCTTACTTTAAAATCATTTCCCTTGTGTAGCTGTACCAGTAGAAAGGAGAACCTTAGCTATTCCTATTTTACTGCCAGCATCATACTTATTCTCATGCTTTTACATAAATACAAGTTCCGTGTGCCCTATTCTGCAGTAAAAATGTTTTTCTCTTGTCTTTGTTCAAGCACTTTCTGTATTTATCAGACTTTCCTTCTCTCTCTCTCTCTCAAAGCCTAGGACACTATTGTACTGTCTTTATGCTCAGTAATCTTCCATTCTTTGTACTTCTCGGGGAAATATTCTATCTAGTGTGGTTTAATCAGTGATTTCTAACTTTCTGCTGTCCTTGATCTGATAGCCAAGTGCAGCGTTGTGTAAAGTCCTGATGAACGCTACACTTACATGGAGCACGTGTTGATGCTGTGAGACTAATTTAAAAATACTCAGCTGCTGTCTGTACACTGCTGCAAATTTCTTTGCACTAGTATAAAGAATTGCAACATCATCTTCTTCCTTGAGCTAGAAGTGAATTTTTCCAATGTAAAAATTACAGTGAAATCACCAAGAGTTGAACAGCTTTGTGTGTTTCAAACTAAAGATTGGATAAGCCCATTTCATTTTTTTGTTTGGTTTTTTTCTTAAATCAAAACCAAACATTCATCTTCTGGAACTTGCTTCTGTTTGCTTGTACTAGACAAGGTGACTTGACCAGCAGCTTCTTCAGGCCTTAATGTATGAATGAAAAGAGGAGAATACAAATCCAACAAGTGTTCTTAAGGACTTTTTAATCAAAGCTTAATGAGTCTCATTGAAAACATCAAAAGGGCTGTAGCTGATGTGCCTACAAAAAGCAGGTAATGTTCCAGATATATTTTTGACAGTAACAGTATCAAAGGAGGATACAAGCAGTAACTTCACTGTGCTTTATGAGCGACAAAAGAGATGGAGTGATGCTGTAGTCCAGTGTTTCTTGATGGTTGGTGTCAGTCTGAGGACTGCAACTGGTGTGAAATGGGGGACTGGAACCAGTTACTGGTTGGAGTCTTATCTACCAGTTTAGTTTTGCCTGGGAGGGATCCAGTTCACATGCTCCATGACTGCGTATGTGTGTGAGCCCGTGTCTGGGAATGGGGAACAAGATGTTTGCTTCAAAAATATACTGTTGGTGTGACATAAACCACGAAAAGTCTTTGTGAGTGCAGTGCCTATTCACGTGGTTTTGTACTGCCGAAGATTATCTTGTATCATGGTTTTAATTGGCCTTTTTCTGAAAAATAGTTCTTGTGTAGAAAGGTGACGCAGGAGTTCCAGCAGAACGTTGCCACTCCTGCTTTTGAGAACCTCTTCAGAGAGTTTTCCCTTTTGGTTAGATCAGTTTAAGTGAATTTTGCTCCACTCATCAGAAAGTGAGTTGTTTTTTGTTTTGGTTCAGTTTTTTTGCTAGCTACCTGTGCAGAACAAGTGGCAGAACACTGCCTTCACAGTGCTAACAGCACATAGCCCTAATGCTGCAGAGTACCAAAAGTTATTCAGAAATGAGCTTGTGCAGCTAAACTGCTTGTGCAAGGGCTTTGCTTCCATTTTTCTCCGTCGGTTCAGCCTTCTGGGCTTTGCTACGTGAACAGAAAAAGCACCAAGGTAATGCTGTGAATGTAGACAAGGGGACGCTTGGGTTTCTTTTTACCTTCCCTTTCTGCCTTTATACTTTAGTAACTGAAAAGTCAGGGTGGCTTGGGCTTTCTTCGGTCTGTCAAACGAGAGCTGTGTCGGAACCGAGTCTGTTCTGAGGCAGGGCCTTCCTAGGGTGGCCGAATGCGGGCGGTGCTGGCGGCTGGCGGCCAGCGGGGGGCGCCAGGAGCCCTCCCGGGGCCGCCGCTGCCCGCCGGGATCTGGGGCGGGAGGACGGGGCGCCCCGGCGGCCCCGCTCCAGGCTTGACTCCCCTCTCTAGGCCTGGCCCCCCGCCTTGCTTCCACTGGGGCCGAGGGCGACTTTCCCGGCAGGAAGCGGGATCGGGGCTGCCTTTTTGATGGCCGCCAGCCCCGCAGCGCTTCCAATCCTCTGCCGGGGAGAGGACGCGGTGAAAACACAATGCCCGTGATTGCGGAGCTCTGGGTTTTGAATCCCCACCTGGCTTTCTGCTGGCTCATGTCTTCTAGCCAGCCTTTGGAGCTGGGCTGGTTTTTGTTTGGGTTTTGGGTTTGGGGTTTTTTTTTTTTCCAACGATGCTATTTTAATCTCTCGCCCCCATCCCGAGCATCCAGATGTTTCTGCTAAGCTAAGCAGCAAAGCCGATGGCAGCAGTGCTCACACGCGATGTGTCAGAGCTGAGCGGGCCCCTTAGTCCCGCAGGGAGAGGACGCTACAGTCCTGCTGTCGGGGAACTGCCCCTGCTGCCCTCCTGCCTTCCCGCTGGGCACGCAGCCCCAACCCCAGCGGCCCTGCCCGGGGACCTTGCCAAGGCACAGGGCAATGACTCCTGCAGAAAGATCTGAGTCTGAACGCTTCACTGTGAGATCCTGCAGCCTGAAATAAGGTACCTGAGACCTTGCTGGGCCACTTCCTATTAATATTGATGATCCTCCCACACCCGTCAATGAAAACTGCTGAGAAAGGCTTTGTGGCAGCAGGGTAATCCACACCCCTACAGCAGCACGGGCAGCAGGGCCTGCGGGTTCAGGGACAGAGCATCACTGCTCTCCATCCCACACCCGGCACCCCTGAGATACTGATGCACTGGGGCTGGGTCTAGAGCTGAGCTGGCCAGGCACACAGCAATACAGCACATGCCCAACTGCTGCCACAGCCCTGGTGTGAGCTTAGAGTGGTTTTCTGGGAGCCCTTTGCCCCCGTGGGCTCTGCTACTGCTGGCTAGTTTGGATCAGGTCTGTGTCTCCATGGACTAGGGCAGGGATGAATGAATTTGATTGTTTGGAGTTTCTTGACATTGTTTTATAACAGGTTTTCAGATGTCAAAAAGAGAGAGAGATGCTCAACCAACCAATAATTTTCTTTGACTGTCAGTGATGTGTGACCAGGGAGCAAAGCAGAAGAGAGGGGCAAACAGCAAGAAAAAGGAAGACAAATCTCTGGGGAAAGGACATGTGAGGAAAGAGAAAGATCACCTTCACCTTTCTGGAAGCTGGAAGAGGTGAAGTGGGCAGCTCCAGTATAATTTCTCATCCTTTTTCCAGTAACTTCCCAGTGTTTCAGTGAACCAGGGGCGAATTCCTTAAAAGTGCTAAACAATTCTGATCACAATTCTGATTTAGCGAACACCGGTCTTGGGAACTGCTAAAAAGGTAATAATAGGCCACTTTCACCACTGCAATGTTTTGTACATATTATGGTGTGTTACCATTCTCCTGTAAAATTGTGGATTAAACCTTGGTTTGAGAGCAGTATCTTTGCTCCTCTGTGAAGCTGGGAATGAAATGGCTGCTTTTTTCACATGCAGTTCTTGGAAATGCCCAGCTAACTCCTGCAACCCAATCGCCTATCTGTAATGCAGTTGCTTGAAATGTAGACTGATGAGGATCTGAGTGTCCCCTGCTGCTTCTTTGAACTCCACATCCCTTCCACAGCCGTGACAGATCTCACAGGGTGTCTTGGAGAGGTGGACTGTGAACCTGCATGGAGTTCAGTAAGTCTTTTTCACTTCTGCCATGGAAAGAAATCCTTGGGACCTGTGCCCTTGTGAATCTGTCCTGCAAGCCTACCTGCTTCATCTGCTGTGGGTGCCAGAAAACACAGGCAGGAGATTGTCAGCAGTAAGTTAGCACTGTCTTTATAGAAAACAATTTCCTACTTTGTCAGTGGAGCATATTTTACACCTCCTGGCAGTGGCTGCTGGGGACAAGGAGGCTGTGGTGATGTTCCCCAGCAACGGGAACCAGTCCAGGCCTCCTCTTTTTTTCTCTGTGTAAACATCAGAGGTTTGGAAGACACCGTCTCCCCTTCCCCTGTGCTTTAACTGCCGCAGTACAGTAACTTTTTCTCTCTTGTGTGCTTTGTGTTTATCAGTGCTTTGAGCAATCAACCCTTGGTGTTCCCTGACACCCCCTGAGATCACAGGCAACGCTGTTTGTAGCATCTTTCCTTGCCGGGGCAATTACAAGCCCCGTCCTTTGGGTGTGCTCAAAGCAAAACAGCTACCTGCTCATCCCTCTGCGGGTTACAAGACAGCAGCTCTTCCTGGAAGAAGCAGTGCTCTGTTACAGTAGAAGCAATTACAAGCTACAGCTTCCCCTCTTCTTGTCATTCTTCTTGTTTGCTATTAGCAGAGCGTTTTGTTCCATCAGTACATGTTGTGTACGCCTACAGTGAGACGAGAGATGTTTCCTCCCCTGAAGCTGCAAAGACACGAGCCCAGTGGGGTTGGCAATAACAGATTGCCCAGCCCCTCCCAGGCTGTCTTGCCTGGCCCCAGCACAGCTCAGCAGCTTGTATTTCTTCCCTCCTAAGGATCTATGAACAGCAAGATAACCTGCTACCTCCACCCTGGTTTTAATGCTTTCTGCTCACCTTTGCCTAAGGCTTGGAAACCTCTGGGGTGTAGCTTTCTGCAACTGGCTTGTCTTTTGTCACTGAATCTGAGAGAATGATCATAGAATCATAGAATTGTCAGGGTTGGAAGGGACATTAAAGATGGTCTAGTTCCAACCCCCCTGCTGTGGGCCGGGACACCTCCCCCTAGAGCAGGTTGCTTAGAGCCCCATCCAGCCTGGTCTTAAAAACTTCCAAGGATGGGGCTTCCACCACCTCTGGGCAACCTGTTCCCCTGTCTCACCACCCTCATGGTGAAGAAATTCTTCCTAATGCCTAACCTGAATCGACCTGTCTCTAGCTTTAATCCATTCCCCTCCAGTCCTATCACTGCCCGACAGCCTAAAAAGTCCCTCCCCAGCTTTCTTGTAGGCCCCCTTCAGATACTGGAAGGCCACAATAAAGTCTCCCCAGAGACTTCTTTTTTCTAGACTGAACAGCCCCAACTCTCTCAGTCTGTCCCCATAGGAGAGGTGCTCCAGATCATCCTGCTGGCCCTTCTCTGGACACGTTCCAGCACGTCCATATCCTTCCTGTAACAGGGGCTCCAGAACTGGATGCAGTGCTCCAGGCGAGGCCTCACAAGAGTGGAGTAGAGGGGGAGAATCACCTCCCTCGGCCTGCTGGCCATGTTTCTCTTGATGCAGCCCAGGATACGATTGGCCCTCTGGGCTGCGAGAGCAACTGATGGCTCATGTTGAGCTTCTCATCCACCAGCACTCCCAGGTCCTTTTCTTCATGTCTGCTCTCAAGCCAGTCACTGCCCATGATCCCTGAAAGTGACTCCTAGCTGTGGCTGGGTGATCTGCTGTGTGGGTGCCTTACCTGATTTTAATAAAAAAACGAACTGCATTTGAGAAATGCTTTGTACTTCAAGGTAAGTTAGTTTGTTGCTGTCAGGGAAGTACCCAGGTAAGGGTCTCCTGTCTGGCCAGGGCTGCTCACTGCCATCCAGGGAGCCTAGATGTGCCCCTGGAGCTGCAGCCGTGCTCCTCCTGGCTCCACCAATGCATCCCTTGACACCAGTTGCTTCCAGGGTAAACAAAAGGCACCAGCCCATGATGGCCCCAGGGCTGCTGAGGCAAAGAGAAGGTAACCCAAACCCAAATAAGTGCAGTAGCACCAACACATTCACAGCACTGAGCCTTCCCCTGTCCCACCCCACAGCTGCATACGCTGCATCCACCTCCTTGCTGACCCCTTGGCTCGTGCTACCCACCAGCAGACTCCATTGCCCTTCCTGCCAGCCCATTTGCCTGCTGCCAGCTCACAGGGAGCCATGGCTGAGGTCTGAGAGTTGATTTTGCTTTCTCCCCCCCCCTTTTTTTTTCCCCCCACAGTTTGGCATGATGCAAAGTACTTTAGGCCTGAGGCAGCCTGCACCTCTGAGAAGAGACAGCCCTAACATGATAGGGAAGGGCTACTGCTTGGGATCCCCAAGTCAAGGGGGCACCCTATGCAGGGGGAGGTCTTTCATCTACTGTGTAAACCCTCTAGCCGAGGTAAGGATTAGCTGCTGCCTGGGAGCTTGTGCCTGGAAGACAAGCATGCCAGATGGGTACCTATGTGGGGTAGCATCACAGGATTGTTTGGGCTTGAAGGGACTTGCAAAGATTACTTAGCTCCAAACCCCCTGCCATGGGCAGGCATGTCTTTCACTAGACCAGTTGCTCAAAACCCTGTCCAACCTGACCTTGAACAGTTTCAGGAAGGGGGGCATCCACAGCCTCTCTGGGCAAACTGTTACAGCCTCTCACCACCTGCACAGTAAAGAATTTATTCCTAATATTAGACCTAAATCAACCCTTTTCCAGTTTAAAAACCATTGCACTTTCTCCTGTCAATACAGTCCCTGGCAAAACATCTTTGTCTTTCTCATAAGCACCATCTATGTACTTAAAGGTGAGGCACCTGCTGGGTGGGAGAAGCTGGGAGCTCCATCCAGCAGAAACAGTGCTCCCCCCTGTGAAGCTGATAAACAACTCAGATTGATGTTAAACAACCAAGGGCTGGTGAGGTGAAAGCTCCACACACTTCTGCCTGGGTCTCGCTGCTGCTCTGGCTTCACCGTTGCCTGAGCAGAGGTTGGAGGCCTTTGGAACCCTGCATGTGCGCCCAGGGGATGGCCGTGAGCAACCACCCTCTCCTCTCCCTTGCCTTCCTCTCTAAAACCTGCCTCGTGGATAATGATGACTGGAAGTGACCTCTGTAATGAATAATTGGCTTGGAGCACAGCGCTGGCTTCGATTACGAGTTCATCTGTACGTGATGTTATGCTGCACAGTTCCCTACCCCTTCTCAACACTGTTGGTTTGCAGTATGGAAAATGTGTTCCCTGAGGAGGAGAGAGACAGGGGCGGTGCTGGCGGTGGCACTGGGCTTCTTCTCAGGTACGAAACGCTCCACGTAAACACGAGTAGATAGCAAGTCTGGGGGAAATGGTGCTTTTTCCACTCTGGGGCCTAGCCCAAAAACACATGCTCACCCTTCCCTAGGGTCAAGCAGCTGTCGGCACGGGGGGAGTGAGGGAAGGAAGCACCCCTCACCTTTCTCAGCCCTGGCCCCTGCAGGTCCCCTGAGCATCCCCCTGACCCCTGCTGCCCCTGGCAAGGGGCTGAACACCACAGCTCTTGTCCTGGGAGGCCCTGGCACGCACATGGCTGGAAAACTGTATGGGGACCATCCTCTGGCTGCCAGCTCAAGGTTTAGAGGCATGTTATTCTCTGTTTTATTAAATATTTAGCAGCAACTGTTCTAGAGATTAGTGGTGAATGATAGGGAAAAAAAAAAAAAAACAACCAAACCCCACAGATGACTTTTACAGTCGGGTTTGGTGTACCAGTACTCCTACACCCGCATTTCTCTCCCAATAGGAGCCAAATTGTACAGCTTTATGTAATCAGCTATATAAAGAGTGCCTTGAAGGATGGTGAAAACACCACCCACGCCCTCGCCCCCAGCATCGCCTGCCCTCCCCCAAGTCTGTGGGCTGCACACAGCCCAGCCACCCCCACAAAAGCACCAGCAGCCCAAGCACTGTTGCGTGAAGATGCCCAACTGCCACTCTAGGATGCTCAAGTGCTGACTATATGCCTAATGGGCACACAAATACCCAAGGTGCATTGGTCCACCTCTGCATCCCACGAGGCTGCTTCTACATCTGCTGTGTCACTGCCTGGGGGGTTTTCATGGGCAGGGTTTCACGCACCATACAAAGCATGAACTGGGCAGTGTGTTCAGGCTGAGAGCCTTTGCTTGCCTGGCTGAAGACAGGTGTTCATCAGGGTGAGCAACAATTCAGCCTCATGGCTTGTCTCTGGGCCTTTCAGAGTAGCACAGGGCAGTCCCTGGTTTGCTAAAGAGATCCCAGGACATGTTATGTATATGTACACACATAGAATATATATGTACACACATATACTAACTTATGAAATTAAGGCTGCCTTACAGACCCCTGTCCTGGGATGGCTGCAGCAAAGCAGGCACCGCACGAGGATTTGGGCAGAAAGCTGTGGGTCTCCTGAGCTGAGAAGCTCAGAGAAATTTGTAGCTCAGTGTTCCCGCCTGAGCCCACCTCAGGGATTTGCTACCCAGTGCTTGCAGCTGCAACTGCATTTTCATTTTCATCCTGCAAACGATTTATAAACAATGCCTGGGGCCAAGCGTGGCTTTGGCAACTCTCTCTCTCATTCATAAACATGGTGATGCTCACCTTTCCTAACTCTGTTTTCCTCACTGGTTTTAAATGACGTCTGGGAGGATGCAAGGAGTGGTGGTGAAGGGAACCGTACCTCTGTTATGCACAGAGTTATGTAGCAGTCATGAAAAACACATAATTGCTTGAGCAAGGACTGCTTAAAATATGAATTCTGACTCAGCTGGCAGCTGCTGTACCAGAGGCCAAGGATGCTGTGGGAGAAGGTGTCTGTGCAGAGGTTAAAGCTGAGCAGCAATGCGCAGGGGCCTGGCTAGCAGTCAAAGCTCTGCTGCGATGCTGACTTTTGTATGATTTGAATTCTTTCCACCTCCCTTTTCATATCTTCTCATAGGTGAAAACAGTTTTATCCACCTCTTGGGAGAGAAGTGTTGTGGGAAGCAATTTCTATATATATGTCACGCCATAAAGGTTTCCATAATACTGATGGAGCTGTGAGCTTCAGACTTTCTCCTTTTTTGGGGGGGGAGGCAGAGTTTGTGAATCAGCTCACTCAACACCAAGCTAGAAGCCAGCTGAGAAAGCAGCCCAGCTCCACAAGCACTGCCATGCTTAGGGTTGTTGGGAATCCAGCCTCACAGCCTTGAATTTTGCAGTCGTAGCCCTTTCCTCTGCAACAGCCAGAGCCACAGCTCTGCAGGGGGCTTCTCTGCTGACGATGCTCTTCATGGGGTTCAGGAGAAAAGCATTCAGAGTGATAGAAACAGGCCCTGCACTCGCTTAAGTCCTGTTGCCTTTGACAGGCCTGGAGGCTAGAGAAGGGTTTTCTGTGAGAAATACCTGACCAGGGGCTGGGGATCTGCTTAGGCTTGTTTCACAATGGGAGCAGTGCATCTCAGGAACCCTTTGCTCTGGACTTCCCCATATCAGTGCTTCTCATTCTTCCCTTCATCTCCCTTGCTGTCCCCTGACAATAAGCTAGATTCAATGCACAGATCTGGTCTTTCATGTCTGTACAGCTCCTTAGACAATATGGCCTTTGAGTGCTTATCATAACACGATTATTTTAGGGCATCAGCAGCTGCTCAGGTTTCCTGGGCACAGTCATAATATTGTTTAGGTCCTTTTTCTTCAAATGTGAAGGTATGGGTAGTGCAGGCTGTGCTGGTAATGCAGACTAAACCAGTTTATTTCAATATGTATGAGATTTCTTCCTAGGCACTATGGGAACCTTCCCAAAGTCAAACATGAAATGAGTCATTGCTCCTTTATAAGCCTGCTGCAGACAGTCCCCTCCACTGGCATTAGCTCAGTGCCGTCTCCTCGTTATGCCACTCACAGAGAAATGGCTCTGTGTGTATGTCTGTCTTTCTTCCTCTCACCCCGCTGCCCCTGGCTTTCCATGGTAATTGCCATTCTCCTCTGTTCCCGCAAGTACAGGGAGATCTACAGGAAATTACATTGCTAATTAAGCTATGGAACAGAGTACAAAAGCCCTAAACTATAAATACTCCATCTATGTTAAAAACCAGTGACATGTATTGTCATTGCTGGTTAGAAGCCAACACAGCCAAGGAGGTAAGAAGAAACTTAGGGGAGCAGGCAGAGCCCTCTTGGAGGGTCTCTGACTCTTGCCCCCAGGCTCAAGTCAGAGCCATTGCTGCAGCAAGAAATCAGGATTGCAGGCAAAACCATAATTCCGCAGTTATTCAGCTTTTCTAAATGCAAACTGCATCAAATCACAGGTGATGTCCATAAGATATTTATATAGTGTCATGCTTAAAGCAGCTTTCTAGCAGCAGTGTAGTACGTGGTGAGGGGATGAAGCCAAATCGCTGCCCACAGCCACTGTGGCAGTACCCCTGGTGAAGGCATGTGCCAGTGCATTAGTTCATCCCAGCTCCCCCTGCTCTATCCCAGTTACAGACCTGCTGCAACATCTTGGAGCGTCAGCCTAGGGCAAAACCTGGAGCCAACGGGTGCCCGCAGTGGCTCTTTGGTGCTCACCTCTTCTGCACCCGACACCTGTGGGTCCTGTCCGGCTGGCAGGCCTGCACGGGCCTTTCAGAAGGACAGATCCTCAGTGTGTGGGACAGATGGATGGATGGGTCGTGTTTGTGTCATTCCCTCTGAACACCCGCCTTCTGCCTGACACTGTGTCCTGGTTTGGCTGGGACAGAATCACAGGCCAGCCATGGTCTGCAGGCCATTAGCAGCTTGAGGTCAGCCAGGGCAGCTGACCTGGGTTGGCTCCAGGTGTATCCCAGACTATAAAAGTCATGCTCAGTATAAAGGGGCTTCTCCTCTCTCTTTTCCACTTATTTCTCCCCCTCCCTGGAGGGGCTTGCTCATCACTGTGCTCCTGAGGATGCTTTCCTGTTTATTGTGACTGACATACATTTGCTGGGCTGAGTCTAACTTCATACACTTTATATGGGCAATAGTTGTGCTGTTTTGTTAAATCCATTTTCATTTCAACATGTGTTTCTCCCTCCTTTCTTTTTCCCAATACCCTTTCTTGGCTGGGGAGGGGCCATCAAGTGATAGAACAACTGCTGTAGTTCAGGCCCGGGTACCAGCTAAATGTAGACACGATGTCATGCCACAGTGTGTCTGCATGAATCTGTACTTCACGTTGTCATCTCAGTTCCTGCCTGTAAAATCCTGAATTGCGTGCAGAGGTGTTAAAACCACTTCTTGTTATTTTGTACTGAGGCAAGTGACTGAAGAGAGAGAGCAGGCGCTGGGAATGACGCCTGCAGCTGAGCAGCCCAGGCGAGGTTTGCCTTCTGCTGCTGCATCTACAGACTGCACCCAGGCTATGAGTTTTTTCTTTCCAACTTTTAAGTTTTTGATGGAATTTAAGATTTTCACATTCTTTACAGTCAAGCGATTTAAGAAAAATACCAAATATTCAGAGAGGCACAATAAATGTTGAGGCTCAGCAATGCTGTGTATGCAGAAAATATGTAATTTCTAGGTCATGGAAATAGGTTAATTCAGCACATACAGGAGATGAAATCCAGTCCACAACAGTCCTTAGATGGAAAATGCTACTGGTCACTACAAATGCTTTGGGTCAAAGTTTTGATCCTCAAAACCTTTGATGGCAAAGATGAAGTTCTGGCCCATTAACCAGAGCTACCAGAGATGCTGGCAGAGCTCCTTGCCCATAAAATGGTCCAAGCAGCAAGAGATCAATTAGCTAAAAGACCTGATTGTTTCTTACAACAAAGGGGCCATGGCAACCCACTCTCAAATAAGCTTGTACGCAATTGGATGCTGCTTCAGTTTGGTACATCATTCTGTTGGATGGGGTTTCTTTATCATTTAAAAAACCCCAGGAAGTCTGAGGCTAAAAGCTGCATGTAAAAGGACATGTTTCCCAAGGGAAGCTCCTGGAATTAAGGCATTTACAGAAAGAAAGTTGTGCTTCCCTCTGTAACCTTGTCATTCGGTGCCTTTTTGTTACACTCCTGCTGCAATACTTAATTACGTGTCTCTTTTGCATATGTTTCTTGCCAAACGTGCTGGATGTTGTGTCATGAATGAACTGGAGTGTTGGACAGCCTGTCCTGCCCAGTGAATGAGGCAGGTGTCCTGCAGGAAAATAATGCTATAATCAGCTTTTACTGTTATCTGTGTATGCCAAGAAGCCAGATCAAAGCGGTTCAAGCAAATTTCATCTCACCTCCATTTAGCACCCAAGGGGAATTTTCACCTTGCAGCTGATGTGTTCTAAGCGCTCTCTGCTCCTTTCCCCCTGCCACAGCTCCCAGGTAAGGGGTCCTCCAGCTCCTGGTTTCCGCTCCCCTGGGTCTCTGGGAGGTTGCCTCTGCCAGCTCAGGGAGCAGAACCATCTCAGAGGGCTGCCAGGGAGGGAGAAGTGGGATTCCTCCTTTCCTTGGCAGCAAGCTGTTAGATCAGCTCAAGCCATAAAGAATATCAGACATCCTCTCTAAGGAAGGTCTTTATCCAACAACTGCATCGCCCCAGGAAAACTGCTCTCAATTCTTAATTAACTGCCCAAGATACAACACAGAAACTCACTTCTGTATCAAATAAAGTCCCTGCAAAATGAACTTCCCAGCTTACCACATCCTATCCTGGATGAAAAAAACTGTGTGCCCACAGGGTTTCTGTGCACAGCCCTGGTGCAGCAAGAGGAACACACAGCAGATACTGATGACAAGCAGGCAAACCTGCTCACCAGGGGTTTGTTTCCCACAAGACAGCCCCTCCCTCCCCAGGGAAGGCACAGCTACAGAAGACTTTCAAAACCCAGACCTCTGGAGGAAAGCCTGTGACTGTGAGGGATACTGCAGGCTCTGCCTCTTTCTCCTGGTTGCACGAGAAGGACACATCATCCCTTCTTCTTCTATACACCGCAGGTAACAAACACCCTTTTTTCTCGTGTTTGGTTACCTGGTTACCAGTCAAAGCTCAGAGCAGGAGTCACTGGATTGCTGTAGCAAGCAGCAACCTGTAGTCCTGCAGGATCCCTCCCTCTCCAGTCAGTGTAAGGAGATAAGCAGAGTGGAGTCGTACTCTTTACCTTCCCACAGGTGCAGGTTAGATGGCTCTGTACCTGCTGAACCCTACGTGCTTCTGCACATTGCTGCCGTGACCCTTTAGTGCTTCTGGAACATGCCCAGTAGTCCCTTAACACAGTGCTGGAACATACTTTCCCCTTTGTCCTTGATGGGTTGTAAATAAGCTTTAACAAAGATGAATAGAAGAGGTTGGATGTTCAGCCCCATTGCAGGGTCTAGGCTGAGGGTGCCTTTGATTTTGGTACAAACGTTTCTCATGCTTTGTCTCTTTGAGAAGCCCCCAGTTGCACTGTGGAGGGATGAACAAGCCCTCACCAGTCTCATGCAGTTTCACTTTGGTGGACTGAGCATGTTTTCTTTGTGTAACTTAGAAAAACAATGTTCTCCTATAAAACCAATAACAAAATACGCTTCCTTGGAGTAGGGAAACTCCTTCCTAAACCAAATGCTGCACACACTGGCAGGGAAAACTAGGGGATTTCTAATGCAGTTGTTAAAGCTTTCTCCACTCCCTGCACCAGCAAAGCACCAGTAGCTCAAATCTTAACACATGATGAGCTCAGTGCTGAACAGAAAGCATGTCAAGACAAGCAACTTCATTGGTCAGAGCCCTGTTCAGCACTCCCCTGTGAGCCCGTTCAAGGGACCCATGTGCATCCCAACAGCCATCAGTATTGGCAGGTGGGAGTGAAGTTGGTTCCCATGACTATCCTCCAACAGCTCCTTCTTTCAGAGAGAACAGAGCTGCAAAACGCATGGCATAAGTCCAGGTAGAATAGGACTGGATTTGACATGTAGAGCATGCACTGAGACATCACCTTTTTAATGACACAGAGACTCTATTTTAAAATAAATAAATAAATAAATAGTTCTTTGAGAGTTCATTAAGAATTAAGCTTCATTAAGAGTCCAGGAGAAAAAAGTATGGCAATGCGGAAAACTGCCAGTTAATCCCTGCACAATTTTCAGATGGATGCACCCTCTGTAACTCACCCGTATCAGCCATGCTGTAACGTGATGCACGTGCTTGTATCTCTGCATGTGAACACACGTAGCATAAGGTGCATACAGTGGAAGGCAAAGGTTGGAATAAATGTTCTTTCTTGTGTTTGAGAGTGCTCGTATCATTCTGCTAACGGAGGAAGTACACTTGCTGGAGTTTGGGCGTGCAGTTCTATCAGGATTTGTAAATAATTTCTGTGCATTTTGTTAACAATTTAAAACTAAGTACTGTATCTAACTCCTTATACTTGAAGTCACGAGGCTTTATAAGGCTAACTCAAACACAATGTAAGCATAATGCAAGCTGTACAACAAAAGAATGAGGACTTCTCAACAAAAGAATGAGGACTCCTGTTCCCTCAGACTGGGCTGCAAATGGGACTTATGCAAGCATGCATTTGTTTCACCTGATGGAAAGCTTTTAAGCATATTCAAATGGCTTTGGTCAAGGTATGAGGAGGGGAAAAAAGGGTTTTTATCTTTGTTGTCATGCTTTGTAAGAAAACAAAGTTATCAACAAGAAAAAACAGAGGCTATTTTGCCATGTCAGGTATCAATATCTTTAAGGAGTAGGTCCGCACTTCTGTTAGCCTGGCTGTAAATGTTTTTTCTCCCCCTTGCTCCAAGGTGACAGCTAGTTTGGAAGAGCTGGGCTAATGTCTTCCATGCAGATAAATGCTGAAGGTGGCATTTCACAGCTGTTCTCTCCTGAGAGCTGAGGTCGGAAAGGGCTGATTTATTTCCACCTGTGAAATTCCTGGGTTTGCTACTTGAGGTTGCTTTTTCTCTCTGCTCCTGAAGTACTTATGCCAGTTGTGGGTGAGATAACAATGAAACCACACGTACCTGTGGGTTTTTTACCTAGAAACATACAAAAATCCTTTCAAATACCCAAAAGAATAGCTTGCTAGGCTGAATTCAGTCTGAGTCTCTTAGAGAGGTACTGCCTTGAAGGACAGGATCGTACCAGTGTGTGTGAGGTGGGATTGAATGCTGCTGCCACTTTCTGAGATATGAGTGTTTATAGTGTGTTAATATTAAGAGAAAATGAAAACCTTGGGCCTTGAATCTTTTGGGATAGGTATGGTATAGCTAGACAGGGAAAGGTGGCATAATTTATGCAGGGAGAAGTGCAAGATCATATTCATTGCCCCGCATGGCCAACCTGCCAGAACTGCAGAGATGAGATGGAGTTCTACTAGCACAGCCTGGGACGAGGCACCCCAAGAGCTGTAGGGCACCAGGTGAGAGCAGCGGTGTACGGCTGCCCTGCTGCCAGGCCAGCTTCACCCCAGGCATCCTTTTCTGCAGGAATGGCACAAAATGCTCTGTTCTCCTTGCAAAGAGCAATGCTTTTCCTGTTGAGGGTAGGGTCTAATGAGTTTGTATCATATTTTATCATCTAGCCTCCCACCCAATCTAAGGTTCTCCCACAGAATGACAAATCTGTGAATGGATGGGGATGCTAGCCTGGTGTTTTTCCAAAGTAATTGCTCAAATTTGGCAACTGTTTGTTCCCTGGCCAGGATGACATTATTAAAATGTGTTGACCTTCATGAAAATCTTGCTGATGAACTGAAATGGGCAGAGAAGCAGGCAGAAATGCAGCATACACAGTGTTGCTGGCCAGTTTTGATGTCAGGCACATTTCCTTTACTGCTCCAAAGTCGTGCAAGGAAAGATTTAATGCTTTAGATATCCCTCCATCACCTGAATTTTTCTTGATATCATTGCACTGCTCTGGGTGGCATCTGGCATCTGTTTACCCGTGTGCTGAGAGCTTGCCTCAGCGAACTGCTGATGGAAGCATTCGGCATTTCTCTGCTCATCAGAGCCGGTTTATTTGTTTAATCAGCAACTCTGTGCTCTTGGTTGTCTGTACCCTGTTAGGCAGGACTCTGCCTCCCTGTCAGTATTAGATGAGGATTACATTGCAATTCAGCTTGATCTTCCTATTCAACGCGCAGCTTTGCTTACTTTTCCATTTGCGTTAGGCCAGATCGTCGCATTGTAACCGAGCCACATCAGCTCATGCCCGGTGAGGGGCCCTGCAAATGCACCCACTGATAGATTAATTTGCTCAGAGCACTAGCAATGATCAAAGCTATCACTCTCAGGTGGGTCTGCGAAGGGAAATAGGGGAAAGCCAGGATGATCTCACCATTGCGTGCGGGAGTAGGATGGGTGTGCCTCTCTCTGTGCCCCCCTGAACTCTTTGGGGTAAGCACTCATCTCTGGAGACTTATTTTTGTAACGGCAGAAAGTTGGATAAGAGGTGTGTGAGGATTCGCTGTCTGCCTCCTCTTGCCTGCTTTTATTTTTCAGAAACCATAGCAGGAGATGGTGATAAAGAGGAGTGTTAAGATAGGATGAAGAATGAGACCTGTTATTGTGAGGGTGCAGTTTTTAATGTGTCTTGTAGCAGGTGTATTAAAATACGTATATGTATATATGTAAAACCCACAAAACCCCCCAGTACCTGCTATTTTTTTCGTTGCAGAAAAGACAGGAAGTAAATTACTTTCAAGAGGAATTTAAAAGGAGAGTTTGTAAAGGTCCAGAGAGGGCATTTCAGACGGGACTGGTAATGCCCTGTAACCATAACAGATACACCCTTCTAGATGAAAATACTTGGTGCTTCATTATCAAGTCTCACATAGCTATCTGATGGCTGATCATTTGTGCTGATATTTTACTAATTCTTTTTGTGTCTAATTGAGGCTCGCTATTATTCTAGAGGAAGGCAAGGGGACATGGCATGACTAACAGACTGATCCACTGGGTTTTCTGTATTCATGAGGCTCCACTTCCATAAAGAGAAACTGGAAATCCTTTTCAACAGGGAATAATGTACAAGGCTCAGAGTGGATGAAGTTTGTGTGCTCTTTCTAATAAGCACTGCTTTTCCTTCTATAGACATTCGAGCTCCCTGAATTAGAGAGCTGCCTGAAGGGACAGGTATTATGAAAAGAGCTGCCAAAGCCTTTGTGTGTCAGTGGGAAGCCCCTGATTATCACAAGAGGATCTAAACGGAAAGGTGACATTCAAAAGACCATTAAGATAAAAGCCAGGATGAATTTCTTTCCAACCTCACTTAATAGAAACTTTTGTTTAAAATCACCTTTCCTGAGAGAAGAAAGGAAAGTCTGACCTATGTGATTTGATACACCCAGCTTATTCCTTAATTGGGTACAGTCAGATGCTTAAGGAAGCAATAGCTTAGCCAGGAGAGGTAATGAGATTAATGGCAGAGGTAATAAGAATGTCAATATATGTGACAAATATATTTCTAATCTTTCAGCCATGAAAGCCTAATGGAGAACATAGCATCAGCTACTTCCAAATGGTCTTCAGGACAACAGTCACAGACATGATACAGGTGAAATTGCCTCCACCAGCAAAGCCAGCTTTCCTTGACCATGGGTTTGTGGACCTTCAGAAAATTGAAATAGATTTGGTTTTTTTATGGCTAATTTTTGAGTTTCTGTTTGCTTGTACTCTGGACTCCTTGCAAGATCATTGCCTACAGTGTACTTTCCCATGCTCTTGGTAGCCTAGTTTTGAATGAAGCATCAGACTAGGCTGTGTCCTTTCTGCCTGAAAACTGCCCCGCAGTTTAACAGTTCTCCCTACATGGCCAGGGCTTGTAGGCAAGAAGTGTTGTGGGGTTTTTTTTTCCCATTTTTCCTCTTGTGACTTTCCTTTGTGACTTTTCCCAGAAAAAAATACACAGGAGTGTGTATGTGCGTGACTGGGTCTCCCTTCTGAGCATTAAGCAGATTGCAATGTCAGCCTGAAACTTGGAAGTGTGGACTGAGGAAAAAGTGGTCACAAGCACTGTTAATGGTGACGTTTGCCAAGCATAAGATATATTGGGCCTTAATTCCAGCTGGCCAGTCCTTCCCATGTACAGCCAGTGATGCTGTCAGCCTGGTTGGTCCCTGCGAGCTGCTGCTTATTGAAGTTTTCCTGCAGCTTTCAGATGACTCTGGCCTAGATCTCAAGACCCAGATTAGTGTCTAAACAATGCTCCTCTCTGCTGTGATAACAGATGTTGGCAGCAGCACAAATCTAACTCGCTATGTCTTTGCTCTCCCCTCATATAATACCTGTGTGCAGGTCTCGGTAGTAGCAGAAATAGGCAGTAAATGGATTGCTTAATTTACTAAAGTCAGATCTATAGGTATCCACTTGGCTGTACAGTGATGTGTTCTGCTGCACAGCTGGGCCTTATAGTTCCCTGCTATAGCTGGAGGAAATACATTCAACAAGTAGGTCGCTTTTCTTATGTAGGATCTGTGCCCATTTAAAGCTGCCTTTGTGAGTTATAGCAGGCTTTTTCCACAATTTCTTTCTTTCCTAAGGGTTGTCTCTCTCTCTCAATGCTGCATCAGAGGTCCTAGAGCCCCTCCACCAAACCTGCAGAGCCAGATCCACAGCATATCATATCATGCCTTCAGTTGGGTGCTGCAGCAAGCGGTTGCAGAGATCTGCCCTCAACACCTGCCTCCCACCCAACTTCTTGGCCCACCACCGTGTTAAGGCTGCCTGCAACTCAGCACCTGGCTCAGCAGCTCTGCAAGGGAGCTGTTTTAGCCCTTGGGAGTTTGAATGCTCTGAGTTTGAACACTCGTATCAAGTTCTCACCACAGTAGGCTGTGAGTTTGCTAACTGCATTTCATTGAAGTCCCTGTTTCTCTCTATGACTAATATTTAGTCACAGATGGGAGGGATTTGTCTTTAGAAGGATTTGAGCAAGAGAAGCGAGACAAAGCACACGTGGTGAAGGGTCCATCCATCATGTTATCAGGGTTACCGTGGAGAAGGTAGAGCATGTGATTTTGGGTCATGCAGGAAATCCGTGGTAGAACCAATCACAGCCCAGCCCTGACTCTCCTGTCGCCACGAGAGGCTTTTTTTCAACATTTTCTGTAAAAAATGCCTAATTTGTTCTGGGACCAGAAAATATTGGTGAGCCATCTGTTTTACAAGGCAAACTAGAGGAATGTCATCAATAGTCCAGAGATGTAAATTCTAGTTAGGGTGTGGTATCACCTGTTTATTATGAAGTAAACTAGTTATATCACTATACACGTGTATATATCCTATTGTTTTATTTTCCTTTCCTTTCTTCTTTTTTTTTTTTTTTGTTTTTTTTGGGGTTTTTTTTTTTGTTTTTTGTTGTTGTTGTTGTTGTTTTTCCTCATCATGCTGTTTATTTGTTTTGTGCTGGATCTTGCTTGATTTAGCGTAGAGTTGAAAAGTAGTCTCAGGCCTCATGATTTTTCCTATTCTTCATAGATCTGTCTGGAAAAATATCTTATAATTGCCAGAGTTAGTAGTAGGTACAGGCACAACTGTCATGTGAGCACTTTTAGTTTCCTACTCAGAAATGATCATGCTAACAGCTGGCTCCAAGGAGTTGAAGATGAAAATAGCTTGAGACCATTTTCCTGCTGAAGCACAACTGTTATCTTGCATTCACTCACTATTGCTTTGTCCAACTTAATTTTAACTGCACCAAGCAGTGAAGCTTCTGCCACTTCACTCACAGGAGATAGTTTTGCATATCTTGCCACCATGGAGTCCTTCCTGATACTCCACATTTTCCTTTCCTATCTTTACACTTGAATGCTATTTCTATCCTGGTCCATGCTGCTAATAGGCTACTTGCTCTTCATAGTATTTAAATCCTCTCAGGTCTTTTCTGTCATCACTTGACTGTGCTACAAGCATTAACTCTTTGAACTTTGGTTTTCTTTCTGTTTGCAGGTGATTCGAATGTTGCCATCAACTTAGGAGACAACACTTTAAATCTTCAAACCTGCCTTGTAGGCAGAGTGGTGGAAATTGTTTTTTGATTCACTGTCTGATTAAAAAATAATTGAAAAAAAAAAAGAGAGAGGGAGAGAGAGAGAAAGAGTATCAGCATGAGTAGAAAAATTTGCTTCCTTTTGAGGACTAATATATTTTATATTATTTATATTTTATATCCCTTTTGCCACTGGCTGTCGCTGTGTTGAGGAGCAGAGTATTTTGTGATCTGCTCTCCTCTACCAACAAAATGCCTCCCTTTCTGCAATCCTCTAGGTCTTTCTAGCACTTCCCAACTAAGATATCTGGATGCCTGACATACTGTGAACTTGCTGTACCTACAAAGATACCAGCTTCAAGAAAATCTGTAAACACGGACAACGGCCCGTGGGTTAGGTTACAAGGGTCAGGGATCAAGCGCAAGGGTGTCGCTTGGGAAGAGCAAGGCAAACGCATCTCTCTCTCCTGACAAGGTGTGCAGCTGCCACTTCAACACACATACCCCACAGACAGAGGGTCAGCAAACCCAGGGCTAGGGCCTCTCATGTGTTTCGGTAATGTAGCTGTTTATAGCCTAAGCCATGTGCTATTCCTCTTTATTTTGGTATTTCTTTCATGGTTCTTTACACCTGGAGAGTTTTTGGAATCTGTCTACTCCCTGAGTAACAGAGCTATCCTCAGCAATGCTGAATAATTCATGTTTTGTATATATTTACAGACAGTCCAAAGCTTTCTCCTAATGTCCCAAGTGCTTAAAGAAAAGGATGCGTGACCTCTCTGGCATAAGATAAATATCTTAGTAAACCATCCATGTAAAGCTGTAGCCTAGTCTTTATCCCCCAAGGCAGGTCCTCTGGATGCTTCTCATTTGCCTGACTTAAGTTGCTGTGAGCTACACAGCAATCACCAGGGCTGGGGAGAAATTAGATATTCCTGCAGGACTCTGGCAAGGGGAGGATCAGGGCTTGGAGCTTGCAATCACAATCGATTGCATAAAATGAGCAGAAGACAGGAGTCTCTAACAAGCTCGTGACCCATCAGAAGGCAGCGTGAAGTTTGCGGACAGAGATCAAATCTCTTTTAATGAGTGAACCATGACAGGGGCTGGATGTGAACTAAACCCTTTAGGACTTTGGTCTTTAGACTACCCAGCAACAGAAGCTTGCCTTGAAAGGCAGTTTCCTCAGAATATGGGATAAGCAGTCTAACAAATGTGCATATGCCTCAGCAAAATGAATTTGAAATTAATCTATCGGCTAGACTTGCAAGCTCAGTAGATTCAAGGGGGGTGTGATAAGGTGGAATATATTTGAGTCTCAGTAAAACATTCAAAAAGAGTTCCTCAGAGATCATGCAAATTACCTTGGCTCTGACAAAGACTTAACCACTCTACAAACTGCCCAAAGTGCTGTTAATAAAGGAGAGCCCACAGCAGGGTCTCAGTGGAGAGCACAAGACAATTGTAGGGTGGTACTGAGATGCACGAGGTTCGGTAGTCTGCAATCTATGTTCAGAAATGTCCTTGTGCAGGAGCCAGATGAAGGAATAGACTTACCTGGCTGCTGTTCCTGGAGAGTACTGAGCTGTGAGCTCAGAGAAAGGAAACGTGTCTAGAAATAACATGGTGAAATTTGTGGAAAATGCAACAGGATCCCAAAATACAGCTACTGATTAGGGAAAGCCTGGGAGCAGGCATCCTGAAAGAGATTTAAGTTTGGTAACAAACAGTGAAGGATACGTGTTGCTGCAATGCAACAGGCTCGACGGGGTACTATTCTTTCCTGTTTTCCACGGTATCTGAGCACTGCAGAGATTATATAAAGAGACACTTTCTAGAGAAACTCTTCTCCCTACTAGGATATTGTTAGGAATTTTATTTACCAGCTTCTGTATTTTACAGTGAAGGGGTGGGCTAAGCTGAGAAGGCAGGGGCTTGTGTTCAGGCTTGGCTACAGAAAGATCATCCCATTCCTGTGAAAGAAGAATGAAGGCTGTACTGATAGTAGCACTCCTCTGTCCTGAACTCATGAAAGCTTCACCCTGGTGCAGAAAGGACCACTGCCCCTGGTAAAGTGCTTCTGATGCGAGCGCTTGTCTCTGAAGCATGGTCCTGCTCAGGAGTGGGAGCTTGAATCTAATCTGGTGCTGAAGAACCAGCCAGAGGACTGCCCAAAGCACCACCACGGTACCTTCGCAGCAGCATGTGTGGGAGAACACGTGGGCTGCTGAATCTTCAGGCAGATGACATGATATTTTATTTCACTCTATTTCTAGAAATACTGAACCTTCGTTCCTAAGTGGTGTACGGTGCATTAGTGACAGTGGGAGGTGGCAAATGTGTGATTCAGTGCTGCCTAGGTCTTTACCCTTCACTGCAGGCCCATCATACATGGAGGAAAGAGCTTTTAACTGTGGGTGGAAATAGCTGTTTGGCTGTGAGGGTGGTCCAGAAGGATGCTCCTAGGGGAGAAGCGTGTGCCTTTGCACATGCTCTGTCTCTGTCCTGTGCATCTGCCCCTTTTGCTAACGCACTGCACTCTTTCACCTAGTTTAGGTATGTTTTAGTTCTCTTTCCTATGTAAAGAAGTTTCATGTGATCTTGTGGGCTACTCATTTTGTCACCCTCATGTTTAAGCCTTTTAGCCAACTTCATCCAATTTTGCCTAAGGAGGCCTCAAAAATAGCAAGGGTCCTGTAAGTTTCATCAAAACAAGTTGCGTGGGGGAAGAAGGCATGATTCCCAGGTTTGTCTCTGAGAGTCACCAGTGCTGTAGCACAATGCCAGCCTGCATGTTGCCGCCCAAGTGCACTTCCAGGGGAGAGCTGGAAGGCAAAAAGAAGATGTATTTTATCGGGCTAGGAGGAGATAAGAACAAATTGTACTATGGTTCTATTCAAAAGCCAGTCATCCCCAAGGCACAAACCCCAAGAGAGCATGCCTGGTCATTTCTGTTCCTCACTGGGCTCCTCCATCCTGCTCTGGAGTTGGCCTAGCCCCCGGCAGCTGGACGATGCTGGCTGCATAGGGTCAGGGACTGAGGTCAGCAACAGCTGAACAAACCTTGTGTCTCTGCACAAAGAGATCCTAATGGGAGAAGGAGGAGGAGGCAGCGTGCAGGATGTCCCCAGATAGTACGCTGATGTCCATGAATCATAAGTTGCTCTGCAATCACCAGGCTGAGCCCTGTCCTTTTCCCCCAGTATAATCCTATTAAAGATCACAGGGCTGCAGCTCGTTATGCGAGAAGAATTTGACCTCTGCTTCCCCCCAAGCTGCCGTAATGAGGGCGAGTCTGCAGCGGGGGCTGTTGCCGCGCTGCGAGGAAGGCAAATGAGGCAGATGTTTGGGGAAGACATTGTGTTTTCTTAGTTTTTAACTGCTAATAAGGCAGTGGAGGAGAACAGCACATTGACTGATTCAGTGTGTCTTGGGGCTGGAAACACCCTCCATTTGCAGCTGCAGGAGCTGCTCAGCTTTGTTAGCCGTCCACCTTGGAAAAAAAACAGGACATGGGCTAGAGAAGTGCAGATTCTGCATGTTTCCTTTCACGTAAAATTACAGTGGTGGGCTTATTTCGTGCTGCCTTAGTCTAGCTACAGAGTAAGTGCATTAGAGTCTCACCTGGAAAAGCTTGAAGTGGAGCTAAAGCATGAACATTAAGTAGCACAGCAATAAAATTACAGTCTTGTGTGTGCTGGCCCATGGCTGGCACAGGCTTCTCTCGGAAGCAGCACAGTTTTCAAGCAGAGACCCAGGCAGAGTTTGTATCAGGGACAACTGTGCAAATCACGGCGCATCAGTCCATGAAAATTAGAGGTCAATTAATAGCGAGGGTCATTTTATCCCCGAAGGTCCTCCAGCTTCCTGCCTCGCAGTAAGTCAGATGCCTGCAAGGGTGTCATGCTTCATGGACACTGCCATCTGCAAAAGAGAAAAATAACAGAAATCAGCCAAATGATTTGCAACCACAATAATCTAGAGATGATAAACGATGAAGAACAGCGGAGTCGTCAGCTCTATCCAAACCAAGCATTAACTGTTCCTGTGAGCGCCAATAAAGGAAAAAAGGTAATATTTTATGCTGCCCCGGGACGTTCTGCTCGTACTTTATAAACATTGAATTTCACCTGATTTCTCTGTGTGAGGCAGCTTGTGCTATTGCTAATGCGCTACAGTCTCTGCCTGAGAGCCTGGCATGCAGCATCAAAGTTCTTTAGCTAAGTCTGTGCAGCAAAACTCCAAATGAAGGGCCCCCAGCACAGGGGCTGCACCCTGTCCCTGCAACAGCCCCCAGTCCCCTCCCAGCTGCTCAGGAAAGCCACCAGCACACGATGTTCTCGGGGAATCTTGACCAGGTATGAAGCACTTTCAAATGTACTTCAACCTTCTGGAGCAGCACAATTCACTGCTACTGGGGAAACGAAGCTGTGCTCATAGAAAGCCGTGGCTGCAGTTAGTCCTGGTAACTTTTGGTTTAGGTGCCTTACAAAAAAAGTCATTAAAAATATCCTGCTTTCACACCTTTTTGTATAGCTCCCACACCTCTCAAGAAGTGCTGGCATTTCAGATGGATTAAGAAGCCCCCACCAGCCTGGCTGTGCAGGGGCCATCAAGCATGGCAGGGAATGTGCACATGCAAAGGGCACTTGGGATTTACTGTTTTTCTGAAGCCCTCGTTCTTGGTTCTGTTCCAATGCTTAAATTAATATATTCTTTTCAGAACTGCCCAGGAAACAGAAATCATGGGAAATTCATACTGCAGACGTAGCTACATTTTTCTCTCCCTTTTGGTGAAACATGCTTCACAGACCTGGGGTAGTTGCTGCTTTGAAGTGGCATGATCTCTGCTGCTACAGTGGAGAGGCTGGAGTGCAGATTTTCAGCTGTAAAGAGCGGTGGAGATGACAAGGACCATGCCAGTTCTAGTCAGCGGTTGCCAAGGGCTTCCCGAGTCCATATCTCCCAGGAAACACTTTATCAGGAGGTGTTCCCAGCTATTGCAGCTTTCAGGGAAGGGCTGGGGAAGCATGGCAAATATTGGCGGGTTCCTGAGGAGCAAGGAAACTTGCAGGAAAATCCATGCATGGTATTGATGCAACACAGCTTGCCAAGCAACTCTGGAAACCTTCCTTCATGTTGTTTGAAAGGTCATGGAAAATAAGTTGTTTCTGAAAGATATTAGCAACTTAATATTTTTTTGGAAAATATTTTCTTGCAAAAGTTATTACTGTTTCTCCTCACGTCTGTAGGGCCTTTATTTGTTGGTCAATGCCTCTTGGCCAGTGTTATTTTCAAGTGGAGATAAATAAAGAACACAAGTGTCATCCTCACATGAGCTAAGGTTGAAACCCTGGGCCACAGTGAGTGCCGATAAATTCCTGGTCAGGACAGACCCCTGCACATGACAGCATTTGCAGACAGGGCAGATCCAGGCTCTCAAGCCAGACATCAACACAGAGGTGAGAGTTATCCTTCTGCTTTGCTACCCAACTTGCTGTCTTACTGAATAACTTGGCTGCAGCTAAACTTGGCTCTGCTCTCCAGACTTCTTTTAATAAACTTAAGCCTCCGTCAGAGTGCTCCAAAAAGTTTGATACGACATCACTGCTGAATAAACAGAAACCAATATTGAGTGGATTTGCTGGAGAATGCATTCAAGACCTCAGCTGTAATGCCAAAGTTCAGAGTGATTCAAAATACCATAGATCCCTTGTGATTTATAGCCATCTAATCAGTGCTTTAAAGCAGTTATGGGCTGGCAGAGAAAGCAAGGGTGACCTACCACAAGTAATACTTGCCCATGAGAAAAGAAAGAAACCAAAATGAGTTAGCACCACTCTGGAAGCAATCTGAAGCCCTAATGTGTCCCTAGATACCCATCTCAGAAGGGATGGCCCATAGCCCCAGACACATGAGCCTGGTGGGGATATTTGTATTCATTTCAATGGGGTCGGCTCCAAAGCAAGTGCTCTCCTGTGTAGCCCTTCCTTTGGCACGGACCAAAGGTGGCACTGAACCTCAGCCAGAACTGAGAAGAGTCATCTGTAATTAACCATACGTTTGCTCCTCCTCTTCACTCCTCCACCACTACCACGTGTGAGAAAACTCTCGCCGAACTCCACTGCTCCTCAAACTCCAGATGATGTAGGCAATGCGCATTTGGGTGGTTGCACTGACCACTTGCACCTAGACAATCTGGGTCACACCGAGGGGGAGGCAAAGCTGGAAGGGGCTGCGCTCAGCAGGGGAGGTTTGGAAGAGGCAAGTGTCCAGGGAAAAAATCTGAGCCACCACAGGGGCCAGCTGGAGGTACTTACACAAGCAGGCCAAGGCTAGTTGTTTAAATGTTTCTGGGCTGTCCACAGGCCCAAGGGAAAAGTTAATTGTCATCTGAAAGAGGAAGCTGCATTTTGTGGTCGAAACAGTATTTCCCAACCTTGTGGTTACCAGAGTAGTCCCAAAGGGGCCACAGACCAGAGGAAAGTGCATAGCAAGTGCAAGCGGGTAGGGGAAGCTGTGTCTGATGAGCATATGCTTCTGCTGCTTGGGTGATAAAAGGATCTTTCTTCTCCCTCTGTCTCTAACATACATCGATAGGGGTTTATCACAGCAGGCTGCTGCTATGCTGCTCCCTGGAACAACATTGTAGATGACTGTCTTTTAAGCTTCCTTCTGATAGGAAGTGTAGGAGAAGGTGCCTGTCAGGGTTTAGGGTCAGGGTAGCCCACTAGACCTATAACAGACTCTCTCTGTTAACCCCCCTCCCTCCCCAGAGGGGAAGAGAAAGGGAAGAAGGGAGAGAGACTTAGAGATTAGAAAAGGAAACTGGAACAGCTTGAGTGAAAATGAAAATAATAATGATAAAAATGAAACATATACAAATATATACAAGAACAGTATCGAACCCAACTACCCCCTCTCCCCAGTGGCAATTACATCACTGTCACCACTGGTGCTGTGGAGCAGGCACTGGGAAAGTCCCAGACTGGGCCCAGCAGCAGATGGGAGCTGTGTTCAGGAGCTGGATTCTGGTACCTGATTCAGGAACACATGGATCAGGATTGAAGGCAGAACTGACAGAGTCCTCCTCAGATGCTGACCAAGGAGGAAACCAGAAGAGGACCCGAACTGAGCTTAGCAGGGCGCAGCAAAGCAAGCAAAAGCCAGGCGAGACCCTTGTGATGCCTCAGGTTTATACCAGATATGACATCTATGGGATAGAATCTCTCACTAGTCAGTTTGGGGTCACCCGTCGTGGCTGCTCCTCCCTCTAAGGTGTGGCCTTTTACTTTCTGCAACCCCAACGTGGTACACAAGACCCAGCAGTGGCCTTGATATGCACACCAGTCCTTGGTGCTAGCTCTAAACATGAGGTGTTATCACTGCTAGAAGCAGACACTGTCTGTGGAAACAGGCTGTTGACTTCAGACAGTGCAGATAGTTAGAAGAACTGGTCTGGAAAGTAAAACCACTGAACAGAATTAGTTCTGATCTCACTCAAACCAGCACAGTGCCCCTAGAGGAAACATCAGAGATGAAGAAGTAAAAAGCAACAAGCCACAGTGGAAGACCAAAAGATAAAGGAAAAAGATGCTGGAAGGTCAAAACAAAACAAGATGAGAGTTTAACAAGAAACCAAACAGCTGAGGGAGGAGACACCAATGAGTACAGGGCATGGGCAAAGAATCCAGTGATGAGGTGCTCCAACAAGGGTAAAAAATGGGATTGTACTTTAGGACTGGGAGGTGTCTGGGACATATAGTTCCCATCTTAGGTTTAGACCCTAGGGTTATCGTGTGTTGGAGCAGTTCAGAGAGAGGAGCTCTAACACGATCAGCACCAGCTGGCCATATGGATGCTGGCTGGGAAGCCCTCTGAGTGAGCTGTAAAGGCAGCAAAGAGGCAGGTCAGCATCTGATACCCAGTCCTGCCATGGCTGCCACATGTGCCAGGACTGCTGGTGGCTCCAACAACAGCTAGAGCCTTACTTAGCTCAGGCTCCAACCAGGTGCCCTCATCGTGTTGCCTCTGGCTGCACCAGTATCTGGTTCCAGCCCCAGAGCACCTGAACGCTGTACGACTTCTTGCTCCAGTGAAGCAGAGAAGAGTTAACTTCCCATCAGTTCTCCTCCAGAAGAGAGAAGATGGAAACGTTTCATACTGTGCTATTTGTAAATCGTTCAAGAAACATTATTACTAACAGCAGAACAGCATAACTGACATTTCCCAGAATCAGCTGATGAAAGTGCACAACACAGCTCCTCTTGGGCAGTCCAGGAAAGGTGGAACAACTTAAAATAGCTTGCAAACAGAAAAATCAGGAAGCCATTACAGCTCTGTAGGGAACACCCCAAAGTCCATTTTAGCAGTTAGCTGTTGTATTTAAGGCAATAGACAGCTATTAGGCAACGAGACCACTGGAAGGTTTGTTTCTCCATTGAATCCTAAAATTAGGTCCAGCTCATTGGCAGTCAAAGGTGTCACACTGACAAGGTCAGAGACCGGAAACATCTATCCAGATGTTACATAAACCTCTGTAATGGGGGTCTTCTCTGAAGTGAGTGGTCCCCAGCTGTTTAGTCTGTGCAATGGACACTTGGGAGTGCCCTGTGATCTTAACACCTCTCCCCTATGACTGGGGCTGAGACCCACCAGCTGGCTTCACATGATCTGCCCAAGAACTCCTATGTTCCTTATGGAGGCAGCGTGTGTCACCAATTAAAGTACTTAAACCTCACTCAGAAACAGGCACAAGTACAACAGCTCATAACAGCTGCATATGAAAGGGTCTGAAATGTCCAAATAGTTACTGCTATGCTCAGACAGCAGAATGTTGTCTTTTTGTGGGGGTTTTTTTATTATTTCTGAGGGCTGTTAAAGATAAATTTTGCAGTGGTTATTCCAGCCTAATTTTCATGTAGAATAAATTCAGATATGAATGAACTTGGCCTCTTCTGTGGCCTGCATGCGGCAAGGGGTCAGGCAGGGAGATTACCCTGGCCTCTTCTGAGTTTATAACATTAGAAGGAATGCAGAACCTTGTCAAAACACAGTGGCCAGCAATAGAGCTGGTGCTGTCAGGAGGTGCACTGCAGTGAGAAACAGGTGTCCTGAAGAGCCTTCCTCTTGGAGTAGATAGTAAAATTTCTACCCAGCTCATAAATATGACTTTCCCACTTCCTCTCTGTTTTCATTACAGGCCAAAAGAAGTAGGCCCTATCTTCCTCAGTTTCGAGGAAGCATTTTGAAGGGCATTTTCTGTGCTGCAGCTGAACAGCTCTCTCATTGTGAGGAGTGATCAAAATCTGAGGTGAGTGTCTCCTGCCAGCTGAGGAACACCATCCTTTGGCAGTCAAAGATGCCCCAAAGTGCTTTGGGTGCTATGATCAAACCTGGCACGCAGAGGACCGCCTGGAGCCGCATTGTGCACGTGATGTCCCAAGACCAAGCTGAGCTCCTGTCACCAGCCTCCAGTGCTGTTGTGATGGGGAGGACACTGGAGACAGCATCTCCCAGACTTTGAAGTGTTTGCAGGAGAGAGAAAATTAACAAGTCTGCAAGTAGTAGAAGCAAATCTAATGCATGACTTGCTGTGCCTTCCTCACCTAGAAGCCATCAGCTGCAAATATTAGTGGTGGTACCTAGCAGGAAGCAGGAGAAATGCACAGATGTGGGGAAATACTTTTAGTCATAAAGAAGAAGAAACATTAGCAAGTAGCAGTGGTAGCGTAGACATGCCCTTGGACAAAATACAGCCACTAGGAACTGCTTGGGCACCTGACACGGGTTAAACACCGAACAGCTATGATGCACAAAGACACAGGCATGTTTTGATTCAATCTCTTCTCTGCAGGGCACCTTTTAGATTTAAGGAGCCTACCTACTGCAGGGCAAGTACTGCAGGTTAGTTAGAGGTGGTTATTAAATGATCACTGGCACACTTTGTTCTCCAATTGAAACTTTGTGTTCATCTCATGAAAGGTATCCAGAAACCCAGCGGTGACATTTTCAGTCCAGCTGTGACAGTACTGAATCTGTAGAAAAAAAAAGTACTCTTGCAAGAGCGTTTAAGATTTTATGCTTTCCTTTCAGGGGCTTTGTCTCTGTACAAACCCCAAGCTTTCTTCCATGGTGAGATTCTCTAAAGTGCCAGACAGATTGGTACAAAATGATTGGGTCTGTTTTCCAGTGTACTTCTGTCCTCCCACACGGATTTTGCCAGTGCAGGCCACCGGAGTCTCCCTGGGATGGTCATGCACCTTCACTGGGGTGGTGGGGCCATGCTGCTTGCAGTCCACCAAAGGCAGGGTGTTGAGAGCTGAACAATACCCTATATGAGGAACAGACGAGCTGGGCTCTGGCCTGAACAAACTCATAGTCCTCTTCTGTCTAACATCTACCAAAAGAGGTCTAAGCTGCTTGTGGACTCTTCATCAATGAGCAGATTGATGGGGTGGGAGAAGACTGCTTGTCTCCAGGCCATATAGATGCAGAAGCTGTTGCAAAATGGGGTTAAGAAATTTGTGTGGGGCTGCAAAGCAAGTGGGCAGCAGAGCCAGGATCTCACCCTCCCACTTCTCTGGCCCAGTCACTAGAGTAATCTTTCCTTCTGTCAAAGTAGCTGGAAAGGAGTGAGTGGTGGAAACGCTGTGTGCAGGGAAGAAAAAAAGAACATATCCAGTTTTATTCTACATTTTGTGTGTGCAAAGGGGGAAGAGGTGGTGCAGTTTGCTTAGAGGGTGGTTTGCACAACTGGCAATATTTAATTAAGTGAATTATTTTCCTAGTAGTACTTTAAAAGGTTATATCCCCAATTAACAGTGCATTAGACCTAGCCTGAGCCCCATTTTGATATGCTCAGTGGACCGTGAGGAATTTACTGTCAGCTTAAGAGAGACAAAAAAGGTAGAAGTCAAATTGGTGGCAAAATGCAGTTTCTGGCTCCTTGTCAAAGCACCCGCAATGCCTCATTACCTTGGTCTAAAGCCAACAGACTAGCTTAACAGGGCTGTTTATTACTCCCTCCCCTTCCATCTATACCGAAAAGGAGGTTTCAGCTACGCTTTTATTTTTGGGGTTGGGTTTTTTTTTTGATATATACCCTTTCTTCAAGCGCCTTGCTCAAGCACGGCGTTTGCATACAGCTGATAAATGCCACCTGCTGACGATGTCTCTCAGGCCATTTCAAACAATATCCCGTCTCCATGCCAGCTGTTTCTGCTGGGAACATGATTGTGCCCTGCTGCCAGACTTGGAGCCAAATGATCCTGGGGGGGCGGGGAGAGGGTGTTAATGAGATAATAAAAGTGTACGCTCGCTATTTGCTACTGCAGTGTAAATGTGGCTTTTTCTTGATTATAAAGCTTGTTTAGCCATTGGAACAAGGCTCCGTCAAAAAGAAATCTTGATTCCTTTCTTTATGGCAGGCCTCACAGCATTGCACCACATGAATTGTCAGCCTTTTCTTCCTCTCTTTACCAGAAAGCATCTGTCCTGTTTTCCTTCAGGTCCCCTGTAGCACAGACACCCAGCGTGATGTTCAATTCCTTTACACCAATCAACCTGCCATAAGGACACCCCCAGGAGATGGATATAAATGGGAGACATAAGTGTCCCTGCTACAGCAGTGTCCCTTACTGCTTTGGGGATGTGACCATCTGAGTATTTCCACAGAGAAACATAGCTTTAGAAAAGGAATTAACCGTAACTTCACCTAAAATTGTCTGCCCATCTTTGGAATAGAGACTGTTCAACGGGGAAGACAGAGTCTCCAAGCACAAGCATCATGGCTGGTGCTGGAGCAGCTCAGCGATGGGCCAGCTCCCATCCCCTTTGGCACTGCCAGCGCAGTTCCGTGTGCAGGAAAGGGACAGAAAATGGGAGCAGAGAAACAAGTGGTCTTTCTTTCCTGATCATCTCTCACTAAGAGCTTGACTCCCACCTCTGAACTGCTCACAATGGCCATTTTTCCCTAGGTTTATTTTCAGCCAAGTGCTTCCTCCTATAAGGGTGTTCCAGGTCCCCATGGCCAAAGCCTCTCTCTTCTTTTACTACAGTCTCTGCTGAAGAAGATACTGCTTATCCAGTGTCTACAGACACACTACTACATGGTGTATTGGTCAGCACAGCAGGCAGCAGCCTCAGCACACCAAGAGCTGAATCACTACAAAACAGACTCAGCAGTTCATTGAGGTCTTTCTTATCTGTATCTTTCTTCTTTCCATCTTGTACTCAGTGTGTCAGCTGTTTGGAGCAGGGCCCTTCCTTGTACGTGCCAACCACCTCGATCAGCAAAGGCTCCCATACCACACTAAAAGTTCATGACAACAGGAATAGTGATTTTAGGGCAGAGACATTTAAAATAGCCCGAACTGGGGGTGAATATGCACATGATTTTCTATTCAGCTCCCCTAAACTTTAGACAAACTTTGGTCTGAACAGTCCTACTATTCCTAGAGTCTCTCCTTTCCTGAATGGTCATATTTCTTCTTCGTGCAAGCAGAGCTCGCAGAGAAACAGGCTTTGAACTTCGTTAATTAGTCAGCATGCTTGGGGGGAACACAGATTAACACCTGGCTTCATCCCTGCTGACAAGCTGTCTTCAAAAACCTGTTTAGGAGGCAAGAGAAACCCTTCAGCTGAGAGGAAGTTTTAATGAGGTCTCTGTGTGCTAACCTGGAACAGAGCAGTGAGGACTTTGCTCAGCACCCGTGCTGCAGCTTGCACGTAAGTGGGGATGTGTGGGGAGGAATGGGGCAGGGGGTTCCAGTACCCTAGTCCAGTGTTGTCTGGCAAGTGAGCAGGACACAAAGGTTGCTTTTTTGTCCCCACCTACTTCTCTTTAGTTTTAACAGGGATTTGTTGCAGCTGTAAGCACCACTCCAGTTCTTCTGAAGCATTGTGAAAGAATGTGATGATGTAGCTTTATTATTTTTAGCCTATTTTCCTAAGTGAATTGTGCTTACCCAACTACGTCCTTGCAGCCCTACCCTCCCTGCCCCTCACACGCAAGTGCTCATAGCTTTTACATCCGTATGCTAATTTTAAACAAATTTGAGAGGGAGCAGAGGTCTCAGAGCTGTGAAGGGTAACTCACGACACTGGCATCTGGGTAGACAGGAGTCACACACATGCTGACGAGTCTGCTGCTGGCAGGTAGGCAGCAATCACTTGTCCCCAGTCCGTGCCGAAGGCAGTTCCCAGCCAGCTCACTGGCATGGCTGTCCTCTCCAGCCTGCCCTTGCTAGGACTTGCCCTTGCAGGCATGAGGGTGATGGGCATGCTAAAAAACGGGAAGGGTCAAGGATGGGACACAGGGGAAACGGCAGGGAAGGCTAAAGGCTGTAGGATGCAAATCTGTGGCGGATCAGACTTCAGCAGCGCTGGCACTGAGGAGCCTCCTGCTTTCTCTGAGACCGACTGGTGCCTTTGGCACAGGTCTAAAGCAGTTTGGCTACAGTAATTCCCAGGAGGACTAAACTCTGCTTGATTCGATTAAGGAAACGGTGGTGGAACATGCTCAGGCATGTTTGCTGACTGTGTTTCGAGCTTAGACAGGACAAAGGACAACCTGAGCCGCGGGAAAAACAAGGGGAAAATGAGTGTGGGGGTCATTCACTCTTCCTATGAAAAATGAGCCTGAAAATGTAAAAGAAAATCCAAAAGCTTAGAGTCCCAGGCCTCAGCCTTGCTTTTTTTTCTTTTTAAAGTTAGTCCTCTCTTAACATCCAATGACTACCAAAGCTTTAAAACACACACAAAGCCCTGGTGAGGTGAGACATGATTTGCACAGCAATTGCAACGGGAGTTGAGCGAGTGCACATGGGCTGCCCTGTCAGGTAGGACACCCCAAGCCTCCCACAGCAGAGATGCTGCCATATGCAAGGTACCTCCCAGGGCTGTCAACAGCCTCTCTCTGCTTTCTGAAGCTTCACATGCCACAGGGTGACTGGGTAGTGGGAATTTCTGGGTATAAATGTAGGGTGCATGGGTGCCTGTGTCACCGTTCATTGTGGCCTAGGCATTCGATATTTAACATCTGCCTGAAGAGTGATGGTCATTAGACATAAGATTTATTGTGTAAAAAGGATGAGGAGACAACTGAGTTCAAAGGGCTTATGATGAGTTCATGAGATAAATCATTAAGTATGCATACGCATGATATGCAACATTTATTTATTAACTGAATTAACCAGTAAATGTCATTATCTTCTCAAAAAAGGAACCAAATTAGGTGTGTATCCTGATGGGAAACCAGAATACAGCATAAATGAGTCTTTGGTAATGTGATCACCACCTATTACACTGGGTAGCTGATGGTGGAATTATTCCTTGTCCTTGCCCCCTGCTACCGGTGGGTATTGGCTGTCCAAACAGTCCAAGACAGCCCTTGCTCTTTCAGCGTGAGCTTCTCTTTTCAAAGCGATGCAGCCACTGCAGTTTCTCCTTTTATTTCTGCCTGAGCATTGTTCTTCGATGTTTTCCCCAGCAGAGTGGTCTCGCTGGAGAATTGGGCTCTCTGAGGGGGGTAATTCTTTGATGATGCTGGATACAAACTTATATTTAAAGGCAGAGTCACAGCCAACACTGTCTGCTTGGTGGCATTAAAGCCAGTCTGTGTATAAGCTTTTTTTTGTCTAAAAAAGACAATAATTCATACTTTTTTTTTTTAAGTTGTTATGGCTAATAGCCAATTTTTCAACAACTAGGACATTATTTTGCTCCATCAAGCATAAAGCTTAGAGGAAACTCAATTCCATTTGAAGCATAGTGTAAGAGAAAGAGACTCTTACCTTGAAACTAGAGTGCTCCTGACTGTCAGGAGACCTGAGCTGCTTGTGGGGTCAGCCTGCATGTGCCCTGGAGAAAAACACTGGGATCAAGCTCTTCTCTAAGTAACCTCTCATTTTAGAAGCCTCAGTATTTGCTTATCAATCCTGATGCCTTCGATTTCTATTGTCGAAGTTGCTGACAATTTTCAGCTTCTGTCATTCTTGGCTGCTTCCAGAAATACAGCATGTGTATAATCCTTTACTTTTTATTTTAATTTTTGGCTACAATAGCTTTGTATCATTGTGCTCCCATTAATATATTCCAGATGACTTTTATAATCATGAGAACCCGTAATCAAAGAGAAATGTAAAATTACTAAAATATCAGCTTAGCTATTATTTTTAAACTCAGGCAAGCACTCACATGAGAAATGTACTTGAAAACAGTCAATCTGACATTGTGATTTCACAGTAGGTCAGATCTGAACCTTATTAGAAATCCATAGAAGATGACACCTCCGTGACACAAAGCAGCCATTTCTCAGTAGCTAAGTGGAGTTCAAAGGCAGCCCTTTCTGCATTTGAAATGCCAAAATCTGATACAAAAATATTTAGACTAGTCACCAAAATAAAACAAATCCTATTTCCCCACCATGACTGCAATATATATCAACTCTTTATATTTAGCCCTTTTAGATGGCAAACTGCCTACCACTGGGCAATGTCATTCCACAGAAGACAAAATATAAGCCACTAAAATCAAAACAGGTCGTTAATGACTCAGGCAGCTAAAATCAAGGAATTAACTGAAAGCACAATAGCTTTTAAAGCCATCAAACCACTACAAAGATTGGGTTCTACCCATTGTAGAGGACAGTAAAGGATGACAATATATGTATGTGCCTCCTGCTGTTGTTCCTTCGCAAAAGGGGAAATTCCCAAAGCAGACTAGGAAAGGCTGGCCCCTGTAAATGGGACCTGCAGGGATCCCTTCAGACAGCAAGGGGAACAGTGAAAGGTGAGGTGAGCTGTGGAGGAGCAGGCTTTTGGCCAAAGCTTGATCCTGCTGTATCCCATCCATGCTGGCTGGACCTTAAGAAGCCACCTGTGCCAGCTGAGTCATTTCCAGGCACGAACAAAAGGCAAGCTGTGAGAGCTGGAACATTTCTGAGCTCTGTATCTAAAATCTCTGCCTTTTAATATGGAGGGAAATTATAATAGAAAAAGCATGTTCCTCTTGCCCTGATCAGTCTGCCCATTCCCGTGCTCTGTTGAGGCAGCACGCCCAGATCCAGAGACACTGCTTCATGTCAGTGAAACATCACCTCTGAGAGACCCTGTGGCAATTCTTTTGAACCAGAGTTCATTTTCCCCCTGGTGAGGAAAAGGGACATATTTCTTACTAATGGGGATAACTTCACTGGACTGATATGTACTCTGTGTTTGAATGAAAAATGAGAGAATCTCCCTATGGTCCTTCCCCTCCTGAGTCCCACATAACAAGTTTGTCTCCCTGTCCCCTCACAATTATAATCCCACCAGTAAAGGAGCTGTAGGCTCACTACCCAACTGCTTAATGAAGTATGTTAGCAGGACAGATGGATAGCTGGCAGTAGAGGCTGAAACAGGCTAAAATCCAAAGTGCTCTGAAATATGCCCTTGGGCTTTCTCTGAAGCCTATTTGATTTTATAAGAGGATTTTAATATTCAGAAGTTCATAGGAAGCTTGCCTGCTTCCAGAAGGTGTCATCGTCCACAGCATAGAAGCCTCAGCTGGTGCCTAGATTCAGGGTTTATGAGCTAACTCTGATAGTTCTTACCCTGCCACTAAGGTTTTGAAGTTGAGTCGCGCACAGAGCAGCACCATTAGCACAGTGGGCTGTACCTGCTGCGCTACCAATGGTCCTGGGAAGGACTGGCAGGAAACCCCACAGAGATCAACCACACATGGGATAGAATCTTCTCAAAATGACCCTGTGGTCCTCAGACCTCATAGTAATTTTTAAAAAAATTATTTCCCTTTTTCCTCAACTGTTTTGGCAGCCAAGGATGTTTCTTTGTCAGGAGGAGAGGAATGTCTGCACTGACAGGCAGCACAGGGCTATGTACAGACCAGCCAGCGGAGCAGAGCCCTCTCATCCTGCACACCCAACGCTGTCTTTGTTTAACATTTTCCCAGAGCACACGCTGATTTCTTTGTAAAACACAGGAATCATCCTTACCAATCTCTTTGCTCGCTGTATAGTGATGTTTCACATCACTGTCCAAAAACACACTGCTGTTGGACAATGCAGAAGGCCTTGTACAGAGATATGTGAGGCATCCTTCCACTGCCTACAAGAGCAAGATATACTCGCTCGGCAGAGGCAGCTTTCTGCAGCAGTCTGCTGCATTCTGCCAGGAAGGGGTCCAGCTTGATGCACCGGCAACCATTTCTGCTGTCCTGAGCTGGAACACAGAACTTGTGTAGGCTACAGACTACCTTTCCAGGAGATGGCTACAAACAGCTGTGAAAATAAAAAGTTAGGCAAGTGGCAAAGACAAGCGGGTAGTAAAGAGAGTGTTATTTAATTAGAGAGTAGGGTAGAGATAAGCACTACCCCATTTCCTGAGGTTGTCTGTACAACCAGGGAAGACTCCATCTTCTCCTTCTGATCTCACGTTCTATGGATGAGTCGTATTCTGAGGTGCGGTTCCACCTTTCAAATTTCCACCACTTAGGCAATCGACTCTGTAGCTGTGCTGGTGAGAAGGACCAGTGGCAAAGGGCTGTTTTGCATCTTATGTTGGAGCCTGCACTTCCACTCTGAGGTGCACGGGCTAGAAGAGGATTTGTGTTACAAAAGGCACCAGCATCTCGTACCAATGAAATGGAACTGACATTTGTCACTGTAGAGAAAGCAGAAAGCGCCATCAATTGAGGATACCCGTGCATGTTTGCTGGCAATACTGTGAATGGAAAACCAACATCACACATATGACGGTGCACCTTCCACCCGAAGGTTTCAAAAAGGTTTGCAAATCCTGCATTGCTGAATTAGCCTTCCCTAATTCTTCTGCAAGACAAACAAGTGTCAGCACCATTCTACAGGTCCCTTAAGTAAGCCACATGAATGCTCACCTGTAACTCATTGAAGCACAACCCATTTGGGGCTGATGATAGATCATCCCAATGCCATCACCTAGTTCCTTTGTCACAATTTGACCATATGGCTTCTCAAATGTCCTTTATCTATTACTTCAAAAGCATTTCTCTTTGCAATGTTAACTTGAGCTAGAGCACAGGTGTTGCCCTACTTTAGCTGCCATCTGCACACAAAACCCTTCTGTGGCTTGGATCAGTTGGCTTACATGGTCAAGGGGACATACTGCACTGCTTTGTAGAGTGGCTGCAGGCTACTGCCACAGACCACCCGTGGTCCTCCATGACCTTCCCAGAATTCCCTGCCAAGTTTCCAGAAAGGATACACAAGTTCTCCTACAGTGCTATGAAAAGTCCTTATTGTGCATTTCAGCCTACTACATGGCTGCAATTTGTGTTGGGTCTGGTATAGCACCAAGATGCGTGCAAGGCTGGTACGAACCATGCAGTGTTTCTGCTGTCACAGGTGCTGGGCTCACTCAAGGTCAGTGATATGACCATAAGTAACTCGTGTTGCCTCTGCTGGGAGGACTTTGCAAAAATACAGCAGCCAAGAACAGGAATATCTTCATGAAAGGTTTGTGTTACATAACTCGTTTAACCAAAGCAAACAAAAAATCAGGAGGAAATTAAGAAAAATATTTTTTTTAAAATCAGAGGATTCCTTGAAACAGTAGCTCTCTGTAAAGTATTTTATTTATTTAGCCCAAGTGTACAAAAGAATCTAAATAAAATGAGGAGCTTGGTCTTGGAGTTTTAAGGATTGTCAAGGGCACTTGCCTCTCTGCCAAGAGTTTCGATGAAGCACAGAAATGAAATACCCAAAAGAAAGAAAAAAAGAGAAACTGTGTTTTACTTAGGGAGGAGGGAGTCGGAGCAATTAATCTGCCAGAGGCAATCCTCTTCTTTACAATGAGTAAGTGTTTACTGTTCCTGAGTGGGGTACAGGTGACGTGTACTTCACAGCAGACAAAGATGAATTATCTGGAATAGATGGCAGACAATGGAGCTTATTAGGGAGGTGAGGGGTCTATTCATTTTATCTGCAAGTGATTCTCTGCTGGGCTGTGAATAAACCATCCGACAATTCAAAGTCATGCTACCTAGTCCAAAAACAGATTAGCTACTTTTACCCCTGACTAAGGCAGTATTGCGTAACATGGGACTCAGTGTTGTTGGGAAGATGAGGGCATGACTCAGGGCTTGGTTTTTTTCCCCATTTTTTGTTTTGATTTGTTTATGAAGTAGGTGGCCGTGTTCCAATCTGCTTGTAATGAACATGCTGGCAGCAAGCTAAAAATAATCTGGGGGGAGTATTTTACAATACAAGAAGTCACTATAACAACAAAAGATACAGATATGTCACAGTCAACCCTTGCTGAACATGCAGTTGTTTAGTATCTAGGAAGGCACAGGCAGCAATAATGGACTGAATGCAGCCCATGTTTTTGAAAGCACTGCATATTTGTAAGATAGAGGATGTACTGATGTTTCTTTCTGATTTGGATCCAAAAGTTTGTATTTTCCTCCGTTTCCATTAAACCTGCCACAGAAGGTCACTCGATAACAATGTATTTCATAACTGGCCCTTTTTAGTTCAAGATCTACCATTTCATTAAAGGTTTGATGTGACTTGCAACATCAAACTCGCATCAGGAACGAATTAAAATCATCTTGCTTATACTTAGAAAGAGAAAGTTTAGTCTTTAGAAATATTGAAAAAAAAATTATATTTTCAGAAGCTCTCGGATGGGTTGGATGCCAGACTTATACTGAAAGTCATTAAGGTTTAGGCTTCTAAAGCATGCTGTGTTTCCTAAAGGCTTTAAGGGCAAAATCTGTGTACCTACTGAGTATCTGGATAAGACTCTTTGTACCCTTTAAGATCTGGGCTCAACCTTGAGACCAAACTGTGGGAGGGAAGTCATAGAGGGATGAAGGAAGGCTCCTATCAGCTGCAAATAAGATGATGATAAGTAAGTTTTGGAGGAGATGGCTAAATCCGTGCTTATAATTACAGTTTCTCTTGTTGAGATAGGTATCAAGATGCACAATGTTTGATGGTTTTCCTTAGAGCTTAAGTTCTGCAGAGAGATGCTGCGGTGAGCCCTTCAGCTAAATTGCTTGTTTCTGAGTTTGTTGGAAGGTGGACAAGAGGGAAGGTGAAATACAATGGCTCAGACAGCAAAGAACACAATGCTTCTTGGTTTAAGACTCTGATAATTAAGCCATTAAAGAGTGCTGGGGTTAGCAATACCATGTCTACAAGGAGCTGATTACTTGTACAACTGGTAAAATACCATGACAACAACAGAGAATGACATTTTATAGACAAGTGACGATGACAAGCTCCTGCCCTGCAGCACACAGAAGGGCCAGCCTCTACCCTCCTAAGTCAGTGGGATGTCTCAAGTGAATAAGAGCAACTTAGAACCCGCATTTCTGTTGTGATGGTGATTAGAAAGGATGTAGTAAACTGTGTTAAATAGACAAACTGGAGATGTGACAGTCGGTGAGGATCCACTGCAGCTGTACAGTCTGCATGGTTAGATGCTGCTTTAACAACAGCGTGATGGGCTCAGGGGCTAGCTGATTCATTCTTTCCTGTTCTTCATTTTGCCCCTTCATAGAGATTCTGTGTTTGGTCTACAAGTCTCTCCAAGGGCAGCTGCTTTGGTTTTGGTTTTTTTTTTCCCTCACCAATATACCTGAAGGACTTCCACTTATTTCCCTTCCTGTGCAGCAAAAGCATCAGAAAACCTCTTACTTGTTTGCTGGAAGCATATTTTTGTGGTGAGAATGGCACGTCTTCCTCCAAGACCTTTCAAAAGAGCCCCACCTTGTATAATTGCAGGATTTCAGCCAAGGTCTGACTGCTGAAGGATCCCTTTTTACTCAGTAAGCTAATATCACTTAAATCTCTCCCTGACTATAAAAGCCTTGATTTTTAATTCATGTAATTTTCCCATTGAGAACAGAGACTAGTTGAGGCATCTGCTAAATTCTGTTAATGTAGTTATTTGTTGGAAAAGAATTCAAAACAAATTTCTGTGAGGTGGAAGCTTAAAAGCCTTAAGGGGACCAGCAATAAAACATCCAATTTAATTTGCAAGACACCTATCAAAATTCAGGTAGCCTTGTTTGTGGCAATTATTCATTTGTTATGAAATTGTCTTATTCCTGTTCCAGAAGGACAGAATTCAACATTACATTTGTCCTTTCTGGTGACAATTTCAGTGGAAAGGAAAGGCCCCTGACTAGGTGGTATGGACATCCTGTGGTATACAGTGTATATATGTATATATGTATGTGTGTGTGTGTATATATATACACACATATATATATGGGGTTTTTTTAGTTGGTTTTTTTTTCCAGGGAAACACAGTACCTGAGAAACACCACACTGTGTCAGATCACTGATCCACCTAGCCCACTGCCTGGTCTTTAGCAATGGCAGGAGATCCCATTCAAGGAGAGTGTGTGAATCTGACCACTCTCTCTGATTCCTTCCCCTTTAAACTTCCCCAGCAATCATGGCTGTTGTATTTGGGGTGCTAGAGGGTATATATAGCTTTTGGTATCCATGTGTGAACCTGTATCATCTTTTTGAACCTGCTGGCATTATCTGACTCCCCATCCTCCTCTGGCAAGTTCACTGCCTTCTGTGTAAAGATGGACTTTAAAAAATATGTTTTAAATGGATATCCTACTAAAGTCATGAATTGGTCTTATCCTCAACTTATAGAATGGTGGAGTTTTCATGGATATCTCTGTGTTCCTGTTTTACCTACTGTCTCCACAGTTTTATAAACCTTGATGATACTCAGCCTTGGTCTTCTCTCCAAACAGCCTTTTTAGACTCTTTTCATAAGGCAGGTTCTTCATCCTCTCACCTGTTTTAATTACCCTTCTCTAACCCTGCTACATCCTTCCTGAGATGTGGAGACATGAGCTGTGCTTGGCTGCTGTAGGGACACTAGGATATGATAGAGCAAAAACCAACACCTTCAGCCTTGATCTGTGTCCTCTTGCTGATGAAGCATCTTCTTGGTGTCTCTTGCTGATAGAAGCATCTTCTTGGTGTGCAGCAGGACTAATAGGACAAAATTGCAGCCATCGCCTGTCAAAACAGCACAAAATTCCCTGAAAAATCTACCAGGGGATATATGGATGCTCCTGAAGATTGAATTAGCCATTTATTCTGGTAGCTGCTGTTTTTCAAATAGGGTAAAGGGAAAAAAACCAAACCAAAACAACACAAAACTTGAAAATTTGCCTGAAATTCTTCCATAAAGTTGTGTTATTTTTTTCAACACTATTTAAAAATAACAGTCACTAGGAAAGGCTCTGAACTGATGCAAAATTGCTAAGCACAATTTGAAATGAGGAATTTTTTAAGTCTCAGAGACCTGGACTTTAGCCACCTTCCTGCAGCTCTCCTTCCTTTTTCTTGCCCCTCTGGGCAGCATAAGGGATACAGAGAAAGAAAGAAGCCAATGTGACTGAAGCCCAAAGTATGGGCTCCTATTTGTGGACACCAGCTGGGCTTCTGTTTTAAATTAATACCAACTTATTTTTCCTCTAAAAATGATCCTCCAAAAAGGTAGCAGCCAGAAGCAGAACTCATGGTAATCCTGCTCCATGGAAAACCTGGCTTGTGAGCCTCAGGAGAGGGAGAGTGATTCAAAATTATGAGATGGAAAGCTATTGCAGAAACCACACGGTTTTCCTGGCCCTCTCTGATGGATTTTTCCAACAAAAGAAGGATGCTTTGGCTTAGCAGCAGTAACCTGAGGTTCTGTATGCCCAGCAAAGAGCTCTCTGCACCAGGCTTCCTGTGAAACCCACAGGAGTAGGAGCTGATGTGTTCCACACGGGCACACAGAGCGAAGGCTCGGTAGGACAGAAACATGTCCAACTGCTACAAGAAACACCCAGGCCAGAGGTGCACACGGTGCCAATTCAGCATTGAATTTCAACCATGTTGTTAAGTAAACTTCCTGTACCTTCAGCAGCTGCATGGCTGAACCTGCATGAACTCATTTTTCTCTGGTCTCTCCTTAATGCAGACTAGCCCTTGCTTTCCTCTGCCCTCAAGCAGTGATGAGCTCCTATGGTCTCCCCATTTCAGGATGAGTGGGCACAGCCAGTGGAGAGCATTTTGGTGGTGTTTGTGCTTTTGAAGTTGTGTGGAGGAGGATGTTTGGCTGAGCTATTTCAGAAGGTGCCATGTGTTTGCTGCTCCGCTGTCTCTCTCACAGCGGTGATGAGCAGGGCTGGCTCAGCCAGCCTGTGAAGGCACCTGAAGGCAAGCACGGTGCCTGCTCCTCACTCCTCCACACTACTTATAAGGACAGAGTGGGAGCAAGTTACAGCAAGACAAGCCTCTTGCCTCACAGGCCCATGGTCTGTAAGATTGGAAGGGTGTTAGCATTTTGCACCCACGTACAAAACCCCCTTGCAGAGGACAAAGGTGTGGGATGGGCTACCCACAGGAATCGGAATCCTTGCCTTCTGCAGTCAGTCCCTGCAAAGCCTTGCTTGGCCCTGCCTGAGCCTTTTTACCATACTTCTTCTCACTAATGCTCCCAGCTCTCTTCCCTCTGCTCAATCCTATCTTCATCCTGTGGGAACACTTTAATTCTTAAGGCAGGGCTGCCTCTGGGGCCACAGATTCAAGGTTATCAGCTGCTTTGTGCATCATGTGTCAAACACCCTGACTGAATTGTTCTTTCCTGATGCTGACAGCTCCAGCCAAATAAATATTTAATAGATTATGGTGGTGGGAACTCTTCAAAACTTGTTGTCCTTGCTAACCTCCCCCAGAGAAAATGAAAAATCTGCCACTCCAAGGATACTAGCAAATGCTGCAAGCCACAGGCTTGCATTTCTTGGCTTGCATGCCAGTGCCTGGGTGCAGTGCATGTAATCACACGTGTTCTGCTTTTTGCCTACCTATGGGGCTAATCTGAGTACTCCTCGCTTTTCAAGCTCCTTACATATATATGGACTAGTTCTTATGGTCCAGGTTTTACATCCCAGGTGTGTATAATGCCTCTGTCTTGCTTGCTGCAGGTATGGAATTTGCAAGAGTTCAAATGACCTTTCTCCACATGGTGGGTGGGTGGATGGATGGATGGATGGACGGACGGACAGAGTTCCTACTGGATTTGGCTCTGCATAGCAATCTGCTAGAGACCAATGTATGTGATATCCATACATTAGTCACAGTGAGAACGTGCACCAACATCATGAAACCCTTCTGGCTTTGGAGGGTGACCTTCAGACTACACAAGGAAAAATAGGTATTGTTTGGGGTTTTTAATTCTGTAGAGCTACATTTGTCTCAAAGCTTCTCCTGTTTTGCTTCCTGATAGGTCCCCATTGCTCATAAAGGACTGGATACAGTTAGTAGAGCAAGGGTATCTGTTTTTCTGTTGGCCAGGAAGCATCAGCCCTTGCTATCTAACCTTTGCGTTCCATGACTATACTGTCATATGCAGACCTGTCACTTGATGCTTTTCTGCCTCTTGATGGTTGGCTGGTCAAAGACATTCCCACATTTCCCTTAGACATTTATAAACATGTGTAAATATACTTGAGCTGAATCTGGTCTGTCTCATCCTCTCCTCCTGTCTTCTTTCTATAAGCTGCCCACAGTGAACGATTCAAGCTTGCAACATGACTTCATGAGATGCCTATGAGCCTTGCACTGTGCATGGGGATGGGAGAACCAGGGTCAGTAGCTTTGAAGTCTGCAGACAGATGAAGGGAGAAAGCCACATGAAAAAAAAATCATCATATGAAAAGCCAGGATGCATAATGCAGGAAAAAGCAACCAGTAATGTTGGAGCTAAGGACTGGAAATTAGCTTTCCAGAAAAAACAGGAAAGAGGACCAAACAAAAATTCAGCTCAAACCTCAGTTTTTCATATTTAAAATCATCTCTTCATTAGTTCCAAGCTTTTCAACCCAGAACTTAATCAAAGGAAGAGCCCTTTTGCATCCTCTCTTTTCCTATTCAAGTTGAGCACTGCATCTTGACCACAAACTATTACTGTCACAGTGATTTACCTTTCTGGCATTAGTTATGGCCTTTGCATCCATTTCCAGCTCACTGGGTGGTTAGTTTAGCCTTCCGGCAATTGGGAGAAAAGTCCAATGAATATAAGTTTCAGCAGTGGCAAACCCAAACGTTCAAAAAGAAGAAAACAGCAACAACAAAAAAGTAAAGAGACTTTGAAGAGGGAGTTGTCTGCGTTTAATTTCTGCATATGAGCCTTTAGAATTCATGATACCTAGTCTATCCTCACAACTCTGAGGGCAAAGAATACAGATTTTATGTTCAACCCAACTAAAACCACATGACTCTAGAGCTCACTTTAAAATGACAATGCAAAACAAAACACCAGTGGATGTTTCCTCTCTGATCCTCAGCTTCCTTCCCAAGGTCTGTAACAGCTTTACCTGTTGCTTGTAGATGCCCATAACTACTTCATCATGCAGTAACTGCCCAGAACAGAGCACAGTGTCTTGTGGGAGCAGTACTGAGGCACTGCAAACAGCACATAATCCTTCTTTTGTGACAAGCTCTGGCACAGAATTCTTGAGAGGAGATGAACAACTGGTGAACAACCTTCCCACAGCTGAGCAACAGTGATCTGAAAACTGTCCAGGCACCTGAATGCCTGATGTTGCAGGTCACTACTCAAACAGGAGCAGCTAAGCCCACCCCAAAAGCCCTGTATGGTTGAAGATCTTGCAAGAGACGCTGCCCTAGATCCTTGCTGCCATCTCCTTGTAATGAGAGCAGCGGTAACTGCTGTGGCTGAGGCTGGGAGCTGGAATCAGCTCTCCCCAGAGCCCCTGGGAGCCCACATTGCACAGGGATGCATCTGGTTGGCCCTGAGGCCAACATGGATGTAAAAATGCTGGATTTTTTGGCCTGCCCTTAGAGAGCAAGCAGATTGATTGGTGTCGCATGCAAACGTATAATTGCACTCTAGTGGGCTGTGGACAGCAGGAGAGCCAGGAGCATGCAGATGTGGTTCCAAACATTGTCTGCATGGGCAGTTTAATTTACTCACAAGCTCTACTGTGCCTTTATATTGAACCCCTCTTTGAAGGTCACCAGAACACTTGAGCTCTGCACCACTGGAGAGTGGACAGTGGTCCTGCTCCCTTGTATTCTCTGTGGGTCCTGTGTGCCATAAGGACAACAAAAAAGAGCCCAGTACTGAGCTGGTGTATTCTCATTAATGCCAATCCAAGAGTCAAATAAACCCCAACCTATTCCAGCAATGTCCCTTTGCTCAATCTTAAAAATTATCAGAAACTCCTCATTTGCTTCCAGAGGCTTCCCAGAGCTCTGCTGGACTTTGCAGTCCATCTTTCTCTAGCTTGTTACTTTTCACTGCAGCCTTGCTTTGTCCTTCCCTAGCTTCATCTTTATCATCAACTGTTATCATTTTATCCACATTTTGAAAAATTGAATCTTATCTGCTTTCAAAACCTTCTTCCCATGGACAGACTCCTGATGGCAAAAAGAAGTTTCTTGCTCATTCTCATAATCAAAAAAAGCCACAGAGGGGACGAAGAAAAGCAGAGTTTGCTTGCTGAGGGTATCATGTCTGCTGCAGCTTTTATGCCATGTCTATGATTTTGTAATATGTTATATATACAATAAGCAAGGAAAAAGCAATAGGAAGGAATAATGTAGTTTTAGTAGACTTAGTCAGAAATATTCTGCAGAATTAATTACTTAAATGGTTAGGAAAACTGACACAATTTAATATCTGTGGATTTTTTTTTTCTGCCTGCATCTTAGTGGAGATAGCAGTGATTGGCCAGACTTACATCTATGTGCATGTCAACTAAATGCAGAACAGTTGTTAGCTCTAGATATTTGCTGAGGAGAGGCTTTCTGAACCATAGCAAAATGATGCTGACACAAATGTAGTATGCATGAGAGATGTTCATTCAAAGGGTAGGACATCATGCCCATGTATGCATATCCAGGGACTTGGCATTGACTTGTTTTTTTAACTCAGCATGTCCCTGGTCTTTTGCTCCTTTTGGTAAACAGCTCTGGGATCTCTGCTATCTACCCATAAAGTGCATTATTACGAAACAGTTCCCTAGATTGCCCTTTCCACAAGCAGACATTGGCCTTTTTCCAAAGGCATATTGTATCTGCATTGATCACGCTGCTGACTATATGACCTTGTCATTAGGAAAACATGAAACATAAAATATGAGTTACTTGGACTCCTTCTTCTAGTATTATTGTTTTATTTTCTGATCTCTGAAAGAGATTGCAGAGCCAGCAGGAGGTCTGCTTGAGACCTGCTGACATCATGGAATTTGTGGTACTTTAATTATCCAAATGATCTAAACAAAAGAAGTTAACAACTGAGTAGCTTATGATTGATTGTTAGCTGTGAACTGCAAAAATGAATCTGGCAGCTGGAATGGTTGCATGAAACTCCAGAGGCTGCTCCTCCAACACCCTGGGTAGGGCATCAGATTGGCTGTGCTGCATGTAAATAAAGCTGGAAAGGTTCACTGGAGATTGTTTCTGTACTCACAAGTGCACTTTTTTCTCTGTTATACTCAGCATCCTTCTGGTCAGTGTCCAGACAGTAACTGTAATGCTTCTTGGACTGGGAAAGAAAGATCAATATAAGATCACAGGGGGAATCAGGATGGAGGGAGACCTGCAGGCTGCACAAAGCCAAGATTCACAGCCTGGAAACAACACCCTGGGAATTAGTCATTCCCAACAAAATGGTGGTAGGCCTGAGGCTAGAAGGTCTAGGACTTTTTGCCTCTCTGTTGGTATCAGAACACCAGTGACAATACAGGAGAGCTGGGTGAGTTCATGGTCCCTGCATCCCTCATTCTCTTGAGTGTTTACAGTTTTGTATTTACTTAACATGCACACTGATGCATCAAGCCCAGCCAGTCTGCATGTTCAAAAAGCACAGAAGGCCGTGCTTTTTCCCACAGAACATTAGTTTGTGAATTCTTCTTTGCCCTGAATGCTAGAAGAATATGCATATTAAAAAAAAACAAAAACAAAAACCAAAAAAAAAAAACCCCACCCCCCAAAAAGACCTGAAAAACCTGCAAACCTCAAAACAAAAAGCAACTTCTAGGCTATGTTTGTGGTAGAAAGTTCTGTTAAGGGTGGTTCAGTGGATACAGGTACAGCAAAGCTCAAGAAGTCCTTAAGCTGCAGCTTGCTAGAGAGTATCCGGGGGTCAGAATAACCCTGTGCTTGCCCTTCACTAAGAACCCTTTACTGGCTGTGAGAGACTGGCTTTTTCTAGCACCCTGTCTCTCTACCCTCGCCTTCTTAGGTCTATCCTGAAGGTAGAAGGAAGACTTGGGTTGCAAGGACACTTTTTCCCCTTTCACCTCATTACAGGCCTGCTGTTAGGAGCCAAGTCAGGGAGTGTTAGCAATCGGTCTTTGTCGGGAAACATAAAACCAACTCTAGCTAGTAGTTTGCACATAGATTTTCCTCACACTCAGGATATGCAAAGCATTCTACCAAAAATCACAGAAAACTGCGGTAATGCAGCAGTTGCAACAACACCCTGTGACAGAACTTGTGTATTTTTAGCATGTAAAAATATGTTTGCCAAAGTTTGCAGTGCTGCCAGTACATGTGACTTTTAATTTGTCTTTCAATAGCGAGTATTTTCGTTAGCCAGAATTGCTACAACGGGCTTGTTAGGAGAATCTCAGTTTTCTGAAAATAGAAACTAATGGGTGGTCATGAAAACGAAATCAGAGGAGGAGATGGGGGAGAGGAATCTGAAGATGACTTGGCAAAGATAATTAAGTATTAGAAACTAGGAAGACAAGAAGCCAAGATTCAGAGGCAGAGTTCCTGTTGTTTAGGAGAGGCAACTAAGAAACTGGCTAGGATGACTAACAACATTGTACAAGGTGCCCTAGATGGGAAACTGGGCATTAGCCAGAACATGGGGGTGAAGCTGACAACGGGAACACACATAAATTCAGAGAGAAGTCTGGCCAAGGAGTTGGAGAGGAATAAGAGCACGGACAGTTTGGAATGAAGGAACAGAGGAGAAAAAAGTGGGTGGAGAATTTTTTCTGTAAGTAATCACCTTCCCCCAAGAAAGCCAAGATTTCTGTACCTTCCCATCACTCCACAATGCAAGGGTGAGGGATTGCTATCGCAGTCAGTTATTTCCTTGGTCTAAGTAACAGATGTCTGTATGGGACCTGACTGTCCCAGTTGATGTGCATCCGCATGATGCTACAACATGGAATTTCTACTTTTATAATCTGGATAACGATATACTGCACTTTCTCTGTCCTCACTGAAAGGATTTCAAAGCCAGGCCTTCAGAAGCTGGAAATGCCAGGGTTAAGACTGCCAGTATGGGTGTGCTAAAGGACCACTGCTAATTTTATGATCACACAGCACTCCATGGGACCCTTGCCTCACCCAGCACACAAGATGGATGGTTCTCACTTAATGAGCAGCTGCTCAGTATTTTTTCCCTTTGCTGTTTGGAGTGCGTCTCCATGCCTTATTGACTGCATACTATCCACGTTGAAGGCAATTATTTTCCTCATGAGTTTTTCTGTGCTGCTTATTGCTATAGTAACTGTGTGCCTCACAAATACTCACTCATCTGTTTTCTCTCTTCCCCTCAGAGACAGCAGGGCACTACCTGTGTTTCATGAACACAGAGCTGTATTTCATGAATGCAGAGCTGAGGAATGGAGAGGAGAAGCTGAAGAGAAGTCACTGATTTCAAGTGTCCATATTAGAGTGGGACTTCATGTTTCACAGCACTCATGACTTACAGCACTTCGCACGCCTTAGCTCCAGCTTGCTTTGCCTTTAGTTCTTCAGTACCTCCTGCAATGTCAAAGCCACAAGTCAAGCACTTGGAAAATAACAAACATGTAACCATAGACCATCTCTGAAGAGTCTGAATGATTTAAGCAATGTCACATACAAAATCTGTGTCAGAGATTGGGACAGTATCTATTTGTGCAGCTTGATGTTCATCTACCTCTATCAATGACACCAGCCAGTCCCTCATCTCATTCATCATGCACCATATGTTCTAGGTGCATTGCCATGGATTACAGGGGCAATGAAAGCATCAGCTAACACAGCAGTATACTGAACTGAAAAGAAGTAATGCTGAATAAATGTTGCAAACATTACAAAACAAGCCAGTTAGGTATATGCATTAGCAGTGTGATTAGTTTTCTTGCTTGCACATTTGTCCTTTTTCTCTTCTCCATTATGTGTTTTAATTCTTTCTATATTACACCCCCTGGGGGGGGAGGGTCGAGGCTGTCATTTTCTGTATTTGCAAAGCAGACTGCATATGTTTGAAATGACAGCCTGTGAGATAGGTAAACATGACCATTTTAGATAAGGGGGTAACTAAAGTATGGGTCTTAATTAAAAAAAAAAATATATATATATATATATATAAAATCATCGCACATTTCTTCTTTGTACAAGAAAAGAGACCATCTGTGAGTGCACAGTCCTGCTCCTGTGGCAGGCTGGACACACAGCTGAACACAGGAATGAGCTGTTCTACACTGATGTGTAGAAGGTGTAAATAATTTAGAGCATACCTATTTTGAAGGGTATAGATATATATGAGTCACTCAAAGTAACATAGGAGGTCCATCAATCTTGTCATCTAATCAGTATAACAAAGGAAAAATGTTTCCCTAAAATAGCAAGCAAATAAGTCATATGAAAGATAATACTTCAAAACTTGTGGAGTTCCAATAAGCACCAATCTTTCTTACTTAATTAGCCTCCTTAGGGAGCTACATTGCAAGTGGTTTTCATTACTTTCAGCAGAAGTTTAGCAATTTCTCTTCACATTGCCTTTTCTCAGGACAAACCTCTGCTTTCCAGCTGGGGATAGTTTTGTTTCTAAATTGTTTCTCTTTTTATCCCTCACAGATCATCAGAGTGAAAAGCACTTTCTCCTCCCTGATCTTCCTCATGTATTTTGCTGGAGAAGAAAAAAAACCCAAATGTGTGCTGGGAAAAGAGTGCCTGAAACAGCAGCAAGACTGAAATCTCATCTATCTGGATGCTCAGCACAAAGATAAATCAGTGAAGGAAGGGCTTTTTTTATCATTAGTAATAGCACAGTCCTGGCCAGATGCAAGGGGAAAAATAAGAATCTCTCTGAAGGCTTGACCAACCCCCTGGAAGATTATATTAAGCTGTTTTCAAGGGCTTATGTCTTATTTTAGCAAGTCACACACTCAGATGCCCAGCTGCCCCCCACTCACACAACTCAAGGTGGGTCAGATTACTTCACGTGCCAAAATGGGAGGGACCTACTGGCTACAGAAAGTATTTGGGAATGTGGTTATGCAGAGGAGTCACACGCTTTCTGGGGGGGTGATTCTTCAGTTCATGGAGTATCCAAACTCTATGGTCGGCACTGGGATTTGCTATTACGTCCTTGGCTTTAGGGTGGGTCTCAGACACCCATTTTGTGTATCCATTCCTCTCCTCCTAGGATGTTTGGGATTTGAAAACTTATATCAAGTTTTGTTGTAAGAAAGAGTTAAAGAAATGAGTGTTTTCCTTTGACTTAGCTGGAAATTAGGTGCCTCTGAAAATGCTATTCCATGCTCTGTGTTTCTAGGCATGCAGAATAAGTGACATCTAGAAACTATGGGGCCTGAAACTGCAAAAATATTAATGGTAAATTCAAAATACGAGCACAATCTCAGCTTGGGAGCTCAGGAGCTTCTCTGAGATCCTTACCAAGGCAGGTGAAACTCTGATGGGAAGCACGAAGGACTACAGAAGTGGGTGAGTGTGAAACAGATCAAATAACTGTAAGCTTACAGTTAACAGTATTAATTTTCCTTCCTGGCAAGGACAACAGCAGAAGGTCTGTTTAGTGAATTCCCCTGGGATCTGTGGCAGGAGGTAGCTCAGAGCGGGGTTTAGTGGCTTTATCTGCAGGGACTCCTCAGTATTTTACTACACTGACATTCTGTGAGGAGTGATTTGTGAACACTATCAGCAGCCTAACTCTGGCCTCAGAGCAGGGCTTTGCACTTACAGTCCTTTCACAGACAGAAAATGCTCCTTGCCCATTGACTAATTGGGTCATTTTAATTTACAAAAACATTAGGCCCTGATTTTTAAATCTGTCATCGAGATGCTGTCACTGAAATGTTCTTGCCTCCACCTCCGAGTTTGCTTCTGCCAACGTTAAGTGTGATATAAATCAGTGGATCTCTGACTAGCTGCCTCTCAGCAGTTGCTTTAATATCTGCATACTGGTGTGTGGGAGCGGACAAGGGAAGATGTGTGCCTGGGATGGGAACAGAAACCAAGCGGGCTGACGTGCCCTTTTCTGCATGTTCCCTGAGGTGGGCAGGCACAGAGCTGGCTCCTCTCGGCTGTGGGTGGCTGCCCTTGCCTCGCCTGGCCAGAGGGGCTGGTGCTGCCCAGATTTTCTGGGGCACCGTGTCCCATTCCCAGGCAGATCACACCCCACTGATGCGCAGATGTCTCCCACGTACCATCTTTGGTAGCCCGCAAAAGAGCCTCCTGTTTACTGTGTACTGCTGGATGTTGTATGTCTCCTGTGGTGCTGTGCTGGCTGAGAGCTGTCAGGCCCAGAAGGAAACGTTGCGAGTAGCTTACATCCATGTTTTTGAAATTGTGACACACATCCCCATTGCGATGGAAAGAAATGGTGAGTATGGCTTAGTACTTACCCTTCTTTGCCTGCTTGGGAAGACACTTGGCAGCCTCTGCCCTAAAGGTAAAGATACACCCCTACCCTAAAGAGAAAGACACAGATCTAAAGATACAAACTAGGCTGGTAAATACTTGATGGCCACTTTGAACAGCGTATGCACAAACACTGTGCAGAGGTAAGGAAGTGGAGATGCCATGAGGAGCAGCTGGTGGGACCTTTTTGTTGGGTACGGATGTTCGCAGCAGCTCACCCCAGCTGGGACCTGGCCCAGCAGTGGTTTATAGCTCTCCCATCTCCCTCAGGAAGTCATACAACCCCTCATGGAACTAGGAATTAAACGCTGATCTTAGTTCCTTAGCTTTCTGGTCTTAGTCTGAGACTTGGTTTTGTTGCTTGCGTTTTTGCCCACACTGTTACAATACATTTGTTGCTAAAATCCCTTCTGGATATAACAGGTCTCTTAAATAGATGTAGGCAATGTTCAGGAAATTTCTATGTGTTATTTTCTAGGTCATCTTATGATCTTGCTAAGTACAGTGGGGAAATAAGCACTGGGTCTTTCTTCGGCATTAGTTGTTCATTATATAAATAATGTAAAGAACTGATACAATGTGGGGAGTGTATGTATGTTCACATGTGTATAAATTAGGACATGCTCATATGTACACATGTTAAAGGCATTAAGTTAATTAGTAACAGAGCGGCAAGATTCACTTTATTTTTCAAGATCTGTTTTATGGGATTTATTTAGGACTGTAGCAGCAGCCAGTCTACAGCAGCTAGCTTCCAGTGCAGCCAAATGAGTCATTTCCACCTACACTAACACATGTCAAAATGGTTCCTCCTGTGTGTCTACCTATTAGAAATAAACAGAAAATAACTATATTAAAGTACTGCAGCTTCTTTTACCTGAGGGTCTTAAAGCACTGTAGGAATTCCTTCCAGCCCTGCTATGTTGGTAAGGTGTATTATATGTATTGAGGCATACCATATACATATCTAGGCGGGGAAACTAAGGCACAAAATGGTTCATTTGCCTAATGATGCACAGCAACTCTGCAAACAGAGTAAAACCAGACACTGCTTGCTCCCATAGCTTTGCTGCCTACCCACTGGACAATACTGCCATTAAATCTCAGTAATGTCGGGTTGGGTTTTTTTGTTTTATTTCCAGCTGGAAGTGATGGAGGTTTTTTCCTTTCTGTTGCTTAGCTACCCCCTGACCTTTGGATAGTCTTTCTCATTGGCTGGGTGAATGCATTTCCCTTCAGCTGCCTGCGTGAGGACATGTCTCAGATCTCCCCGGCTGGCAGGATTTCATCAGCTGCCCTGCCTTGACCATGTGTTTCTCTTCCCATCTTGCTGAAAGAAATTTTGTTATTTTGCCTCTAGCGTATATCAAATGGTGCTGGAAAGAATGCAGAAGAAGCCTTCAAGACTGATTTTTTTTTTATAAATTCATTGTATTACTTGACAACGTGCAGTTAGTTAAAGCTAACCCACTAATTACTGTGATTCTGCTCTCCTGGACTCTTCCACCACCTGCAGATCAGTGGGATTTCCTGTTCAAAACAAATAACACTAGAACTGTTAAAACTCAGAAAAAATGGGGATCTGAACTTGGCCACTTGAACATGCATCCACTTGACACAGGACCTCACTGCTACTGAAAACGTCTTACTAACAAAAACTTGCATGAGAAGTCTAATGGATACAGAGAGCTTTAAATGTGCAGTTAAGATGTTTGGGAGTGAAACTTTTGGTATAGCTGCATTTCATGCTACTACTTCTAGAGTTTGAGTTCTAAACCTATTTATTCTTAGTTTTGATTCCTGAAACAAAGGCAGCTAGAATAATCAGAGATGAGGGTGGGATTTTTTTTTGTGTGTGGTTGGTTGTTTTTTTAACCTATCAACTTTTACTGGTCATATTACATAGAATAAAGCACGTTCATTCTTGTCAGGAAATATTTTGCCAATAGTCACATTTGCTGGAGGTGGAGAAGCAAAGTACTAGACCAGAAGACACAACAAAAGAGAGAGAAGAAACAAGCCTCGTCAGGCCATTCTGTAACATTTCTTGAATGGCTTAATCACGGAGGGTGAACTCAAATGGACTGCATAAAATCTAGAGTCCTGTGCTAGGCATCAGTGTCCTACATACAGTACAAGGACAGAGTTAAATTTCGTTCCTAATGGCATTCAAACAATCTATAGGATGGAGGTTCCTATGATGTTCAGCCTTTGATGAACCAGCCATGAGCCAGCCGGGCAATGCTGAGGATACATGAGCCTTAAATCCAGCTCCTTTGGAGTCTTCCAGGAAGCATATTCATCTGTTTGGGATCCATTATGTCCATCCTTCTCTTATAACCCTGAGAAGAGGTCACACTTTTCCTTTCCAAACTGCCGGAAGGTGAGGTGGGATATCTCCTTTTCCCTGTCAGTGCACACTGCTGTGGATAGGATCTTCCCAGAGCACTCAGCTCATGGGGTCAACTCTCACTCCGGTCAGAATCGCTCTAAACTCAGTCTCTGACCTCTCAGGAAAGTGTCCTTGCTATCAGGGTATTTGACATTTATCAGAAGTCACTCACTTGTGAGAAATGGAGATTAATTCACAGGAATCTGTACAAACAGCTGAGATCTTCAGATGGAAGGTACTGCAGAACAGCAAATTATTATATTTAATCATAGAGCTCTTGAGACTCTGCCTTTTGAAGCCTAGAGGCATTCGTTAGCAACATCATCATGTAATGCTGAGCTCTTGGTAGAACATAATGAAGATATCCTCAGGATGAGGGGAAAAAAGAAACACCGCATTTCCTCCCATGGGAGAGAGCAAAAGAAATAGATGTGCAATCCTAACAGATACATTCCTTCAGGAGAGATGAGTTTGTGTACTTCTTCCAGGACCAAAATAAATTTACCAGAAATTTTAAGACAACCTTGTGCTGATTAAGCTCCTGGGATGTTTTCCTCTTTGTAAGAACGTGCATCCTGTCTCCCTAACGGACTATGCCAAAACCCCATCTGCAAGCATCCCTAAACACCAGGAAAGCTTAGGTCATTTAAATTCAGGCTCCCGTGATAGCATCCATCCCGTGGTGGGAATCTGATGCTGGAAAGCTCTCTTCATGAGTATCTGGTTCCCAGCTTTGAACCTGTGGTCCCCTAGGACCTGACATACTTGCAAACCTGTCTGGTGACAAAAAGGGGCTGTAGTGCACCAGGGGATAAAGAAGGGACCGCAGGCACAGGCTGTGCTCTAACCTACTTGGGCCAGAAGCCAAGCAGATGGGCAGGGAGCTGGAAGCAATCAGCAGTGCAGGAATGAGAACTACTCTCACTTTTGTGTGTGTACAATTGAAAAATGTGGATTTGAAACCAATTTGCTGCAAAGAGCAAAGTGATTACAGAAAGGGTGTACCTAGGGTGCCGTTAGAAGTGCAGGCACTGCATAGACAAACACAGCAAGTGCTGGTAGCAGAGTAGCTCTAACAGCATGGACCTTGGCTGCTGACATAAACCTGCAAGTTATTTTCTTTTTCCTTAATAGTCGTCACCCACCCACTCATCCAAACAAAAGAAAAAGGCCGGAAAATACTGTCAGTTGCAGCATGTTTGCAAATTCTCTTCTTATCACCCATCTTTACTTTTGTAAACAATTTCAGCACATTATTAACATTTACAATACTGTACACATGGAAAAATCATAACTAAAATGTACTAGTCAAGGAACTGGTCCCAAGGACACATAAATATCAATAACTCCTTTGAAGTTTTAGGATCAGATGGATAAAAAATTATTGGAGTAGCTACGAGCTTTCTCCTGGAATTAAATCAGATAGTGGTAGGCCAGTGAGGGAGGCTCTGTGAAATTTTTGACCTTGAGGGGATTCTGGAAAGCAGTGTATTTATTTAGGATTATATGAGGGGCTTGGCAAATTGAGCAGTCAAGGTCTTAGTCATCTTTGTGTGGGAATGGTGTTTGCTCTCTGTAGCAACCTTGAAATGGAAAGCCTGCCTGCCCATCTGCAGAGCAAAGGGGCTGTGAGCTGATTCAAGATGGAGGCACTGCTCAGCCTGGTCCAGATTCATATTTCACTTGCCTCTCTCCATTCCTTCATTTTTTGTTAACCTGCAATAAATCATCTGGTCTGGAAGTACGCGTTCTTCCCTTTGCATTTGGAAACCATTACTCTAGGAGAGCCCCACGTTCATCACTGAGCCACATAAGCTGATGTGTGTGTGGGAGTGTTACAGATTATTAAAAGTTCAGGAAATTATGATTAGAGTTCAAGGATACCTGTAGGCACATTATCTAAACAGATAGATGAATGGGCAGTATCTTCACTCGATCTTTTTAGATGGAGATTTGTGAGCTGAGTGACGACTGATACCCACAGACTAGCAGGTAGTGTGCTGAAGGCAGATCTGCCAGCCCCACCAACACTGCTCTCCATAGTTCCTCCTCGACCCTGATGCTTCTGACACCCTGCTTTAAAACTCAGCAATATGCTGGGTTTCCAACCACAGGGAAGTTATTTCAGTGGTGTTACAGTGCACACATGACTGTATGTCCAACTTAAACTCTAGCTTGTCTGGCATTTTCTTTCACACCTCTCTGCAAGGATTTTTTTTTTCTGAGTTAACAGCACAAAAGACATCCCTTAATTATTTTTTAATCCTTAAAATTAAATGCAGTGGCTATGTAATTACTATATAATTATATATGGAGAGGGGGATGTTTATTAATCCAACACATCCTGGTTTATACATCCCCTGCATCTTCTGGAATACAACTTTACAGAATGCAAAGAAGCAAGGGGGTCTCTGCCTCTCTTCACTGGCTGTTTTAGCTTCTTCCCCCACCCCCCCCCTTTTATTTTGTTATTTTTAAGAGTTGGTAAATGTAAAGTAATGGCACCTATAATGCCTCTGACATAGAACGATTTATCATGGTTGTGTAAGGATTAGCTGAATGGGTGGGTATGGGTGTTAAAAACGGGATGCAAAAGTCTGGATTCCTGTCTGTAAGTTTGGCAGGGTTAACTCGATCGGCCCTTTGTTCTTGTTAGACAAATAAAATGAGTTTCCTCTGGGTGGGTGGTAGAAGGGTGTATTTCGGATGAAACCTCAAACATGAGGTTCTGTGTGGATGTTTAAATTCTTTCTGTCATGTTGTGTGAGAGGAGGGATGGGCGAGGGGAGGAGCGGAGCTCTGTGGCTGCAGGAAGCAGTCTAGCCTGGCTGCTGGAAACAGCTCTGGAGACAGCCCACCAGGCAAATATTTGACTGCTGAGAAACCCAGGCCAGCGTGTTATGTCCTTGTACAGTGAAAACAGGACTGAGTCCTTCTGTGGGCTCCATCCTGCCTCTCTGTGTGTAAGCAGGGAGGTTAGGGAAAAGATGCCAGCAATTTTCTGTGCTCTACAGCTCACCCACAGTAAGACTAGCTGGGGCTGTGATTGAACATCCCGCTGTCGAAGAGGTGGGAGCTGAGCCCTCTCCCTGGTTTAGGAGGGGTTATTCATCTTCTGCTCATCCTGTTTTCCTCCTAGCACGGAGCAACAGAGACTGGGGAAACCATGTACTGCTCCTTGCTGGACCAGACCCAAGGAAGACGGCTGTGTGTACAGCCCTCAGGGCCTCTAAACCATCCTGCATGGCTGAGACATGAAGAAAGTCTCTGGAATCTCAGCTTGACCACCACAGCTCTACCCTCTTCATTGCTCTAGGCAATGGGATTAGGGGAATGGAAGCAATTGTCTAGGAACAAGGACTAGAGCTTAGCATGGTCAGCTTGTAAAATAGTTTCTGTGCAGCAAAAATTATTTTTAAAATGGGAACAAGGAGAAATGTGATAAAAATAATATTAACAATGTGCAAATCCTCCTGCAATGCAAGAAGAAGGGGTGGGGGAGGGGAGCACACCCACAAAAGGAAGAAAATACAGCTTGGAGAACTGAAGAGGATAGGCTGTAAAAGCAATGTAATAAATATCTAATAATCAAAGAGAAACAGAGTAATGATTAACTTTTTAGCAGTATGTAATTGAAGGCTGATCTTTCAAGTGAAAGGAAGGCTGAGCAGAATTCTGCTTTCTAACCTTCATACATGGGAACTGGAGCCAGAGCTAAACCAGTAATTTCTGATTTTATTGTTTTTCCTTCTGAGGCTCATAAATAAATAAATAAAATTATGAAGAAAAAAAAAAAACCACTTAAAAAATCCCCAAAAAACCCCAACAAAACAAGCTCTGAAAAACCTATTAAATGTTTTGTAAACGCTATGATGCTTTACAGGCTTTGTAAAGCTTCCTCTCATGCCCTGTTCCCAGGTGGTGCTTTATTTAAAGGAACAGGTGACCTCTGCAATCCTGCCAAGGTCATGGAACCCTCCACAGCCTGCTCATGAAGAACTGTACTGAACGAGCAGCACAGCAGAGCTTAAGCAGGTTGCTGCTCTGTGCTCAGAGGAGATGAGTTTTGTTTCCACACTCTCCTCTCTGCTGTGGAGAAAGGGGCTCGAGTCTTCTTGTCTTACACAGAGCTAGTGGTTGAGTCAAGCTCACCAGAATGATCCATGTGAGTCACTGCATCGTCAAGCGAGTTACAGTCACAAATGTTCAAATGAAAGAGCGAGAATTGCTTCCACTGCTCTTCAGCCTTAACTGCCTGCTACATTTTATTACAGAGCATGTATGGGAAGAAGAAATACACAGGTAAATTGAAGCTTAATGGTCACAGCAACTAAGGGAGGGTCTGATCTTCCAAACTCGTTACAAGATGCAGTGCCTCTCTGCTTTGTACTGCCGAGGCTTCCTCTTGCAATGGCAACAAGCACATGAAGAGTTAGGCGTTTCCTCTGGCTTTTCTAAAAAGTGCATCTGTATCTATTGAATCTTTGGAGTGTTAAAAAAATCGATGCTAAGCCAACTTCCACAGCCTTTCCCAGCAATGTCAAATTGAAGAAAGGCATGGTGCCATATTTTCCCATAGCTGTGTATACTGTGTTACAACTAGAAAGCCTACTTGGTATTAATAACTGACCGAATTATAAAGTATCTGAATCTCTCACACATTTTGTTAACATGTAGGTTACCTTTTTTTGGCTAGTCCTTTTAAAAGCTAGGCTTTTAATGCAAGGCTGTAGTGTAAGATAAATGATGATCACTCCTCACTGCTTTTGCAATTACTTCGCCAATTTCTCTCCAAATGTGCAATATACTAATATGTGAAGATTATACTCAACAGTGAGACAGACTTAATGCTGCAAGGGAAGTAATTACTTTTGAATATCATTTTGCAGACATTAAGAAGTCTCTGTTAAATGAATTTATGAATGTTATCAGAGCTGATGTCACCACATCTGTTACCAACTTTATCTAACTACATCCAAACTGCTTAATGACACTGCTTATACTGACAAATATTTAAAATCTCTGTAATTGTACAAGGTAAGTTTGGTCTTGAAGAGGTATCAGTATAGTAATAAACTTTCCCAATAAAAGGCAAAACTTAAAACTACCTTCTTTTTTTTTTTTTTTTTATTGTCCCAATAATTATTGCTCTGCAAGGAAGAGAGTAGAATAAAAGCAGTCATGTCTTAATAGAAAATGTCTGGGTAGAAGAGACATAATTATAATTCTCTTGACTGGAAATCTAATTTGAATAAGGGAGTTGGATTTGGCTAAATTTCTTAGAAAAGATGGTATGCTAAGTTAATTGTTTCCCCAAAATTAAAAACTGAGAGACTATTGTTCTGTGGGAACAGAAGCACTTATACATGAGAGTCATGGAAACATGTAGTAAGTTAAGGTAAGAAATCTTTTGTTTGTGTATAGTTAGTTGTAGTCACATAAAAATGTTGGTGTTTACGGTTCAATTATTATGCTGTAGAAATAATGAAAAATATATGGTGACAATAAAAGTAGATTTTCATCTATGGCAGTGTAGGTTGTCAGCATCCCAAGCTTTAAGAAACGAGGCAGGCTCTGGCATGGTTAGTGCTCTGACTAAAACGGAGATCTTTCAAAAGGTTTGACATTCATCAATGAGTTGCTCAGGTGAGGCTCTAAGGGAGCTCCCAGTATAAGCAATGGGTGTGACCACTTCTCAGCTGATCACTCCAGGAAGGGGATTAAACAGTGAGGTGTCTGTGAAACCTGAGTGTTGGGCTCTTCCAGTAGCTCGTTCCAGACTGATATTCCTAGTTCACTTTTGCCTGTAGAGTTATGCTTAACACGGAAGGAGGTCTGTGGGGAGCCTGTCCTTCCCTTGCCTTTGTGAAGGAAGGAGGCAGCTATAGTCCTTACGTTTTCCTGAGTGCTTCTGTCCTGATCTTCTGAGAGCAAATTGCGGCTCATGTTGGCGGAGGAGACTGCAATCCAAAGGAAAGGTTGCAACTGGTAAGCTTTTTCTGTGTTAGTCTGTAAAGATGAATATTTGTTGCAACTAATAGCTACAGCACTTTGACCAAAACTGTAGCAACTCATGCTTGTATTTCTGCAGGTGTGTGGATTAGCTGTTTTCTGCATTGGCCCAATGTCCTTATGTGTTTTCACTGTTTATAAGAAAGCAAAACAAGCCTGTTCTGTAAAGACATTACCTGAGCCCTCTAGATTCCCACTAAGGCCATATTTGCAGCATTCAATTTCATTTTGGACTACTTGGTAAGTAATCTGTAGTTGCTGTGATTCCTCTGTTTAAACAAAATACATTGAAAATAATTTTCTTAATTTTCTGAGGCTCCAGGTATTCTTAAGGGCATTTGTTTTTAAAGAAACATAAAAGAAATGAAACCTTGAGCCAAGCAGCTGCTGAGGTGGTAGCTTTTTGTGCTGGAGTCCAAAAGACTTGAACTCAGATTTCATGAGTCATCTGTAATTTGTTGCATGTTGAGGTATATCTTGTTTTCAGGCTTTGGGTTGAAATGTGAGCTTTCTAATGTAAACAAGCATGCAGGGATTAGCTTTATAACTCACAGGTTTTAGACTGTCCCTGGCTTTGGATTATGTCCAAGTGTGACATACTGTCGGGAACTGAATGCTTTTGATAGTGGATGGTATACCAGTGCCGTATATACTAACAGGCTTCTAAATGCCCACAGCAGTAAATCTGTTACCAAAACTAAGAGGATATTCCATTAAACTATCTACAGCAACAGCCTTACCTCCTCACTGCACTGCCAGCAGTGACACTACTACTTGGCTTTATTTTGCACTTGCCTCTACTCTGCTCTCCTTCAACCTGCTCTATAGCATGAGTCTGCTATTATATCCTCATTATGTCCTCACTACAGTAATGGAGAAAGAAGCAGGCAGACCTTAGCTGATGCATGTATCAGGTCAACAAGGCTCTGTATGTCCTTGGGGAGGGCTGTGTTGAGGAGGTAGATCCCATAATGTGGGATCATTTAGGAGAAGAGACCCATTCTGCTGCAGCCTTCTCCAAGGGATGACATTCTCCTGAGCTTCAGATCAGCTGGAAAGTGAACATTAGGGAGAGGAAAGGGAGAAATTCCCTACCCACACAAACCACCCGTGGAGAGTTCACTGATTCTATCCGAAAGAGTTAATAGCTTTGAGACAGCTAGTGGTATCGTGATACTGTCTTTTGGCATTGCTACTGGGAAAGAATCAGATGTTATTGCCTGTTGTAACTTCTTGGTCCCTGGCAGGCAACACTCAGCACATGACAGGAAAAAGACCAGCGATTCCAGTATGGAAAATCTCCAGGACCAATCTTTCCCATACAAGAAATAGAAATACTAGCTTGAATGCCTGAGATTACAGCTCCAGAAAAATATCTCTAGACGTTACAAAAGTCAAGAGACTGACAGAAAACATTCTTCTGGTGAGACATGCTGTTTTCCTTGTGGCAATGAACAACATCTCTTTCCTCATCAAACGCTGGGACATTTTGAGGCGTACCCGCTGATGCTGTTCATGGCAAATAAAAAGTGATGCTAAAGCAACAGACTTGTGCATACATTCAGCACTGGAGGGTTTTTTTGGTGTTTTTTTTGGTGGTTTTTTTTGGTTATTGCAGCTGCTATGGTTACCAGTCACGCGGCTGGCCACCTTCTGTAGTGGAATTACAGAGTGATTATACTGTACATTGTATGAAGAAGTCAGATAGACCTTGGGGGTGTGTGGTGGGTGTGAGTTTCCCACCCACTGCAGAAGAAGCTGGAATGAAAGCTCTCTGAAAGAAATACATTTCAATGCTAATATTGCCTAAGTGTTTGTAAAGCGACTGTCTTTGACTTTTCTGTTACTTCTGAGGAGGGGAGAGGGGAAGGCAGCTAAGTAGATATGCCCAAATAACTAATTACCCTTGCAATTAATGCAAATTATAACCTTTTTATGCATTTGATGGCGCAGTGACCTCACTGGAGCTGATACTATTTATGTTTGCCCTGCTATACAGTCTAAATAAGTAGTCCCCCAAACTGACAATATCTTCCTGTATTAACTAAACACTGGAGGGAAATACGAGACATTTACAGGAGGTTATCTGTGGACTTATATAATCTTTTCTCACATGTTCCTTCCCTCACCAAAATTTGCTTCTTATTTTGGTTAGCTGTATGTCTCCAAAAGATCTAATTAAAAAGCTTTTTCTCATACAGAAAATGTACCAAGCAATGCATTCAAATGAATTACTTACCTACTGATGTGTGCAGTTGACCCCCAGCAATGAGGTGTATAAAATCTGTGGTGTAACAGCCATCCACAGACCAACACATTGTTACAGATAATAATTGTTTAGCAATAACTGGATATTCCTTCGCTGTTGTGTAAAAGACTGAGTTATTCATTTATTTAATTATTTATTCTTAAATCAGCACCATAAGAACTCTGGGTGCATGCTGCAGGACCAGGAGACCATGATGGTTATTTTTTTGTATGGAAATTGTCCCTTAGAGAAAGAATAGAGAGAATTTCCTCACAACTCTGTTGGATTTCCTAATATTGCTGTAAGTTCATCTGCACTCCTGGAAGTTCTGGAGGTACTGCAGAGAGCTCAGGATCTCAGTCCCCCAAATCCTTAGCTGTGATGTGACACTGCACCATCATCGGAGATAAACTAGCATAGATGTCTTTTTACCAGTCATGCAACAACTGCCCTCTTTTCCTTCACTTTTTCTCAGCCTAATTGGTCCAAGGCTGCTGGAATATGCACAGTGATCTTTACTGGTTCTTCTTGTCATAAATAAACAGTTGACTCTCTGCATTCTTGACAAAGGCCCACTGCTTCACTTCTTCTACTGCTGCCATCTGTCTGACTCTGTACAGACGAGAAAGCTTATTTGGGACTATTTAGCATTGCCCACCAGCCCTGCAGAGGCAGGAGGTGCTGCCTTGCAGGTACTTCTGAAAAAAAGGCAGGGGCAGCTTCTACAGTGGCTTCTGGACTGACATGGTCTCTCCTGTGATGCATTTCCTGGCTAACCCATGTGTCTCCTCACCTACTTCTGCTGCAGTAGCCAGTCTCAATTTTATTTATATGCTCATGAGAACTTTTGGAGTTGGCCATTGATTAGATCTACAAGAGACAACTAATAAGTTTGAGTTACCACTGAGTATTTTATCATCTCTTTTGGGAAGGGCTTCCCTTAAAAATCAGACTGCCTCCAGAGGTGTTTTCTTTTTACCACTATAAAGACCAACTGCAGTTGGGACTTCAGGAAGGAGCCAAGCACTTTTTGCTCAGACATGGTATTTTAAATAACCATGTTAATGAAAGAGCGGTTCAATTTGCCTACCCATGGATATTCTTCCTGACTTTAAGCTGGCAGTATGCAGCTGCTGATAGAAACTTGAATTTCTTCTTCTTGATGATGTTGCATCTGTTTGCAAGACAGGCTATTTCCAGGTAGCTCAACATCCTGTCTTTTGTTGCCATGAACAAATGGTGCTGACACATGTGCAGCTTTGATTGAACTTTCACAAGAGCTGTCACTGTGGATGAGACTGCCTTTGACTTTTTGCTTTGTTTGTCAGTGACGCCTGCTTGTGGTTTTGCCTCCAGCTTATTGTATTTCCTTGGGTTTCAGTGGTCTCCACCCAAGTCTTCTTATACCTGCCATGACCTAAGTTCAACAGCGGTTGAACTGTGAGCCTACTGCTGCCAGCAAACCCTCTGAGCCTTCCCATGTTCTTTCCAATTCACTCTTCCATTTCCCATTCCTTTACTGGTACATTAACTGGGTTAAAATAGCCATATTTATTAGATTGCATGACATATAAGATGGCAGGCAGTACTGGCTTGAAAACTTAGTTTCCCTCTTTTCTTATTCCACATAGGATTTTCTCTATGCATGATTTTTTTCTATATTATTTGCAGTCCTATAGCTGCCTGATAATCAAGTCAGTCCATGGAAACCTAAGGTATCCTTCTTCCTAATAAATATGCTACAGAGGCAAGAGGGGTCCTATCTCCTGAAGAAAATAAAGGTAAAAATGTAAAGTCATGTCAATAATAATTTTCCAGGCAATGAAACAGCACATAAAATGTTGAGAGGGAAATGGTAATAAATCCAGAAGAATTTTTTTTTTTTCATTTCTGAAATAGTCTCACGTATTCAACTTGTCAGTTTTCCCTTCTCTGTGAGGGTGAGAAAAATCCTTCTTTTTAAAAATTTCATTCTGCAAGTTTATTTTCAAAAAGGCTGCTGGCAGGTTGTCACAGAAGGGGAAGATTATGATTAACTGAAATGTCATCAGCCTGTTATTCTCCACAGAGGCGCTATGAATGGGAATTAAGTAATGAACTTCTGCAAGCGGATGATAGGAGAAGTAACAGACTGATTTCTCAGTTATTGCAGGGCTTTGCTGAAGGAATAGAAATAGTCAGATTTTCCTTTTAACTTCTTACACCTCATCAATTCCTATTACTGAAGAAAAAAAAAAAAAAAGACAAAACTGTCTCTTGTCAAGAAGATCACACAGAAAAGGAAAGGTGAATTCCTCTTTATTTAAACAAAAGTCTTGTATTTCTAAGCTTTGGGTTTTCTGTTAATATTGCTGTGGCATACATGCCACTGATCTTTTTTCCAACATTGAGTGATTAAATCATTGCACTGGTAACTAATGATTTTTCCTTCACAGCACTAGCAGAATACTGCTTAATTTTATCCTGTAGGAAGCTTGGGCCTGATTCAACCAGGCATTCTTTTAACTTTTTTGTTTTATCAAAGGGAAGACAGAGCAGTACATGTTAGTCCATTATGTTACAACTCGGGATGAGTTCAAGCCATAGAGTCTGGATATGAATTTGAAATGCCCAATACGATGAGAAAGGCCTTTTTCATTATGCTGAACTGGGTATATGGTGTTTAAACTGTTGGGTGGGTTTAGAGGTAAAGGGTCCAGAACTGTCTACCCTTCTCTATTGGAAAAGATAACAAACTTTGTACATGGCACAACAGAGTCAATAATCCAACCATGTAACACACAACGGGGGAAAAAGTCTCATCTCAAATGGCAATAAAACTGCCTTCTGGTAGAGCTTAGCATGTCTTTGCAAGTCCTCATTGATGAGTTAGTTCCTCTGAATGTGAGAGAGAAAATTGCACTTCAATACCTTTTGTAATCTCTGTCCTGTCTTGTGACAGCTGAGGAGCCCTTGGGTGTGCAACAGCTGTGGGCCTGGAACCCAACAGCCGTCTACCAGGCAGAGCAGCATTTACTCTGGCTGTGCATCATGGCTGAAAACCACCTCAAAGTGGTAACAAAGCAATGGGCTGATGAAAAACCTGCAAGGTCAATACTATAGGTCAGATCTCTTCTCTCATTCCTGTCCTTTTAGGGGCGCTTTTTTGAACATCCAGGCAGGGGAAACTATCTGCAAGACTACTGATAGTGTTCTCAGTGTACAGTGAACTCATACAGATGATAGTGACTGTCCCCATTTTCCTTCCCCACTCGGGCAGGTGGTGAAGAGGAGGAGTGGCTCGTAACTGCTGTGCTCCTGACGGCATCCTTGCTGTCTTTTGCACTAGCCCCAGTTAGCGCACGGCCCTTTGGGAGCCAGAGAGGATTAGTTCAGTGTGGATCAGCCACACTGGGCCAGGTCTGCAGTGGGAAATCAGCTTCTCTTTGCCTTCCCCTGCTCCTTTTCTTGGTGGTTCTGCGGGAAAAGCATGTCCTTTGCTGCTGGCTGGACCAATTGCGTTTCCGTGTTGATTTTTGTAAGACCTTCTTACATTATGCAGGAAGCAAGCAGATGAGTGATCTATTAATGCCATCTCTGCTCCCCTGCAGACACACAGAACATCCTGTGGGAACATGAGGAACCAGCTATAGCACAAACCAGGCAGCCCCAACACGCAGCACCTCTGAGGTACATCTGAGTTGCTCTGGGTAAGCTGGAGGTGGTGGTGGACCTTTGTGAGGGGCTCCACATCTCCAGCACATCAATGAAGTGACAGGACTGGTTAAATCACACATTGCAATACCTTCAGCACAAGGTCCAAGGACACATCGAGGTTTTGTAATGAGAATGTAATATTTCTTCTCACCAGTTGAAAGCACATGTATTTCCATTCTCACTAACGGCCCTATAGGTCAGAGGCCTTTCAGTGTTGACATCTGTCAACACAGTTAAGAGAACTTTGTCCTAATTACTTAATATAAAATGATAATATTATTTTATATAATAAACTCTTATAATAATGCTCTCAAACCTTAATGGATTTAAGTGCCAAGATTCCATAAAAGGTCACTTTTTCTCTATTACTTACTTTCTTTTCTTCTAAGCTGTAGTAATTAAAATCTAAAGAAACTCTAAGCTGAATGGAGAATTGAAATCTTACCATTTCTCTCAGTTACATATCTTGGTGCTTTGAACAAGCCAAATCAATTTTTGACTATGTTGGCTTTGTAATTTCTCCAAAATGCCTTACCATCCTTCCGCAACCCTAGTGTAACTCTCTTCAAATATTTTAGTTTTGGCTTTTTTTTTGTCTGATAAGTAATTTTACATTCATTGGCATTGCTTGCTTGTAATCAGAGAGCCATTCCAGAAGCAGATGTTTAGAGGCAGCGCCTGCTGTTCTTATTTAAACTGGGGGGGGTGGGGGTTGATCCCAGGAGATGTCCTAGGAAAGTCAATGGGACAGTTCTGTAAAAGAAATGTTCAGTAGTAGGATAGGTAGAACTGAGCTGCAGAGGTTTTAAGGGAATTCAGCAGGTATGCAGAAAGAATTGGCACAAGCCCATTTCATAACAGTAATTCCCTCATGTAGGAGAGAATTTCAGATGTATGGTGGAATAAACTGAGCTACTGGCAACATTCATCCCTGCCTCCTTCCTGTGTGCCGCAAGGAGAGCAAGACTGTTTGAACAAAGTGCTGCAGTTTGCTATTTCTGTTGCAGTTCCCGCGATACGACAAAGGACAGGACACTGTAAAGCAGTGTACTGTCAGCCAGGCCAGGTGTGGAGACTGAGGTAAACAAGGCTGTATCTATGTAGAGAATGAAGAGCTCAGATTCTACTTTTCCATCTGTATGTGACAGTGGGTTCTGTAACAGGGCTCCTAGCTAGCTGCCAGCCAGCCACCCAACTTCATACCTGTGGCTAAAGTCGGTAGTATGCAGCGTGTTGCAAAGAGGTATTTGTGTACTTGTTGCTAAAAAGCATGACACAGTGGATGGTTTTAAAGATGCCCTGACTAAACGTCTAATGAGGGATTTTCACTTGCTCTACTTGTGAAGATTCAAACAGATGAGGAAATGAAATATTATCTCCTCTAGAGAATCTGCTGAGATATATTTGAACACTTCACTAACACATTACACAGATGCCTGTTCCAATAGTTTATAGTGGTCTGCTGTGGCCAATGGCACCACTCTTCAGGAATGTGATGCCCATGAGATGTTTTTTCAAGATGAACAGGATTTCTGTTAATCCAGCTTGATATTACAGCATTTGCTGGTGGCACAGTACATGATGAAGATGCTAAACGAATAATCACTGGGTAAATTTTATTGTTGTCAGGTTGCAATACACAGTTTCAAACCCCTGTTCATTCAGGTTTACTACTTTTGATATTTGCTTGTTGACATCTTTTGCTGTGATAACTGACCACCTGCTAGTCTTGCTGCTCCCTTTGAAGGTTTATTTGGGGTTTTTTTGTCTGAGTAGGTCTTGCTGCTCCCTTTCCTGCTTTCACATATTGTTTTAAGACGTGGCATCGGATGCACAGTATGGATAATTATCCTTGTGAACACTGAGCTGTCCCTTTTACAGCACTCTGGTAATGTAATTTATTCCTTCTTTTCAGGCTGTCAGGGCCACGGAAGCCATTTGAGTAAGTGACAATCAGGGCCCGTACATCCAAGCGTGAGATCCTCTTGGCTACGGCTGCCTTTGTAGGAGTATGATAATAGAAACAACATTAAACAAAACGAGCAAATATTGGCTCATCTCGCATCACCTCAGTGGTACTTTGGGTTACTGCACAGGGAAGCAGTATGTTGGGGAGACTGAGTTTCAGAGTGGTGGGAAGCCAGGCTCATCAGGGAAGACAAGTGATTTAACATGGCCCTTCACGGTGAGTGCCTGCCGATAGCTGATTGCTAAAGCAGCATGGAGAGGAGATTACACAATCAACCAGGCCAGCTAGCAAAAAAGTCTGCTGTGATGGCAACAAGTTGCAGCAGTTTCCATTGAAAAAAGAGGCTGATTCCTGCTAGCAGTGCTCTTAGCCCTCCAAAGATCACCTGGAGTAGGCATTGCTTGGTTTATCTTGTTTGAAAGCTTTTTTTAGGTTGGTTTGTTTGTTTGTTTTTTCAGCCCAAAGAAAGAGGATTATACAAATTACACGTGTCTCTATCAGCAGTCCTTCAGATGAGCCTTCCCATTTCAGCTGCATACAGTGACTTGAACATGTGACATGTGACTGAGCACATGAGTTGTAGGACAAACGTTAAATTCTGTGGAACTGCTCCTGATTGAAGTTAAGCATGTATCTGTTCTCCGGAGAAAGAGATGAGAAAGGATATCCTCTCAGGAGAAGCCATATTTGATCATCCAAGAGAGGTAGCTGCACAGTGGCACTGCTCTTCAGGTAACACTCTTAAAATCAAATAACTGAAACTGAATTTTGCTGTAGCCGCACAGAATGCTATCTGCAGACCATGAGGCCAAGCCATAAAAGCACAGTTAATGACAATATTTGATTTTTGTCCGAATGTGATTCTTTTTCAAACCACCAGCCATAAAAGCTAATAAAAGTCTCAAAAAATAACAGATAGAGAGTGTCTTGTTCTTGCCTGGTCCTAGACTTTGATGTTGGAGTGACTGGCAAGCACTAAACCATAAATGGTTGCATACAGCTTACATGAAATACCCTGACAGAGTCAAGATTGGTTTCTGGGTAGGTTCAACAGCAAGGTTATTTTACCATGTTATAGTCATATAGCTTTACCATGTTACCTAGAAATCCTTCAGCTGCTAATAAGAAATTGCTGTAAATGGTAAAGGTGTCTCAAGAGCCACAAAGCACAGCACAAACCTGATCCCATTGCTGCCAGGGCTCAGATGAGTAGTGATTCCTGCTGAACTGAGCTGTCATGTGCATTAAGCTGCGATAGCATGGGCATATTGACACAAAAAGGGCCTAGATCAATATAGCCACTTGCAAAATGAAGGGTATAAACTGATAGGGAACTAATATTATACAGTGTAAGAGAGGAAATTTGAGCCAAAGACATTAGTGCAAATAGTGAAGACAGTCAGAAGCATTATAGGAAGTTCAATATCCACACAGAACACAGCACTAAAGCTCTCACCTGGAAGATAACGTCAGGAATATTTTACTCTATGTGCTTGCATTAATTGCATGTTTACATTTTTAAAAGGGCAGCAGGGACCTATATAAAAGCAGACAGAAAAGAATCCACCACCAACTGGATCTTACGTCTAACAAAACGCTTTTCTCTAGAGCAGGAATCTGATTTCTATTAAACTAGCATAAATCTCAAAGCTGCTCATCAGTCAAATTTTATGTTGGTGATGGATTTCACTGAACAACTTTCATCTTCCTATTTCTTAGAAGCAATAAGGGTAGGGAAAAAAAAATGCTGAAGGAATGACAGTGGGAAAAACCTGAAATTATCGCGTGTGATTACACTTTCAGTGGCAATGATCATGTACAACCGCAAACTATTTGATTGCCTGCAAAAGTAAGTGTAGTGTTATTTGCTTCTTACACAATTGTCATAGTTTCATTAAACAATAGCAATGTTAATACAAAGGAATTTTCAACCAGTGACCCAGTAGAAAAATAATGAATTTTTATACTATTTGTCAGTACATTATAAAGAGGTCAGAAAGACATGAGGTAAAAAGGCAAAAGCAAATTAGGAAAGGGGACAAAAAATATTTGTACACAAACCAATTTTTTTTGTAATTTTGAAAGTCCAGTCTCAGCAAAGGCCATTTAAGTGTTTAGGAAAGAAACAAAAGCTAGGAAAAATGCTCTGCTACGCTTACAGCTATCACCTTCAGTTTGGAGGGCGTGCCAACAACGCCACTTACAAGGAACTTTAATCTACTTAAGAATAGATTTTCTAATGACTATCCCAGGGCAACTACCACAGAGAATGGCCACATATAGGATGTCTAGACAACTAACGCTTACCTCATTTTTACAATATGCTTACATTTCTATTGAGTCCAGAGATCACAGGAGGCCAGAACATAAAAGTTCCTAATCCATTAATGTTCTCCGTTTGTTTTGTGTGAGGGTTATGAATTGTTGCAGTGTTGAAATACAGTGACTTCAGGGGTTATCAACAGATGTCTCAGATGAATGAGTCATAGTTGCTGTGATTTGACTAGGTTATGGGTTTTTTTACAGAAAATAAATTAACTCTACCATGCAATACCATAGAAGAACAACTGCTGCAAATTTAACTGAAATACCTGCCTAGCAGGGCAAGAATGGAAGCTCTATATGTGTTCCCAGCACAGAAATGAGCCAAATAAAATTGAAATTGTGGAAAAAAAAAGGAAGAATTGTAAAACCTGCAAGGAAGGTGTCAAGACAGGAAGTCCGGCAATCCATGTGCTGCATGAATAGATCAGCAGAGCCATCTGAGTCATTATGTGACTTGAGGGACACTGAACTGAAGAACATACATTATTCTACTAAACAGCATGTGAAATCGGGTTTTTTTTTCCTTCTAAAGACAAAAGCTTGAAAATTGGAAAAGGAGGATAACATGTTGTTGAGTCTCAAAATGTCTGTAGAGCCAGTGCTGAAAAAAGTAGGTGTTTCAGGCCATTCAAAGGAAGGGCAAATGTAAAGTAAGCCTGGAGATGGGGGGGTGCAATAATGTCACTAGGATGTCCATTGAGACAGGCTTAGGTTTTAATCCTAGGGGAGTTTTCGGGAAACCAAGAAAGAAACATAAGGGTTTATTCACCAGAAACTGGGACAGGGAATTCTGCAGTTAGGACAACAGCATGAAGTACAAGCGCGGCAGCTGCTCTAAACCAGAACTCTTAAGAATATCATGAACTCTTCCTCTGACTTTTGATTGAGGGGAATATATACATACATGTAAAATACTCCCATTAATTTCTGAATAGGTTTTGTATGGCATAAGGTAGGGTTTTAAACTTTTACGGAATGAAAATTAAAGATAAACTTTTCTTCAGTGTAAAAATCTTTTTACTCTTAAAATCCATTAGTATGGATATATCAGAAGTATAGCTATACCAGAAGTATAGCTTAGTTTTCCAGTTTTGAAAGTGGAAAAGGTTGAACTACATTTCTTCCCTGCTTTCAGCAAAATGAAATGCACATTTTGGCAGCTGAGTTTGGATAGCATTCTGAGATATCGTTCATTAGTCCCTTGGCAATTGCAGAAGATTTTTTTTTTTTAAAACAGGGTCTCCAGGCAATTTTTTTTTCTCAGCTGCCTCTTCCAGATAATTGCCAGAGGCCCCATTTTACACGCTCCTGTGTATTTCCCCCCCCCCCCCCCCCCAATGTTCTAATACCACCAGGGTTTGATAGTCTTAAAATGTTGTCAGTACCTCAGGCTCTAAAAGCCCCAGCCTGGTATTCGTGCTTAACAAGCTCTGTAGCCACATCTATCTAAGGTTTATGCAAATACACCTGGGCTTCCTCCTATAAATAATTTTTATATGATTGTATAAGCTAATTTAAAAACCATTCAGCATTGAATGCCTATTTGTATCAACAAACCAGATTTCTGTACTTTGAAACCACAATTTACCATTAAATCGTCTTTTTGTTTCTCCTTGTTAACCTTCTGTGAAATTTGAACAAGGATGGATAGACTGCATGTATGACCTTTGAGAAGAAAATCTGTATTAAGTAGCAAAAGGGTCTACCCATAGAATATAATTTTCAGGGCACAGGATACTTTGAAAGCTTCCATAATTCAGCAGACCTGGAGGAGCTCTGAGCTAAGCTAGACCCTTCTGGTTTTTTCCTTAGCATTGAAAATAAATCTATATTGGTGCTCTTGTATTACTGAAAAGTAGTACGTCATAGTTATGTGCTCATTGATTTACTTTGAATAACTTCTTCGTTTATGCAGTTATGCTGGCTATAGGTATAAGTTAATATGGGTGTTATTACAACATACCTAGTTAATAAAAAGCTTGCAATGGATATTTGTAACCACAGAGCATGTCAAAGAGTCTTATAATGAATAAGTTCTATGGCACAGGACAACACTGCCATTCTCCCTCTTTCATGTGAAATAGAAACTCCCAAAAAGGAAAAAAAAAACCCCAAACCTGTGTATATACCTGGCACTTTTCCTTAACAGATCCCTGTCTGTCCTTCAGGGATTACTTCAATTTCCGACTTGCCCTTCAGTTGAATTCCAATTCAACTGCAGTTGTAAGCTGAATAGCAATTGCAGCTCTAACATGCTCCTTTCTCAGTGGAGGCTTCTTTGGTAAAATATCTGGAAGATGACTTCAAAGCATCTGATGCACACATAGCAAAAGAAGAGGAAAGTGGATACTGAGTTTTAGATGGCAAGAAGTGATCTTACAAGACCTTAATTTATCAGCCTCTTTCAAGCAACCTTCTAAGTCCTTCAGTAAGATTTTTCAGACCCTGAGGAAGCAGAAAGGCCAACCAGAACCTAGGGATGCAAGGGCGGTGGCTGGAGCAAAGTCACTGAAACCCTATGGAATGGATTCTAGGGGAGAGGAAATTTTGATTTTATTTATTTATTTATTTTCCACCATATCTTTGTATTGACACAGTGGACACAAGGTGGGAAGGTCTTTTCCCAACAGAAAAGGTGGTATTCAAGCCTGAGATTTACAGAAAAATCTGGTGCCCCATAGTGATCTAGGATGAGCCATGCACAGCTCACAGCTGAATAACCAAACCAGAAGTATAGCTAAGCATAACCTGCTTTCATGACTTGATGTACTCTGTGAGTATACTTTTATAATATGCATGGTAACTATAGGTGGCTTAACTCTTTCAAAAAAGTGTGGCAAATAATTTCATCTGTTAGCCACACTCCAGAATCTCTTTGTCAGTTTTTGGATTTCAAGAATCACAAAGTGTTTTTTCCCTCTTCCTCCTGCTATATGAAATCCTCAGACAAACAACAGAATGACTAATGCCCTTCACTATGGAAAGAATGAAACTGAGTGTTCGGTGAGTTGCCAAATGCAGAATAAACAGATACAACAATTTCCCTCTATCTATTATGGTGATCTCACTTTGAATTTCGACATCAGTACTGAAATCCTACGACAGAACAGATTTCCAAATAGATAACATCTCTTTAAATGTCATATTAGAAGCAGCAACTTACTCTACTGAAAAGTTAAAGCCACTAATACCACAACATTACCCATTCCTGATAACAGTACTATCTCCTTCTCTGCAAAGCAATTGTTTCTTCCATAACAATTTAAGCTATGGAAGCCTGTGACTGCAAATTGCGAATATATTCCCGAACTCCCAGTGATTGGCAGCTCTGTAAAAAGCGATAGCTAGCCCAACTATCCATCAAACAAATGAGTGGTAAGTCATTTGGAATTTCTCCCAATGCTATTCAGTTTTCTGTAGAATTTAATTCTGTTGTGTGTAGGAGAGGTTTCCCAAAGGTTAATAACTGTGTCATTTTATATTTTGCTTAGAAAACTGAGAGCTAGAAAACCATATTTCAGGCTAATTGTGTATAAAATATTTTAGAAAATAGTCACCCTGAATTATGGATACACAAAAATGAAATGTATCTCAAGGCTTTTCATTTCATATTTTTTCTTCAGGATGAATCATTCAGGTTTGTTTAAGAATTCTACTGAAGCTTACTAGACATTGATAAGAATAGTGGGTTTTGTTTTCCTCTTTTTTTGTGAGTCTACTGTTAATGTCCAAGATAAGACTAGGAGATACCTCTGTACCTTAGTATTAAGAGCTTGGAATTCTTTGCTAAAGATAAATGCTTATTACAAGTAGAAAGGACATGTCACCCTTTCACTTTCAGATGCTGCCAGCAGAAGGGGTGCTGCTCTTTTCTGCTTGGACAAAACTTGCCCTGAATATGGGGCACTTGGGTTTCATTTCTCTCTGGACCAGATGAATCTCCAGTGATATCTTCCACTTCCCAGGCATATGATGTAAGTGTGTTGTTGTGAGCTGATCTTGGTGGGAGTGTTCTCCATGACTTCTGCTGAAATTTTGACATTTCCTGGAAGACAGGATTTCTGACACCAGAGAAAGAGCATAAAAGTCAGCCCTGAGACACTGTCTTTGGACTATTTCTTTGTAAAAGAAAGAAACAGCACTTGCAACAAAAACCAAAACATGTTTCCTCCTCTTATCTGACTTACCTTAAATAGTACACTCATTTACAGACTAAAACAGAGGTCCTTCTCTAGATATAAGTGGCTCAGGAAAGCTATGAAGAGGAATGCCAGTTAGGGTATTAAACTTTAACCCAGTGTACATGTCCCATCAGTGAATAACAGTCCTAGAGAAGCACAGAGAAGGAAGACTCAAGGGAATTAGCTGGTTGAGAAAGGAAGTGTTGGGCAGAGTTCAGTAGTGTCAAGGTAGAAGGGCAGCTGAGCTGGAATTCTGTCTATTCCTCTCCTACCATGCTCTTTTCCAGCTTCTGTGTCTTTTCTCTTTAATTCTAGTCCTTGAAAAAATGAATGTGTTTGTGCCCTTTATATTAAAATTCAACAGATGCTTCTATCCTGAGTAAGATGATGCTACCATTGAGTAAAGGAATTCTGTCTACCTGCCCTTCTGGCTGCCTGTTTCTGTATCATGCCCTCTCTTGTAACAAGGCAAGCATTATGAGGCCTATTCTGGTTTGACCTTGACAAGGCCACACTCTAAAATGGATCAGGAAGCTCATCTGGCTGTAAGCTAGTGGTATTTTTCCTGCTGGGTTAGTTAGTTTCCTTGCTGGAGCAGTCCTCTGAGTCAGTTGGCCGTAGAGTCACATGAACATTTGTGCAGCACGAAGGTTGGGGCAGCACAGGGGCAGGAACAAGCAGTTGGGAGGAAGAAGGAACAGGGTGTGGAGCAGACAGATCTACCTCTTCCATCAGCAGTGCCTGTGCAAACTGTCCTCAAGTGCCACTTATGCCACAGCCTTACTGCAGGGAGCCTGTGTCCTGAGTCGCAGAAACATTCACAGTTACAAGTGAATTCCTGAGGAGATGTGCATCCTTGAAAACAAAAGTTATCCTTTGCTAACCGTACTGGAAAATAAAGTGATAGCTATTTGATCTGTAAAATGGAGATAATACCATCACCTTACAGGAAAGGGGTAAAAATGCATTTGTTGCTGTTCGTGATACATGCTGCTCAGATGAAGGCTCTAGATCAACCTAGTCGGCAACGCATCCATCCATCTTCAGAGCTAGTGGACAACAGTGTGCAGAAAGGAAGGTGGGGAGCTGTGCTCTGATTCCTAAGGCTTCAGAGAAACTGTGGAACAAGTTGTATAATAATGTATTAGCAATTTATGTTAGAGTGTGTGTATGCAAGAAATCTGAAATAAAGGTATAAGCAGATGGGATTGGGCATTTATTACCTTTGAGTGTTTGGCACTGCATGGGAGAGAGTTTTGTGTTAAATACAGTCTACAAAAGCACTTTGAAATTCTGCTGATTTTTTTTGAGTACTTGAATAGTATGATTTGATGACTGACATTATATTGCATCACTTGAAAATCTGAGAAAAATCCTCACTCTCTCAACAAACATCCCTTTTGCATTACCTTCTTGTCAGATAACAAAAATTTGTAATTTTCCTTCTCTTTTCTTGCATTTCCTAAACCTGTAGTATTACGACTACTTGGCACCTTGTGCTGAATTAATGGGCATTGGTCTAACCAGGTATGTCCTTGTTCCAGGTACTCAATTAAAACCAAAAGGTAACACCAAAACGGTATTCTCATTGTGCATCCAAATAAAATGTGGGGTTTTCTTTTTACGTTAGGCAAGGTTATTAACTATGCCTTTACTATTGAAAAGCAGCCTTCGTGATTCATAAAGTTAATGCCTATGTGCATTGGTGCCTGTATAAAGGCAGGCTTGAGAGGTGTTCTGAGTGTGCATTTCACAGTTTCTTTTCTGAGGATTATATAGCCCTCTAGGTACTAAGTCGCTCCCATTAGTACAGTTTCTATGTCCCAGTGGTTTGGAGGTCCCCTGAAATGCAAAAGAATAATGCGGATCCTTGCAAATTATGAGAAAAGAGCCTACTGGCTGCAGAGGAGGACAGACAGGTTTGGCAGGAGGAAAGCGCCACGTGCATGGGTGCCTCTGTGAGCCCGTGCGCAGCTGAGAGGTCACAATTCTGGCCTGTCAGACTTGACACTGATCATTTTGGTTTGTACCTCCTATCTGACACTCCCTTTGCACCAGCCTTAAGGCTCACCCACACGCTTCCTTCCATGCAGCTGCTTTGTTGCAAATGCTCCTGCATCCTTTCTGTCTCTTCAAATCCTTTTTGAGAGAAATTCCTCAAGATTTCTACTAGGTTGAATATACCAAATTCAGAAACAGGTTTTTTTTTCATTTATTAAAAAATACATTTTTCCCCACTTCTAACTAACCTGTATTTCTCATCTTGAGTTTTAATAACTTCAAATTCTTTATGCTCAATTAGTAATTTCCCATGCCAATTAAATGGAATCCATATTAAAGACAATCCTCTAAAACCTCCAAGCCAATAATGCTAGAAAATAACTTCAAGATCCTAAAACCTTCCACACATATACTGAGTTTCTGGGACCATGATGGGGAATATGAACCTTTTCCATATCCTGAAACTCACTGATCTCGGGCTCTAGCAAATCATCTCTATGTGAATTACTTCACCTGCTTTTCTGGTGTGTTGTATATCTAAATTGTAATGCTTCTTGGAAAGCTCTGCTGTATAAAGACTTTCACACGTTCATTGTTCATCAATGAATAAATTATGCACGCTGTTTCAGGGTGGTTCAAATTCTTAGGCAAATTTTCCCTGTGCTACCAGTAGCTCTGGCCAGCCCTAATCAGAAACAGTCCTACTACTTACGCTTTCATAAAGCCAAGCCTTCAGAGAGCAACATAGATGTTAATTAATTTACTCTCGCCTCATCCTCTGAGGTAAATAACTGTATCATTTTCCCTTTCTGTTTAAAGGATAATATTAAAACAGAAAGGAAGTGACTTCCCTATAGTAACACAGCAAACTGGTGGCAGAGGAAAGCTTGGCGTTTAGAAATTCTTGGGGTGCCCAGGGCTTGTCTACACAGGGAAACCGGTTGGAATGCCGACTGTGCGTTCTTCTTTCTGTACCACCTAGTCAAGCAGAGGCTGATGCGTGAATGGTATATCAAAGGGAAGAGAGTCCTTTTGTTGTGGAATTGTGCGTTATTGGTCTCCTTCTCTGGAGACATTTAAAACCTGCCTGGACGCATTCCTATGTGACCTGCTCTAGGTGGTCCTGCTCTGGCAGGGGCATTGGACGAGATGATCTTTGAGGTCCTTAACATTCTGTGATTGTGTGATTTTGAAATAAAACCCCTGTTGTTCTAGATCAGCTATTCCAATGACTTTCTTATATAGGCAGGAGGTAAATTCTAAATTCTCCTTATCTCCCCCTTAATCCCCCCCCCCCCCCTCCCCCCCCCCCCCCCCCCCACCCCGTTAACTATTTCTTAACTATAAATGCACATATATGTTTGTACTTCCACATAAAGAAAACAAAAGAGCTCTGGATATCCTGAGACCTGTGAGAACATGCATTGCTCCTCAGTGCTGCTGCCCTCACTAACCACAGCTTTAGATGCCATGCACTGGGAGAATGTGGTGAGAACGGTGGCTTGGCTGTGCCCCACACCAGCAGCCCCCCTGTGCTCCCAGAGGATGACCTCTTAGATCTGGGATACAGGTAGAGACCACAGGGGCCTGGGAGCAGAAGCCAGCACTGGGCTGCAGCCAAGGGTGTGTGCCACTACCATGGCCTCATCTCAGTGGGCGCGCAGGCTGGGCTGGTGCTTGGTGTCACAGTCTCTCCCACCCTATGTGACCCTTCTGAGTATCTCCCTCATCTCATGATCTGACACATCAGCAGTTTGTGAAGGAAGATCACAGAAATGGTTTGGGAATGTGCTAGCCTCATTAACCTCATTAACAAGCTTGCAAGCCATGGCCTCTCAATCTAAATTCTTCTGATGGAGACAAATTCAGTAATGGGTCTCCATAGTTCTTGATGCTGGAGTAAGATCCAGCACAGCTCTGTGTATACACCGAAGGACTGTAAGCCCCCTTTGGACTTCCCTTTGTACGAGCACGGCTAGAGCTGCTAATATAAACCTTTTCATTTATGTAAAATTACATAGTTTTTCAGGTGGATGAGATAAATGTATCCATCCAGAATGTTCCTCCTTGTTCCCAAGGTGAAACAGGGAGTGTTTTTGTGACCCTAAAACACCTGCAGGAGTCATGAGTGCTGGGGAACCCGTGGGAAGAGTGAATGCTCTCTGGAAATCCAGCCAGGCATTTTTACAGTACTGAACGCTGTGGTATTTAAGCGTCAGTACTGATGATCCATTAGGAAGATCTTCAGAAGATGGCAAGCCATTTGGATCTGTACTGAAGTCCTGTCAGTCTTTGCTGCCCAGATATTCCTAGAAAGCAAACGGGGGGGGGTGACACTAACATCTCCGCAGTGGAGCAGCTGCTCACCACATCTTGGTCGCTCTCGCTATCACTACGCTGCACACTGCTGGAATGTCGCCAGACCAAATCAGAGATGTTTTCTGGACTGTCCTAATTTCAGAGGCAGCTCAGGGTAAGCTTTGCGTACACAGGTTTAATTGAGATTGTTAATGTTTTGTCAAGCCAAGGGTGATAACAACAACCAGCAGAGTGTCTGGAATGAGTTACCCACAGCTGATGTTCGAAATTTCAGCCATTTGGAAACAGCACAGCATTCCTGTAGAACAAGGGGTGATCTTGATGTGTGCACATTTTTTTTTTCATGTGCCCACCCATGTCAGTTACCTGAATGAGAGAATTCAGTTTGATTTGACTGGCGGTAAAAGATCTCGATATATACGATCTGTAGAGTACCAAAAGGTTTTGCATGTGCATCAGCAACTACAGTGACCCTTTCCCTGCACATCTCCAGGAGGCTGGAATGTGATGAAATGATTTAAAAAAAAAAAAAAAGAAGAAAAAAAAGAGCATTTTAATGAAGAAAGTTCTGAGAGGCACAACACGTTAATGTATTGGCCACGCCCCAAGGAGTGTCGTTACCAGCCCTACACATACAGGTCGGTGTTACAGGTGACCTTGGCCCCTGGCGCTCTGCCAGGAGGCAGGCGGCCCCGGGCCGCTCGAAGCCCACGGGAAGTTCCCCGAGCGCAGCTCCACCGCCCCCTGGGGCAGAGGCGCCCCACGGCGCAGCTGCCCGCCCATCTCAACCCCCAGGCTCCCTCCTCGGAACTCGCTCTCCGCGGGAGAGGCGGGGTCCGGCCGAAGCGGTAGCAGTCCGGAGCAGGCCTCGCTCGCCCGCTAGGCCCGGCGCTTGGCCGTTGCTATAGGAACGCGCTGGGGGCCGCTCGCCCCCGCCCCTCGCCGCCGGAGCGCGGGCGGCGGGGCAGCCCCTCTCGCGAGAGCTGCGGCGGCGGGCGGAGCGGAGCGGAGCGGCGGGGTGAGCTCATCCCGGGCGCGGGCGGGGAGTGCCGCGCATAGCCTAGCAGAGCTGAGCCGAGCGGAGCGGAGCTGCCGGCAGCCGCCGCCGCGGCAACTTTGTTGGGTGAGTTGCGAGCGGGAGCGCTGGGTTGGGGTGGGCTGCGCGCCGTCCTCCTTCCTGCCGCGGAGCCGAGCGCGGAGAGCCGCTGTGTCGCTGGCCCGGGGGGTGTGCGGGTGGGTAGGTGGGTGTGCGTGCGTGGGGGCAGCGGCCCCCAGCCCCATAGCTGCCGGCGCCGCCGCCCCGGAGTTGGCGAGGGCTGGGGGGCCCGGACGAAAGTGGCTCGCAGAGCTCCCCGCCGCCGCAGCGCCTGGAGCTCCGCTCCTCCGCCGGGCGGGGGGCGTCCGCTCCTGGGCGGCGGGAGCCCGTCGAGCCGCCGGCAGCCCCGGGCCGGGGGCGGGTCGGGCGCACGTTCCCCGTAGCCAGCCGAGCCGGGTGCTATTTTCCGGATTTGTGCCTTTCTCCCTTCAGGAAGGGCAGCCCCGAGCGGGAGCAGCGCGGCCGGCGCCCCGGCGGGAGGACGGGCGGAGAGACGGACGGCCGGCCGGAGGCGGCGGTGAGTGCCGGCGGCGGCGACACGGCCCGCTCCGCTCCGCGCCGTGCCGTGCCGCGTCCTGCCGCTCCGCGGCGGCGGCTCCCCGCGCTGCCCGGCCCCTGCGGAGGCGGCCGCCGCC